>OX401916.1:52500-652500 GCA_947859195.1 Drymonia ruficornis | reverse complement strand
AGCAAAAAGCGACGGATGGAAATAAAAAAGGGGAACTAAAACATTGAAAATATGAGCCGCAAAAACTGCTAAGTCCTAAATAAACACTAGCACAAAGTGAGGGCGAGGCCGTTACGAAACAAAGGGAAATTGGGCCCACTCACATTATCTTGCTTTGACGTTCCACTGCAGCGTCCCTTTGACACGGGTCAATAATAACGAATATAAATAAGACTTCACGAGCCAGTAATGAAGTTTCTGCTGGTAATGACCAAGAAGAAGGAAAGTCCAGTTTAGGAGTATTTGTGACAATTTGAAAAATATTACAGTTGGAATACATTAGAAAGAGGGTGGCACTGAATTATTTTACTGGTGAAGATGCAGGATGACGTGCTTTAAAGTATAATTTGCATTCATTCGCTAATCAACTGCAACACAAAAATGGCTATATAATTGGAATTATACCTATGTATAACGTATTTATATTCCTTTCAGTAGAGTATAGTTGCAAATGAACCAAATGTAAAAGACGGTTATCACTATCCGCCCAGTGAATACAGTTTTCCTACAAAGTGATTGGAACAAGGCTCTCCACTTGTCGGCCGAGGCCCGAAGGCCGGCACACCCGCCACTTGCTCGTGACCTTCGTGGCAGGAACATCAATATACGGTTATTCCTTCTTGATTTTATTTTGTGATTGAAACTTGAGTAGTATCTTTACATGTGACGTGGAGTGAAATGGTGTATACCATTTGATTTAAACATAGTGAGTAGATGTGACCACAGAGAAAGCAGACATTGGTCCATGGATGTGATACTGCGTTTATAGTGAACAGAAGGCTCCCGAGACCTGAGTGTTCCAGTAGCGTCAGTTTCACAACTACGACTTGTCTTATGACACTTCCCTTATGCCTTTTGGGAAATACAGAATGATATAAAATTTGAATTCAGATGTGCAAGAAAAGATCTTCTGCATTCATAGTCATGAAGTCTTCCTGAATTATGTTATTTGAAGATGCAGTGAATCAGAAAAATATCCGAATAATTCTCTTCAATATTTTCGTAGTATTCCATCAACGGATATTGCGGAGCGTTGGCCAGCGCCGTCCATTAATCTGGCTCATTCATTATTCAGCAAATGGTATAGATTAGGCAGGCCCGAGGTGCTCTGGTGCGAGCGTCCATCTTGGGCTCTCTTAAGAGGCCTCCTTGAAACCATTCAGACGGCACTGGTGTAGAAATTGTTAAATTATTTATAAAACACAGGTTTCTTGATTTTGCAGGGATTCTTATTTTTAATGGGTTGTAAAGTATTTTCTGAGAATTAATAACTTGAACATAACCCTCCAACTGAGTATGAAAGTATTAAATGTTTACGTTCAATTTTCATTAAATGATTAGTGTAGAGTAGATGCTCGCGAGAAAATATTTTCTCACTCAATGAACTTAAAAAACCTGCTAAAAAAAAATCCCAAATAGGGTACGCCAATTTGTCAATCAAAATTGGATATCTTTATGGACAAAAGGTCGCGTGTCCAATTGATCTCACATAAAATGTACGTCTACTATTTCAGAAATGCTTATTTCAACAGTCGGGATATAACTAGATCCAAAGTTTACTGTTACTAACAAGTGTCGCGTTACTGGGGTTTATTTGTCGGGTGGCAATAAAACTGGGCGGGAATCTCGCCCTAATGCCCTAAATATGTCTACTCGTGTCTTCGATGTAGACACGTCAATGTTAGCCAGGGTGACTCTGTGTCCTTATTTATTTACGACAGGATTATGCCTGAAGTCATCAGGATTGTGTTATTTTGTCTGATCTGTAGCTTCGTCAGTTTCAGACTTAATAATTCCAAATGGATTGTAAAACTTTGATTTCATTGACATTTATGGAAGATTCATTAGGTGCGTCCACAAGTCTAGAGCAGACGCGGCCTAGCAATCACTTATGTCTTCAGACATTAAACATTTACTCAAGAAATTATGTTCCTTTGTACGTTTTATACAAGAAGTGCTAATAAATGTCATAAATAGTCGATTACCTTTAAAGTTGGCACCAAATCAATATTCTTCCAAAAATTTAGGTCAAATTTCAGCCCGTATGTAGCTATGCGCTATTAATTCCTGTGGCCACCCCCTCGCACGACCATCTGTGGCTCTTGGCGCTTGTCCCTGGCTCCTTGGCCCTCGGCCAGTGGGAACCATGCTAATGTCAAGAGCACTCTCACTGACAATATTGGATGACGCGGTGTGCTGTGACGTTGGTTTTAATTAATTTTCGTGGAGACAGTTTGTGTAGGATGTTAATGATGCTTTGGCAAGCAATGTTGGTATGTATTTGTATTTCACACAAAAAGGATAATAAAAGAAAATATTTTATTTTGCAATTTTGCTTTCTAATTTATTTAAATTCTGACTGCGTCGTTGTCTTTATATCTCTCGAAAGACACATATTTTAAGTTTATTAGGTACGTGTATGCTACATGAGCCTTCTCTCCTTACGTATATTTCCACGTAAATAGGTCAAGTTCAAACGTAAGCCGATTACGGCTAATAGAATTTGCCTTTTTGTAAAACTACGTAAAGGGACACGTAACTATTACGAAGAAACCTTTGACAAAAACTTCCTAGCGTAACACGTAGGAATCTATTATCAAAGCCCGTTGTGTTACAAGTAAAAAAGTGGAAATAAGTAAACGTATATTTTTTGTTTCAGGTAAGCACTACTAAGGGAGCATACAGCTTTAGAGACGTCATTATCATTAATTTCGGTAAGCTTAAATAGTCGAAATACAACTTGAAGAAAGTGCCAGAAATCCATAATAAGCACTATCCGTAAATAATGAAACTATGAAGATGAGTTGTTCATGATCGTGTTAAAGGATCAGCGTAAAAAACTACAGCAAAATGTTTCAAAAGCTTCGACCAACTTTTAATAGGTTACAGGGATAAGCACCATGGTCGCCCCGACCCCCGACCCCCGCCCGCGAGACATAGACCTTGATCCATGGTGCGCGCCGCCCTTGGCTCGCTGCCAGCCATTACAGCCAATGTCAATGGCTCCCGCCAAATACCATGGCGGGGAGCATAATATCCGCCATGTTTGTTTTAAATGTTAGGGGAAAATAGTATCTTTCTTATCTCTTGTCCCATTCTTACTTTGAAGGAACATATACCTCTATTCATGCATATGTATACTCACACCTATATTTCATGGGGATAGGCAGAGAGGATTGCCTCGTGTAACTATCCCGAAACACCTCTTTCACTGCATCCATATTCATACATCTTTCCTGGCACTTCCGTCCTTTGCGGGCGTTACAACCTAGACATTTCTTGGAGAGAACATTCATCTGGTCGTGGTAATTGATTGGGCCCATATTTTTCCACTCCCGTTTAAGAAAATATCTTACAGCTTAACAGATGCAATGGTACCTCCTAATCGGTATCTAGCGCGGCGGGCGTGGAGAAATGCCTTACGAGCTTTTATATAAAGCAAGATTGATAACCCAGTAGTCCATGATGGGACGATTAGCCCATTCAAGGTCAACATTCAATCGCTCCAAACCCTTCTTTTTCATGTTATTGGCGGCCGAAGCGACGCAAGGGCAAATAAATTTTATTGCGCCGCCATATCTTTATTATGGGATCGGAAAACCGCCATAAAAGCCGTGATAACAACTGTTTATGTAGCTTCCATGACTTTCTATGGGGACTATAATAAAAATTGTAATGGCCCGATACTGTTTATTGCAGTTTCTCCCTTTCAAACATTCTGGTAGGCCAATATCTGAATTTTTACGTCTTTATTGTGAAGAATTCTGGTGTGTGGTCATTAAACTAGAACGGAGGATGACGCTGCTCCTTTTTGGTTCATAATCGTTGTTGAACGTGTCAACGTTCACTCGTACGCTTCTAAAGGGCCTTAACTGGGTTATACTGGGTTAAAACAACTTTTATAATAACCTAAATATCAGGCAATTTTGTTATTCTTGATTAAATTGCCCATTTTATGCGAGGCTACGTGAAAAACAAATTGGATTCAGCTCCCATTTAATTTTCCCATCATAAAACCGGAAGGGGCGATGTTTTTCACAATATTGTCTCGCGGACCGGAAGTGGATGCGCGCTGCTCGCCGTAATCGCCGTTACTGAAAGCTCTACACTGTGCCGTTGCAGCCGCGCCGTCCTCCAAATACCGAACAAACTTTAGCTAATGATGGATTAAATAAATAAATAAATAATAATATCCTGGGACATTTTTGTACACGCGGTTACCTGATCCCAAACTAAGCAGAGCTTGTACTATGGAAACCAGATAACTGATATTACTACATATACTACTTTTTTATTTGTAAATACATACTTAATATACATATACACCCAGACTCGGGACATGCAGGCATGTTCATGCACACAAATACATGTCCGGGTAGGAATCGAACCTACGACCTGCAGCGTGAAAGGCGCCTCCGCGCCAACCACGCTAACGGGCCCGTCAAATTACATACATATTTATAATCATATTTTTGTTCATCCTTCACTCCACTCACTCCACTCATTCCACTGCTAGGCGTAGGCCTCCCTTTCTTTCCTCCACTCCTCCCTGTTTATGGCTATAGTGGGCCTTCATGTAGAAGTCCAACTCATTCCATCTCTTTCTGAGCCTGCCGATGCCGTTTGGCTAGTTATAAAAATGAATGGATAAATAGGAATGCAAGAAGGAAGCAGTGGTAGCCGATTGGTTAAGCACGCGTCTTGCGGGCTTAAGGTCATGGGTTCAAACCCTGGCTCACACCTCTGGATTTTTAGAAATCTATGTGTGAATCATAACTTTAATATGATTATCACTTGCTTACGGTGAAGGAAAACATCGTGAGGAATCCTGCATGTCTTTAGACATGTGAAATCCACCAACCCGCACTGGGCCAGCGTGGTGGATTATGGCCTGAATCCCCCTCGCATTGAGGGGAGGCCTGTGCCCAGCAGTGGGACGTTAAAAGGGCTAAATTATTATATTATTTATTATTAAATAGGAATATTTATCTTTCTAATCCATGATTATCTATGTATATAGCATGTATATAAATGTAAAATTTAAGGTAGGAGGAATTAGGACGGTATACCAAGACGACACTGTCAAACCAGCCCTATGAATGTTACATTCATTATATTCTGTAACTTTTTCTAATTTTAGTAACATAAAATTACTGTAAAGCGTTCCCAACATGAGGAGGATCAGTAACCTTCGACACAGCTCCTTTGATCTTCGTGTTTATTGTGATGTAATAAATGTTACGGTGGGTTAAAGGTTTTACCGAAATTAAAGCGCTTACTTTCACCTGTAAACCCTGTACGAAGGAAGGATTATTGATTTCAACTCTGTTTATATGTTGTTATGTATGATTTTAAATTGTTGTGAGTAAGGAAGGGATATTGTATTATTCCAAACGTTAGTTACATAACAGCTACTCTAGCTGAGTGGTGTTATTACAGCACATAATAGGGTATATTTTAGCATACATCATATGTACAGTTAGCCTCAATAGTATCTACACGAGGCTAGGGCAACACATCATTATAAGAGTAATTGCAATGTTTACAATGAAATATTAAATGAGATCTAATAATAATTGCGTCAAATATTTGAAAAGAAGCTTCTTGCTCGAAGTTTTTGTTTTGAATGTGAAAAATCACATTATGAGTTACTTTTAAGACGATACAAGAAAAAAATGAATTTTAGTTTCGGGGTGTGGCTAGCGTCGCGTGAGCTGCCGAAGGATATATCCCTCTCGCTTAGCTAGGACAGAACAGCTATGGAGTAGACTATAGTATAGTTATTTTTTGAAGGAACAATATTGTTTAATTCGTACAATTAAAATAATATGTCCCAGTGCACCTTTTAAAATAGATGAAATGGATGAAAATATTCAAATATATTTTTTTCGTTTTATATGGGATTTTTATGTCGAGTGTATTTGAAAAAAATAATTTAATTTCTATGTTGTTTTTATTGCTGAAGACAAAGTAAGTCAAAAGAAGACAAACGATACCTACAATATGCTGATAGATACGTATAACAATATTTCGATCGTATAATAGCCTATAACCAGCGGACGATCCAGACGCGTCCAACGATATCTCATTAGTCAAATTATTATGATAAAAATAGTTTGGACGTTATACGGGAGCAGATGAACATACATACATATCGGTCAAAATCATAACCCTCCGCCCACCGTAGTCGGGTAAAAATGTACATACTCTGTGTCAGTGACTGACTGCCGGATATGAGTATCTTTTTCATGTTTCGTAGGCAATAATTAGGGGTAGGTTTTTATTTTATTGTATTTTATTTTAATTTATGTTATATTATATTGTATTTTAATGATAAAACATGAAAATAAAAAATATTTTTTTATTTAATTTAGTTTTATTTATTGTTTTATATTTATTGTGAAATTATAATAATTTTAATAATCAATATTGGACTATGTCTGAAACAAATACATTGAATTGAATAATTTAAATACAAAAATTATCACATTAACTCGTTAAATCACGGTTTACACCCGCTAGAACGAAAAACATCCTAACATGGTAGGTAGGACCTGAGGGTTGGCCAGTTAATTACTTAAAATACACTATATTTATTTCAAGAAAACATTCATAAGATCTGAAGGCGTCGGACTCGCACATAAAGGGTTCCGTACCACCGTAGAATAAACACATCAAAAATATCAAGTTTGAGACTTGATATTTATTTTTAAATGTTATTATATTTTTAGTATTTGTTCTGCACCGGTAACAGAAATACACATTCAGTGAAAATTTCAACTCTCTACCTGTTACGGTTCGTGAGATACAGCCCGCGCTGACAGACGGACAGACAGACAGACGGACAGCGTAGGCCTAGTAATAGGGTCCCGTTAGCACCCTTTGGAACCCTAAAAAGTAGCCTATGTTCTCCGCCAAGACCCAGTCTATCTCCATACCAAAATTCATCAACATTGGTTCAGCGGTTTAGCCGTGAAAAGGTAACAGACAGAGTTACTTTCGTTTATAATATAATAGATTGAATAGGACGGACAAACATTTTCCTATCCATATCTGTAATGTTATTTTTTACGATAATTTATTGATGTATGATATATTTATTACTTGCCCATCCATACCTACAACAAACGCAATAAAGCGACTCCATTGTTTTGACAAGCAATGTATTCCCACTGTCAGCCCAAGACCATGCTGCAAGTATATAACAGTAAGCGAAATAGGGAGTTTTTACAGAAATGACACGAATAACTATGAAATGACAAGAGATGACACAAAATGACAAGAGATGACACAAAATGACAAGAGATGAAAAGAAATTACACAAGACAAGGAAAAGCAAACGAAAATCACGCTGCAGTGCAGGTCGTAGGTTCGATTCCTGCCCAGGACATGCATTTGTGTGCATGAACATGTCCGCATGTCCCGAGTCTAGGTGTAATTAAGTGTATATTTAGTTTGTATTTACAAACAAAAAGTAGTATATGTAGTAATATCAGTTATCTGGTTTCCATAGTACAAGCTCTGCTTAGTTTGGGATCAGGTAGTCATGTGTAAAAGAATTTCCAAGGATATTTATTTATTTATCATAGGCGTCGGCGGACTGTAAATACTGTACTGTACCTGTAATGTGGCACGACCGTAATATTTTTTCGTAATATTTTTTAAAAAATCCTTCACAGGTCCGACGTCGAACAAGTCCGAGCGGACACTGACAATACAAAGTTAGAGAGAGACATGGTTAGTTCAAGTACTTAAAATGTGAGATGGCGATATTGTGCGCGCGCTCGGAAATAAACAACGTAAGCGCCAAACCACATTTACTTGAATTAAAAAAAAACTACTTCATGAATTAAAATATGGTTGAAGGGTAGTTTAGATATCATTATTTGCTATGTTTTAGAAATAATTTCGTGATCTAAATCGTAAAAACATCGTGGTAGCAAGGAAAATTGTAAATAATTAGAGCTCATTTCATAAATTTTTTTTATCGAGAAAATTTCATCAAATCGTGATTTGGATTTAAAGATACTCAAGATAATATAGTCAAAAATCATACATCTAAATATAAGATTCCTAGTCCACATACTTACTTAAAGAAAAAGTAGAATAGAAAATCAACCAAATTTCGAACCCTCCTCTTAAATTGTTAAGATTTGTTTATTTTCTTCCGTTTTGGAGATTATTCTTATAATCCACCGATTGTCGTCTTAATATATTTAAAACTATATTATTACACCTTGTGTAAAAACCTGTCGTTATAAGTTTTATAAGGTGACTCATACAGATCTTCTCATCGTGACCCTACCTACTTACATTACTGACTTTTTCTGTGTATAGTTACTTTTGTGACTGGTTGTACATTTTACATACAATAACAGAACATTTAAATTTCCAAGAATTTTGAATCTCTTGAAAGATTTACTGTGGAAAATATCTCAGTACAACAAATATGTTGGCATAACTTACTGTAGTGGGCGTTAACGAAGTTACAATATTTTTCTTTAAGTCGAGACTTGAAGCCTATTGTAGACATTAATATTTAAGTGTAACAGAGGAATTAGTTTTAGGTTTATAGACTTTTTCCAACTAAACTAAAAATGTGACGAAAAAATGAAAACTATTTTAGTAAAGGATACCTACTTTCTACTAAATTTCCAACGTTAATACTCAAACATCACCGTCGACAAATTCGCTTACCCCTTGCATATATCCGGGCGCTAAACGAATCGGCCCATAACATTATGATGTTTGTTTACCCGGGTTCATCCGGGCCCGGGGAGTTCCCATGTTTGCTCACAGATCTCGGGGAACGTGAGAGTACATTAAAACTTTACGGAAGTGTGTCCACATTAAGTTTTATTGTCTGAGTTTTCAAGAAGATAACACTAACAACACTAAACCTTTATTTAAAAAAAACAGACCTCATGACATATCCTTAACCTGGTAAACTATGTTTATTGAAAACATGTATTTTACTAAAATTGAACTGATGTAAAAATAGCTCTGGTATCGTCGAATGCAGTTAAATTGAAGGCTAAAGTCATTTGGGTGGCTCGTTAGATGACAGGCTGTATTCTCCGTACTCTTCCGAAGTATACCTAGATTGGTACATGGAAGACGGGAGATTAATCTCTCTCCATGGTTTAAACTACATTGATATCGATTACCATACTGATACTATATATTGATTTTACGGCCCTAAGTAATACCTTTAAAACCGGTGAAATTAGATATAATGTTTTTCCTATCCCATAGTATGTGCCAAGAACTCAATAGTTTGTCCTGCCTTTCATATTATTCTCACGGCAGTCATAAGAAGCACGCACCTAATAAGTTTCTTTCATTTTCACACCAGGGGGCTTACCACCACCTCTTATAGCAGTTTTGTTTTAACGTTTCAGCGGCCATTTGTGCAATGACGTTTCTTATTGTCATGGCAATAAGGTACGTCAAGCACAAAAAGACGCTGAATCGTTAAAACGTTCCTGTAATTGAATCGCAATAAGAGTTCGTGGTAAGCCCCCAGATCAAAAACCTGGATGGCGTGTGGTCATTTCGTAATTCTGTCGTCGTTCTCAGCAGTAACTTTTTACAACAGATATGATCACAAACATCAGCCAAAGATATAAATACAATCACATCACATCGACACATCGTTAAGACAAACAGCATCTGAACGAATATTAACGACATCTCCAAACAGTCGGGGTCAGCCTGGTCCAGTCATAGTTGCAAAATATCTTTTACTCATTAACTCCAGAGACATAGAGTGTATCAGAACGTGTAGTCGACCGTCCTTCGCCAATCGTAAATTCAAAAGCATTGTGTGCGGTGACCCAAAAACGGGCTTTTGTTTGACTCAATGCGGTTTTTATTCACTTTTTTGTACCCCAGATATATGTTTTCATTATGCCCCGTCGTGATTACCATGTACATGAACAAACTAACGATACACTTCGTTCTACTTTATGTTTAACTTTTCCGACCGGTCTGTGTCGCCAGTTGTTTATTTCTGTCTGAAAAACGGGAAAAAAACATGTAATTTTGTAGGAGAATACTTATTGATCTTTTCACACGTACTTTCAAGAGCTACGAGTATCTTCTATACATATAATAAGAATGTAAAATTGGTCGCGTCTGTACATTCGAAATATTTAAAAAAAAAATAGTGGGGGGGACTTAGATGGACCAGCAGAATTCATTTTTATCATTTTTAGAATTTTTGTCTGTGGGTATGTTTGTATGTTTGTATGTTTGTATGTTTGTATGTTTGCTCAGATTTTCGAAAGAGCACAACTTCGAATCCACCGGATGGATTTCAATGAAATTTGGCATGGATATGACTAATAGTCTAACTTAACATCTAGGATACTTTTTTTTTCGAAAATGTTTAGGGTTGCCACAGAAAATTCAAAAAACTACTTAAAAATTCTAAATGTTTGAAAGAGCACAACTTTGAATCCACCGGATTAATTTCAATGAAATTTGGCATGGATATGACTAATAGTCTAACTTAACATCTAGCATATTTTTTTTTTCGGTAAAGATAAGGGTTGCCACAAAACATTCAAAAACTACCTAAATATTCGAACACGCACAACTTCGAATCCAATGGATTGATTTCAATGAAATTTGGCATGGATATGACTAATAGTCCAACTTAACATCTAGGATATTTTTTTCTAAAATATTAGTTTGTAAATTTTTATGACCACACAGAAATTCTAGCAAAAAATAATTTTTAGTTATTGAAATACGTCTATTTAGAGCGGAGCCCTACGGAGCCCTACGTTGTGTGTGATCCGTCACTATTTGGAATAGATAATCTTAATTTTAATAATAATAATAAATATTTTATTGCTGCGTTCTACAATCTTAAGTTTCGTTTTTCTTAACTAGATGTCGCTATACTTAAAATCAGACAATACCTGCCTTGCACCACATGTCAAAATTTAATATCTTCCTTGCTTCAAGAAATTTAGTTTTTTTATTCCTAATTACGTATAAAAAACATTAAGCGGGTCTTTGTATCACGCGGAATCTTAGACGTTAACTCTGGAATTCATCTCCACAGTACTAATGCAGTAGGGAAGCTACCTACCTAAGAAGTAAGTCTAGAGGACCTGCTGATTTTGAATTAAGTAGTAATAGAAACACAGACATTGAACTCTGAACTCCAACCCCTCAGGAATGATGCTGCTGGGTAACTGCCTGCTTAAAACATAAATCTGGAGGACCTGCTAACTTTGAATTAGCAATGTGGGTATCAAGTAGAAACTTCTCAGACGAGGTCGCGTTTCCGATTCGGCGCTAGAATTTAAGGAAAACATGTAAAATGACTACTTATAAGTGCCCTCCTAGGCCTAAACAAAATAAACGCTTTGACTATTGACTTAGACGATAAACTCCGGACTCTAACTTTTTAAGCACAATGTTGCGAAGTGCGCTCACTCATTTTAAATAAGGAACATGGGTATCAAGTACAAACTTAAACATTGAGCTCTGGAGTCCAACCGCTCAGTCGTGATACTGTGAGTAACTACAGATATAGATAGACGGATACAGATAGACTGGTACAGACAGAGATACTCACCTACCGATAGATTACAGACAGACAGATACTTACAGCTAAACTGATACACACAGACAAATAAAGTCAAACTTTTGTTATACAACTAAGGTGCCAGGCAAGCGTACGGCCCACCTGTTGTTAAGCAGTTACCGTACCCTATAGATGCTTGCAACCAAAGGCATCGGTAGCACGTTTCCAACCTGAAGGGGAGTGGGGTTAGTGGGAGGGGACGGGGAGGTGGCTGGGTTGCGCTTCCGGCTCTCTCCCTCATCATACGAAACGAAGGTAAATTAGCTACTTGAATGCCGATCTCCACCTTACTGGTCAGACTCTACCACCTTACTGGTATAGACTGGTACAGATAGACAGCCACGGACAGACAAACTCAGACTGATGCAGACTGACGTAATACGATAGACAAAATTATATTTAAGGGCTTCACCGACTGGACGCGGACGGAGTCGCGGGCACAGCTAGTGTGTAATATATTTTGATGATATTACTTCAGATTTATCTTCACAATGTCTCTGAAAAACTTTCGTACAAATAAAATGTTACAGCTTTCAAACAAGGCTTCTCAGGGCATCAACCCTCACTCGTGTGTCTCTCACTAGCCCACCTAGCGCCGTATCTGCCTACGATTTAGCAGCAATATAACCCTAATAAAGATAACGAGCTTTCTTCCAAACATCCCCCTCGATGTGTTTTTCTTGTCTGCCTTCGGCTACAGGGTATACACTGACTCGCTATACTGTGGTATTCTAAAAGTTATAAGAAAAAGACTGTTCTGTTTCTTATACTATTAAAATTAAAATACAAACTAACGCCTGAAATGATTTGATGATGCAGCATGCTTGAGGCCTAGAGACCTTAGTTTGACGATAATAACCTGACCTGAGTTTCATTCTTATATATCCTCTATAGTATAAGTGCACTGCAGTCGCAGCGGCGCAACCTCAAGTGTACACTCGCTCACTATAACACCAGTTCCCGAAAACATGCTCACGTAGATGGATACGCGGTGTTAAGGTCTTGGTCAGTTGAGATACATATGTTTCCCGGCATTAGCACTTGACATGCACATTCGAGACTACAACACAATGTGTACTCCATCGCGCTCTTTCAAACCAACTCGGGTAAGCCTTGCGTCAGAAGCGGAATTGTAGCGTGGCAACAATACGATCTGTTTGTAGCCAGTTGTTAGCTTGCCTTCTAAGCGGAGTCACAGAATAGATAACGGCGGAGTCTGCAGGCGACGTGAAGGGGTACCGAGTTATGTAGTGTTTATCGTGTTTGTTAGTTTGTAATACATAGTTTAAAATTAGTCTTATTGGGTTTAATGGTTTTCCCCCTCGCTTAAATGTCTGTACCTCCGTTTTGTGACCCTCATTTAAAACAGTTTACGTAAGACGTTTACACAAACACAATGTAATTCTAATTATAACGAACTCGTAGCAATGACTACGGCGTAGCAAGTTCTACGATTGCTACGGGTTTCTACGAATGTTATGAAGCATTGAACGTACTAGATGTTATTGATAAATTGCTAGGTATATGAGACCCTATCCTAAAAGTTAACTTAATAATATCAGATAATTAACTTTACGTATGCCCAAAGTCTTAGGAAGAAAACTCAGAAGGGAAATTATTGTTGCACATTTTATGCCCTATTTGTGAATGTAATAAGGCGATATCTCGTACTGTATCATATTTCATTCCGCTTATATCAAAGGCTCGTGTTGCGGGTTTACCAATAGACAATGGGTTATAAACAGGATGACGTCACGTCAACACGGTGTTTTCACGTGCAAACCTTGATAGCTTGTCGGTTGTTGATAAACATTGTTTATATCCTTCGTATCAAGTACTCTTAGAAACTTATCACACTAGAGGTAGACATGTATGCAAAGCTGATGACCAACCTTCACTAATTATGGGCTTGAAGACGCTTGAGAGTTGATTGGTAATTTCCAAACAGCTACTTACCTCTCCATCTGCTGATTAGGATACCTCATTAGGCTATACTCAGTTACCTTTTCATTGTCTACCTCGTGAGGCGATGACGGTGCCTCGATAAATGCCCATCCTTTTCCTGATCCTGGATAACTTGCAGCTTGGTTTTACTCTGCGCCATTCCTATAACATCACTGACATTGCCCAAGTCCGTTAATACGTATGAGTAAGTGGCCAACTCTGGCGTTGGAGTATCATGCATCACGCTGCCCGAAGGCCTTTGACATGTTATTGTCCAAGCAGCAGCTTCGTCACTTAATAGTTGAAACGTGTACCTAACTGAACTAGTACTGATAAGATAAACGGCATATTATCGGCCGGTTATCGCGTGTGGCCGCATTTACTACATGAAAAACACTCCATTGGAGATGCTTCTGTGTACCTAAGTAGTACAATAGTAATACCACTAAAATGCTCATCTTCACCCTTTCTAGTTGTTTTCAGTCTTCCTGATGATGACCGTTCGTAGACTAGGTTCTCATAACTCACATGATATATGTAGTAGGAGGAGGCGAATTTATGTTTGTCTGCTGTGTCGTGATTAAGGCACGGTCAGCAACGAAAGTCGCTGAACATTCTCAGTTTTCCAAATAGCTTGCACACTTTTGTTTTGCATCAAATCCATAATTTTTCTTTATCGAAACAAAATGTAGACATGTTGCTAATGTTTGGTTTTATAAAGGTTTACCAACGTTTGTAGAATAAAGAGTATAACCGATTTGAAAAATTCGGAATGTTCAGCGACTTTCGTTGCTGACTGTACATTTGTCGATATTCTAGGATTTAGGCAAGTGGCCCTACCTCAAATTCCACCAAAATCTATATGTTCCAGCGTCGAGCACGTTGATTTTGTATAGACAAGTGGCTGACGTCTACAAGCGTTTCGATTTCCGAAATGACATAAGTCACGTGATCTACAACTAGCAACTTGTTGTTGATCTACATAGCGACGTTTGACATTTCCATACATTGTGAAGTCTAGTCTATTCTATTCAATTAGCGTACATGCCACTTGTCTAGGGGGGCTGAGCCGTCCCGGCGCGGCGGCGGCGGTGTTGCCTATTCGTTTGGATTTGTTTACTCGTTCTCGCCGTCGGTAGGTACGCTGTGTTGAATAATTCGTGCGCGAATAAAAGTGCCTCGCCCAACGCTTTGAATATGAAAAATGTGTACGGTGCTAGTGCTGGCGATACTGCTACTCGTACATCTACATAATATCTTTGGCATGAACGTCAAGATGTCTGTCGTCTTGACGTTATAGCACATTTCCACATCATTAAAAATCGATGGTTTAAGGGCTTACATGCCTTATTTTAATCCATCCAAGCTTTGTTATTCTTTAGATGGTGAACCCTACCTTTGAACCTCCACCTTTGGCATATTATAGCGTGTTTGATTAAAAACATTCTTTATTTATTACATAATCAAGTCGGGTCGGTAACATCTTATTTTCTCTGCAATTGCTGCTGTGTTGTATAAGCAGCTATTTCTTAAAGTAAATCTAGCTCCTCGTGCAGTCAGCAGTGGGGCCACAAGCACCGGAATTAATTTGAATATAATGAATACAGACAGGCGCGGTGTAATCCGCTAGGAGTACTACGATATGCTACTGTGTACACTGCTCGCGATGTTAATTAATTAATGAGATTCGTTACGTTCATCGCGCAACCTATTGCGTTTGAAGTAATTGTAATTAGTAGTATATAGTTTAGTTATTTAACTCTTCTAAGTACATACATTGTGGACACATTTCACCATTCATATTATGTCATCAATGGAGGAGGTCCACGTCTAGTAATGCACAGACTATAGTATAGTCCTCTCCAGTTGACAATATTTTTGCGACTCTATCCATTTCATGCAATTGGATGGTTTCAGCGGAAGCAATCCCTAGAGCACTTATGCAACTGAGCGCTTCTTCATTTTTAATGCGCTTTTAACATTCGAATCATTGATGGTATGGAAGGTCAGTTTAGCCTATGTAGAGCAACTGTAACAATCATTTGCTCTACATACATTTTATTAAAACCTCATTTTTCCTCGTACAAAGAGTTTAATAAGTCCTAATTTTGTGCGTTTAGTCATGAAAATTAGACAAAAAATCTTACAGAAGGATAACTTTATTAATTTGACGGAAATAGACTAAATCAAACTTTTTTTGACCCAAAAGTTTCTAAAAATAATTAATCAAATCTATTTAAATTAAATCCTTGAAAAAGTTAATGGCCAATTGCGTCCAATTTGGGGTGAAATGTTGACTAATTTTCCACAATGACGAACCCTCTCAGGAGCCGGAACAAAGAGGGATTACATTGTCGATTCACCCCTGAAAATATTTTGGGGTCGCGTCGCTACGCGCGCCGCGCCGCCCGCCGCCGCTCCGCGTAACAAACAAATTATTTGAAACGGAACTCTTGGACGAGCTGACAAAGTTAGTAAACTTTGTAGAGCCTATTGTATCATTTCCAAGTTTGCTTTGAAGGTAGATAGATACTGTGAATTAAGTAGGTTTAAAATCAGATTTCTACTGTGGTTTTCTTAAGGTATCATCCAACAATTATCAGGCAGATTGTAATGACCTGAATTTTATAGACCTAGAAGTAATGAGCAAATTGTCTTATGCATCACTATTAATGTTATGTTATTTCAGGCGACATTCACAGAATTCTTGGTTACCCCGATATAGAGAATGATTATGATTCCAATAATACCTCCGAACCTCGGTGAATAACATCTCCTACACAACAGCACTTGGTTATAATCAAGCGATCAGGTGGTCGTATCGATAATGCCGCGGGAAGGCGACAGCACGATAAGCCTGATCGATACTCTGCGCTCTCAGCCGATAGTCTGCCGACCTGTCGACTGCTTCCAGTGCTTGCTCGTTACGAAAAATTATAACTTAACGATATTCTTGATTATAACTTTATTCTTGTTATGTAACACATACATTGGAGACCACACTGCTGTATTCGGGTATCCTGTAAGGGCAGTTTGTGTTGTAGAAATAAATACATAATTGAGCTGCTATAAAATTAACTTTCTTCTTTAACAGCCACTTCAGTAATCAATGTAGGTTTATTTGCTATGCTTGATGCTTGACCACCCAGATGTTTACCGATTAAAAGATAACGTTCCGAGTAAACTGTTAAAGTTAAAAGTAACGGGCTTGCAACATCATTTTAGGTAAATGGGCATCACCCCTGGAGAGTGATTATTAAATGTTATTCCTTCATGGAAAAAAATCGCCTTCCCTTTTGGAACTCACCTGGATTTTTCGCTTAGAAGCGATGATATAATGCTTATTGCTATGTAATGCTTTTTTTATTATTTCTGCGGCCATTTACGTAACCAGAGACGCAAATCATTGTTGTTTCGCCAAAAATGAGAAGCTGGGAGAAATCTAAATTTGTAACTATAGCTACCTACCAGTTTGGCCACAGGTACAGATGCTCTAAGAAAGACTTGCTGAATGTTGTCCAAGAAGTATACCTGCGCCTGTAGTATGGTTATCCGCACTAACATGATCTATTGTTTTAATATTGTCTCGTTTCAAGGTTACATCTAGGTGATTATGGGGCATACGAACATTAAACATTACATAAGCACCGCCCTTCGGCTGCACGTAATCTCCAAAGCCTGGGTTGCGGCTGTAATAAAGCACGTTACATTGTTATTGCCTTACGTACGTTGTTATGGTAAGATACGGCGCGTTGCGCGTTCAACTTGTTTTTCACGGGCCTTGTTTTTGTTATTTACTTGATTGAAATTTGGGATAATATTATAGAATTATCATTTATGTTGGTATCATTATCCTTAAATTCTTAAAATGTGTCGTTTTGTAGTTGTCAGCGGCGCGCGGCGGTAGAAATTTTTAACTGTGGTCATGTGTACTTGTGGTAATATGTGTGTAGTGATCAAGTCGGTCTGTAATTAAATTCAAACAGTCAACTGACCGCCATGCATACGCCATTGCGTCCACGTCGTTATTTCGTCGTCGTTCCGACAAACATTACCAAAACATCTGGCTCTCCTAGAAATGTTTTAAATGAAATTTATATTGCCCTGGCGCAATCTGTCCTAGTATATTGCATCCCCATATGGGGTGGGGCGGCTAAATCAAAATTTATAGAAATAGAACGTGGACAACGAGCGTTAATAAAAATGATGTACTTTAAGAAGATTAGATACCCCACTGAAGGTCTCTATCAGACTAGCGATTTGCTTTCTGTTAGAAAATTGTACATAACTTGCACAATCCTAAAAAAACACAAAGCCCTTACTTATGACGCACATATATTACTAAAAAGGCGAAAAGATATCATTGCACAAATTCCACAAACTAAAACAAAATTTGCCGCCAGGCAATATAACGCACGCTCTGCCTTTTTATATAATAGGGTAAATAAAGAAATTTACATTTACACTAAGCCACTCCATGAATGTAAAAAAATACTACTTAACTGGATAAAACCATTTACTTATGCAACTACTGAATCACTCTTACAACACATGTGTTAGCTCACTTGTTTTTCTCATAAACGCATTTAAGTACCACCGCACGCCGATCAACCTCCAAATTCACGCATAACCCACAAATTCACACCCTTGCACATACATCTACATGCACACTCACCTCACTCCACACCACATCATACACACATACATACCCACACACTCTCCCACTCTTCCTACCCACACTCTACACACATACTTATCCTTAGTAAAAACAATTAATGTAAAAATCATAAAAACCTTAATTAATATTAGTGTTGTTAGGCTATTAATTTTTTCAATTTATCTTTTTTAGTTTATTAAGTAATTTAAACCAATATAAGATATGGAGGAAAGGGGTCTCCTAATACAGGCATCATTTGCTTAAAAGGAGACTCTGATCACCTACTCATGTAATCTTTTTTGTTCTTGAAATAAACAATTTTTTTTTATTTTTATTTTTTTTTTTTTTTCTGAAGATTCAATTAAGTCTGTATGTCCCATAAGGCCCTCTCGTATTGTGACTAGAGTCCCGGTATTCATGAACATAATTGATATATGATTCCAGTAAGTCTGCATGCACGTGTGATAGACACATGCACGCGACAGACTGCAGGGTGGCAGGCACATGCGCGCGCCCGACCGCAGGGTGACAGCTTGAGACCTAGATTAATCGTCCTCATTTCTGTATGTCATATGCAGTTGTGCCACTGACAAACAATTAAATATGTCATGATTGATTGAAAAAATACGGCGCAATTATTCGGCGATTAGTTTGATGATAAATTATTTTTAGTGTCTTTTCTTTTCCAATATACATACTCTACGAGTAAGAGCCGGGCCCCACCTACGCGCTGCGCTGCGTTGCGCTGCGTCGTCACAAGATTTTGAACTGTCACATCACCCTCCCCCGTTTCGTCTCTCGCCCGCTGACACCTGCGACGACGCAGCGCAGCGCGTAGGTGGGGCCCGACGCTTATTTGGCGGAACAGTCAACTACTGATAAGTTTGTCTTTCATATTGGCAACAAAATGAATATTTTATTTTTTAAGCCCAACTCCCAGCTTTTCCTGTACCGACTTTGAATCCAGTATTACTTATCTCATTCTAAATATCCTCCATAGAACTGGTATAATAATGGAGGGTCTATTATCAAATTGCGCCACTCAGGCTTAAATTATCGTCTTAATTTTCCGTCCTCCACTTCCCTCTAATTCGGTTTTGGCGTTTTCTTTCCTTATCTTTCCACTAGTTAAACTAAAGTATGTCCCTCAGTCCCCTCGATAAGTCCCCGAATATGCTAATACTTAGAGCCTTGAATGTCTATTAAAGTACGCCATTAGCACGTAATTGAATCTTTTGTAAAAAAAAAAGATTGAGTGAATATAATTAAGTGGCGGCAAGAAGTGATAGCCTGATTTAATTTCAGATAAGCAATGTTGCGATCTGTTTTGCGATGATGCTAACATGATTAAAAGCTTACGATATTGCTCGGTAGGTAGCGGTATGTTAGACAATTGTGAGTAATGCACGCACAAAAAACCATCTTCTATCTATCTATACATATAATAAGAATGTAAAATTGGTCGCGTCTGTACATTCGAAATATTTGGAAAAAAAATAGTGGGGGGGACTTAGATTGACCAGCAGAATTCATTTTTATCATTTTTAGAATTTTTGTCTGTGGGTATGTTTGTATGTTTGTATGTTTGCTCAGATTTTCGAAAGAGCACAACTTCGAATCCACCGGATGGATTTCAATGAAATTTAGCATGGATATGACTAATAGTCTAACTTAACATCTAGGATACTTTTTTTTTCGAAAATGTTTAGGGTTGCCACAGAAAATTCAAAAAACTACTTAAAAATTCTAAATGTTTGAAAGAGCACAACTTTGAATCCACCGGATTAATTTCAATGAAATTTGGCATGGATATGACTAATAGTCTAACTTAACATCTAGCATATTTTTTTTTTTCGGTAAAGTTTAGGGTTGCCACAAAACATTCAAAAACTACCTAAATATTCGAACACGCACAACTTCGAATCCAGTGGATTGATTTCAATGAAATTTGGCATGGATATGACTAATAGTCCAACTTAACATCTAGGATATTTTTTTATAAAATATTAGATTGTAAATTTTTATGACCACACGGAAATTCTAGCCAACAATAAGTTTTAGTTATTGAAATACGTCTATTTAGAGCGGAGCCCTACGGAGCCCTACGTTGTGTGTGATCCGACACTATTTGGAATACATAATCTTAATTTTAATAATAAATATTTTATTGCTGCGTTCTACCATCTTAAGTTTCGTTTTTCTTAACTAGATGTCGCTATACTTAAAATCAGACAATACCTGCCTTGCACCACATGTCAAAATTTAATATCTTCCTTGCTTCAAGAAATTTAGTTTTTTTATTCCTAATTACGTATAAAAATATTAAGCGGGTCTTTGTATCACGCGGAATCTTAGACGTTAACTCTGGAATTCATCTCCACAGTACTAATGCCGTAGGGAAGCTACCTACCTAAGAAGTAAGTCTAGAGGACCTGCTGATTTTGAATTAAGTAGTAATAGAAACACAGACATTGAACTCTGAACTCCAACCCCTCAGGAATGATGCTGCTGGGTAACTGCCTGCTTAAACCATAAATCTGGAGGACCTGCTAACTTTGAATTAGCAATGTGGGTATCAAGTAGAAACTTCTCAGGCGAGGTCGCGTTTCCGATCCGGCGCTAGAATTTAAGGAAAACATGTAAAATGACTACTTGTAAGTGCCCTCCTAGGCCTAAACATAATAAACGCTTTGACTATTGACTTAGACGATAAACTCCGGACTCTAACTTTTTAAGCACGATGTTGCGCAGTGACTCTTACCTAAGCCGTGAGTCTGGAGCACTCACTCATTTTAAATAAGGGACATGGGTATCAAGTACAAACTTAAACATTGAGCTCTGGAGTCCAACCGCTCAGTCGTGATACTGTGAGTAACTACAGATATAGATAGACGGATACAGATAGACTGGTACAGACAGAGATACTCACCTACCGATAGATTACAGACAGACCGATTCAGACAGACAGATACTTACAGCTAAACTGATACACACAGACACATAAAGTCAAACTTTTGTTATACAACTAAGGCGCCAGGCAAGCGTACGGCTCACCTGTTGTTAAGCAGTTACCGTTCCCAATAGATGCTTGCAACCAAAAGCATCGGTAGCACGTTTCCAACCTGAAGGGGAGTGGGGTTAGTGGGAGGGGATGGGGAGGTGGCTGGGTTGCGCTTCCGGCTCTCTCCCTCATCATACGAAACGAAGGTAAATTAGCTACTTTAATGCCGATCTCCACCTTACTGGTCAGACTCTACCACCTTACTGGTATAGACTGGTACAGATAGACAGCCACGGACATACGAACTCAGACTGATGCAGACTGACGTAATACAGATTAGACGATAGACAAAATTATATTTAAGGGCTTCACCGACTGGACGCGGACGGAGTCGCGGGCACAGCTAGTACATATAATAAGAATGTAAAATTGGTCGCGTCTGTACATTCGAAATATTTGGAAAAAAAATAGTGGGGGGGACTTAGATGGACCAGCAGAATTCATTTTTATCATTTTTAGAATTTTTGTCTGTGTGTATGTTTGTATGTTTGTATGTTTGCTCAGATTTTCGAAAGAGCACAACTTCGAATCCACCGGATGGATTTCAATGAAATTTAGCATGGATATGACTAATAGTCTAACTTAACATCTAGGATACTTTTTTTTTCGAAAATGTTTAGGGTTGCCACAGAAAATTCAAAAAACTACTTAAAAATTCTAAATGTTTGAAAGAGCACAACTTTGAATCCACCGGATTAATTTCAATGAAATGTGGCATGGATATGACTAATAGTCTAACTTAACATCTAGCATTATTATTTTTTCGGTAAAGTTTAGGGTTGCCACAAAACATTCAAAAACTACCTAAATATTCGAACACGCACAACTTCGAATCCAATGGATTGATTTCAATGAAATTTGGCATGGATATGACTAATAGTCCAACTTAACATCTAGGATATTTTTTTCTAAAATATTAGGTTGTAAATTTTTATGACCACACATAAATTCTAGCAAAAAATAAGTTTTAGTTATTGAAATACGTCTATTTAGAGCGGAGCCCTACGGAGCCCTACGTTGTGTGTGATCCGACAATATTTGGAATAGATAATCTTAATTTTAATAATAATAATAAATATTTTATTGCTGCGTTCTACAATCTTAAGTTTCGTTTTTCTTAACTAGATGTCGCTATACTTAAAATCAGACAATACCTGCCTTGCACCACATGTCAAAATTTAATATCTTCCTTGCTTCAAGAAATTTAGTTGTTTTATTCCTAATTACGTATAAAAAACATTAAGCGGGTCTTTGTATCACGCGGAATCTTAGACGTTAACTCTGGAATTCATCTCCACAGTACTAATGCCGTAGGGAAGCTACCTACCTAAGAAGTAAGTCTAGAGGACCTGCTGATTTTGAATTAAGTAGAAATAGAAACACAGACATTGAACTCTGAACTCCAACCCCTCAGGAATTATGCTGCTGGGTAACTGTCTGCTTAAACCATAAATCTGGAGGACCTGCTAACTTTGAATTAGCAATGTGGGTATCAAGTAGAAACTTCTCAGGCGAGGTCGCGTTTCCGATCCGGCGCTAGAATTTAAGGAAAACATGTAAAACATGACTACTTGTAAGTGCCCTCCTAGGCCTAAACATAATAAACGCTTTGACTATTGACTTAGACGATAAACTCCGGACTCTAACTTTTTAAGCACGATGTTGCGCAGTGACTCTTACCTAAGCCGTGAGTCTAGAGCACTCACTCATTTTAAATAAGGAACATGTGTATCAAGTACAAACTTAAACATTGAGCTCTGGAGTCCAACCGCTCAGTCGTGATACTGTGAGTAACTACAGATATAGATAGACGGATACAGATAGACTGGTACAGACAGAGATACTCACCTACCGATAGATTACAGACAGACCGATTCAGACAGACAGATACTTACAGCTAAACTGATACACACAGACAAATAAAGTCAAACTTTTGTTATACAACTAAGGCGCCAGGCAAGCGTACGGCCCACCTGTTGTTAAGCAGTTACCGTTCCCGATAGATGCTTGCAACCAAAGGCATCGGTAGCACGTTTCCAACCTGAAGGGGAGTGGGGTTAGTGGGAGGGGACGGGGAGGTGGCTGGGTTGCGCTTCCGGCTCTCTCCCTCATCATACGAAACGAAGGTAAATTAGCTACTTGAATGCCGATCTCCACCTTACTGGTCAGACTCTACCACCTTACTGGTATAGACTGGTACAGATAGACAGCCACGGACAGACGAACTCAGACTGATGCTGACTGACGTAATACAGATTAGACGATAGACAAAATTATATTTAAGGGCTTCACCGACTGGACGCGGACGGAGTCGCGGGCACAGCTAGTAATTAATATAAGCAATGTTGTAAAAGGTACTATGTGTATCGTACCTATAAAGCCAAAGCTTAGTTTATCTCATCACGTGTCAGCCAGATCGTACATCATCCCTATACCTGCCATTCAGAGGTGTTAAGCTTTGATTAACCCTAACGACGGACGACATTAACAGCCGTTTTCAATCATTTACCATTCACTTTTAGGGTAGAAATTCCAATACTGTTTACCTATCTACATACCTGTAAAATATGGCGTCAGACGCATTTGAACCCGTAGTATTTCGTCTGTTATAATATGGAAAGAGTTTTAAGTTTGAACTTTAATAGAAATGAAAGACATTTTATTCGGTTCCTTAGCATGCAAATTATAATATGATGATATATGATTAAGAATGTGTCCATTGCAATGTCTTTTAATTTCATGTATTCTGGGATGTTTTAACAAACTCGCAGATATATATCTTGCCAACCTACACTTTATGAAATGATATTATCTACTTGTTGTATAAGTACTGCATATAATTATGATTTAAGTTCATAAAAATAAGGAACAAACAATATAACATAAACCACAAATCAGCTCGGACGTAGTGTTGTCGACGGTAATAGGCAATTTACGGGATGCCGTCGATTTCAATCCCGGGCCGATCTATGGGCCGGCGGAGATATGGGAGGCTTGAATTAACTGCGCTCCTATACTCGCCTCACTGATTAAACGGATATCGGCTACTGTGTTGATTGATACAGATATAAATAAAAAAAACATCTGTATTTTTATATAAGTAGGTATACAGGGTTATTGGTAAAACACTAACAACCTTGCAGGGGCGTATTACTGACATCAAAAACAACAACTTTTGTTCTATGACTTTTTACAAAACAAAAAAAAATAACAAAAAATCGCACTAAAATTTATGAAACAAGAAAAAATGCTCATCTAGAGAATAGCCGTGGTACGTTTAGGTACTTTAGGGCAAAGTGGAATACAACCACGTACCATGGCTTTCCTCTAGAGGAGAAAAAGAGAAATCATACAGTTTAGAAAGTGTTTTTTTTTTTTTTTTGTAAAAAGTCTTAAAACAAAAGTTGTTGATTTTGATGTCAGTAATACGCCCCTGCAAGGTTGTTAGTGTTTTATCAACAACCCTGTATAAAAACCATCACAACCGTTAATCCATAAAATATACTGGAGGCAGAAAAGGCTCTCTGGATTACATTATAATCTAAGTTGAATAAACTAGTGGGAATCCCGTGATAATTTGGCGTCTAAATAAATTCAAATTTTCCGAGTAGACAGTAATGTCTAAATTAATTTCTCGAAAGGAGGTTATATCCAGTTCCAAGTTTGTCTTACTAAATAATACGCTTAGTCACAATTAGATTCACATGAGTGCGTACAATTAAAACCCACAAATAACAGACCGACCCATGCAAAATTCTGCGAGACGCTACAGGATATATGTTGCGGGTTGCCGGCCTGATCCCGGCCTCCGGGATCCCTGATGTGTGGCCCTCGAAATTGACTACGATCCCGGTGGTGGCCGCCCTAGTGAGTGATGTAGGTATTTATTCGGTCAGTTTTATTCACGTTTTAATGCTTCTGTATTCAGAGTATTAACAAGTTCTTTATGTCAATAAACCGGACGAGGAGCGTCTTGGGTTGTTCTGTTTAAAAAAATATTTAGTACATGCGTCTATACCACGTTATATTTATACATTGGATAGCTGCATCGGGTCATGGCGTCGAGTCTCGATTCTGAATCATTGCTTTATTCAAATCGTTTGAGCTACAATTATATTAACATTGGAACTCACAAATGACTCAAAGCGGTGCTTTGGCCAAGGAGAAGCAGAGGTACGATCTATTTCGGGGGCCTGACCTTCTCCTAGCTAATAAACCACTAGACCTAGACTAACACTACGTACGTTAGATATGCTTGTGACATTCTATTACTTCAAGTATTGACCCATTTCGGATGCTGCGCGGCATGCTCCTAGCATCTAGCGAGATGTGAACTATTGGTATGTAGCATATACTCCGCTTGTAGGGGATAATCCAAGTGCCTTTGTGAACTGTTCTAAGATTTTGAAATAAATTTAAGAGCGTTACTGTAAACAGAATAATAGATGGGTTTGGTACGTATACCCCATGTTCGGTGCTATGAGGATGACTCTTATTTAAATTAATACGTTTTTCGCAATACAACCAAATTTTTATTAAATATAATAAAAAATAATAATTTAGCCCTTTTAACGTCCCACTGCTGGGCATGGGCCTCCCCTCAATGCGAGGGGGATTCAGGCCATAATCCACCACGCTGGCCCAGTGCGGGTTGGTGGATTTCACATGTCTAAAGACATGCAGGTTTCCTCACGATGTTTTCCTTAACCGTAAGCAAGTGATAATCATATTAAACTTATGATATAGTATAGGTAGTGTAGTTATGATTAAAATATAATATAATTTTCCATAAGTCGGGAGATACAGCGGTATGAAATGGTTGTGAAAACTAGTCCCTGACTCCAATTTGAAACTGATACCATTAATAATTAATTTATGATATATTGACTCAATATTGAACAAATTTTTAATCTCCCGATGGCTGTCAGCAATATAGCCTATTCTGGTCGGCGGCGCATCAGCGTAACATTGACCCAATTCGGGCATCGCAGCCTGTTCCCAGCACCAGTATCTGTCTCGATTTGGCCAGCATTCCTTTTCAATTCGACTATTTTCAATATCAACAGATACCATCACCAATCTTTGGAGCAAATCTGAAACAACCCATAGTCTTAGGCTGAGGATATCGTCATCAGTGCCTTCAGCCTGTTATATCCCACTACTGCAAATCGTCATCTTTCTACACTTCTTGATTCTGGGATTTGAATGGACTAGTCTTTTTGGTTTGAGTCCCACTCTGGGAACATTTCTTCCCAGTCTCCTGATATGCGAAGAATTAAATGGGCCTGTGATGGAATTGGTCTGTAGATACTCTGTATTTATATGATAGATTACGTAAGGAATATAGAAGGCCAACTACAGTAGGAACATCTTTCATGGATTTCAATGCCTCGTCCCCTAATATAAAATTAAACTGAGGCGGCATATGTACAGCTTTACTTTCAGTATATAACGTGGGAAATTAGAACTTGCCAACAGTTGTGAAAAAACATGCCCCAGAGATCTGAGAGCGCGCTGCTCCTACCGCGTGGGTGGCCAAGCGTCAAGTAACGTAACCAGGACGAGTTTCTATAAAAAGCAATGAAAGCAATTGTTTATTACTTATCCCGAGGAGTGAAATAAAAGTTAACTAAATGATTTTGAGTCCCGCTATAGGAGACATCAAGTTCTACATACATGAACTTAAAATTGACGCCACCCTCCAGACCAATATAGACAAAATTAAACAGAGGTTTCCTAAACAAGCATGCAGCGTCCAACGTTTTGTGATTGCCTTTATTTGAAGGTCCTGTAAGAGTCACGATGTCAAGACGTCATAAAGATAAAAATGTCCGACTATATTATCCGAGAGATACGGGCACTATCCACCAGCTTCTCGGTTCAATGTGGAATTAGGTTCTATTGAGGGAGTGCCATATAATTACACGCTGTTTCGCCCTCAAAGAGGGTTTGTTACATTTTTCTTGCAGCCTTGTCTTCACAGATGTATTCCTTCATTCTAAAGGTTCATTTGTACTGCTGTTGACATTTTTGCCTAGATTAAAAGATGGGTAACGATAGGTTTGCTTAAAAAAGGATAAAATATTATGAGAATTTGTTCCCGTTGAAAATAATAAAACATGCAATGCAATATCCGGTCTGTTTGAGTCAACTGAGCGCTTTGGATCTATGCTAAACCTATTGACATAGTAAACAGTTTGTTATGAAAATTAAAACGTACATACCGAGTTATAAAAGTGAACAGGATTCTAAGTCTTATTTCATGAGCTAACTATTGAACAAAACGATTTTTTTGCCAATACTTTCAATGAATCTCATCCAGATAAGCCGCGTCTCTCGAACTATAATTATGCAAAATTCTAATTTAAATTCACACGTTTTTTCTTCTGTCCGTCAACGTTGGGGTGGCGGCGCTGTGATTAAAATGCAAATTCACTAGAATTATGTGGTGCCTCTCGCAACTCTACAATAGTGATGTAACGACAATGCGTCGATCATGCCTCAACTCTACCGGAATGTTGAGAGACTTGAGTTATTAGGTTTGAGTTATTTAACTATAAAAATAGGAGGAATGGCTGCGTACCTACTGATGTTACACAAAACGCTATGCGTTTTACGTACATTTCGGCTTCTAGCTTGCCTTCAATCAAATAATGACGCCGCCTATCAAACGAAAACAAAATTTGAAAACTAGTAAATATAGACTCATTTTTGTTTTTCAACATGTTCCACCCTCAGTCTCCTCGAGTTAGTATTTAGCGTACACGGTGCATCACTAACTGGTCCGTCAGCTCCGTGACGCCGAATGTTCCTGGCGGCTAACGCCTCGGCGTGCAAGCGTGATGGTACGCAATTCGACGGTCTTTACGTAATACTGTTTAATAACATTTTATCATGCAAATTGCTTCGCATACTACACTTTCAAGGGGCCTTTTCCCGCGAAAGTACACTTTGGTCAAGTTAAATGTTCTAACCCCGTTTTATCACGGTTCAAGTTAGATTGTGTAATCTTTTGTGTTAAAAACTTGCCGTCAAGTTTTTTTATCTAAGAACATTTGGTTTTATAGGTGGGTACTAAGTTCAAAAGAGCTTAAAATTAGGGCTTTTGTATAATAGGTGAGTCTATTTTAGAAAATGACCACTATCGTACATGTTTATCATACCGCCCATAAATTCGTTAGCTCTAGAGCTAACATTCAACCATACTAGTGATTGGTTATAACAAACTATAGTACATTTTGTTAATATCAGAGTGTTAAACATAAACTGAAGAATTATAAATGCCACTTTTTTGCGTCCTCCACTTTCCGCTTGCTCACGACCATGTCCTTAGACAACGTATAACAAATTACAAGTCCTAACGACGCAACATTTGGCAACGTTATACCATGTTGAAATGTGAACTTGAAAGCTAATTGCCATAAGCCAGACGAACTTGACCTGTCAGGCTATAGATTTTTAGTTCGTTTCTTCTTCAAATGCGGAATTAGAAGAGGGTTCTTATCGTAAAATCAGGCTTCGTAACTCTAGAGAACTAGCCAGAAAGGAAACTTACTGGCTAGTTCTTTGAATGGCCGTTTACCGACTGCACGGCACGGCACCGGCACCGGCATGGCGGCAGCTTTTTTATTGGTCAGTGACCAGTTGTCATTGGTTACTGACCAATGAAAACCCCGCAAATAGCTGTCACTGCGCCGGTGCCGGTGCCGTGCCGTGCAGTCGGAAAACGGCCAATGTCTGTTGCCAATATAGTGGGCACCGAACCTTCTATGCGGTCGTGTTAATCTTCATTTACAATCAAACCTCATTTGAAATCGTCGGCACGCAATTTCGTTACGACATGAAGCAGCAAGCTATCAATCAATAACCAACATATATTTTTTTTCCCAGCTCTCGCAGCCCCAACTATCTTCTACGATCGATAGTGGTGAAAGTAGGAAGGTCGACCTTTGGCTCGCCGCCAGCGCGGCCAAGGCCCGCCGAATGTAGGATACATCGGGCTGAGCATGTTCAGGTTATTGATGGCTAATGAGGACTTATTTATTGGGGTAGGGGGTTGCTACGGTAACATAGAGGTCACGTTATTCTCAGATGTGGCAGACGGACGACGGTGTGGTTTACGCCAAAATTCTACCGATTGTTACCATGGCGAGTATCTATTTCAATTTCTGTGGGGCGAGCCTGTGGTACAGAAGTGTGCAAGCTCCAGGTTGATGTTTTAATTTTTTTTAACGAGAAATTGAATTGCGCTCGCGACCGCTGCACTGACAAGCAGCCATTTTTTATTTTTTTATTGGACTGCGTTGGCAAAAAAGCGTGCCTGATGTTAAGCAGTTACCGTAGTCTATAGATGCTTACAATACCAAAGGCATTGCTCGCACATTGCCGACCTGAAGGGGAGTGGGATGGAGGGAGGGGGAGGGGGGGTGGGCTTACGGCTCTCTCACTCATCGTACGTCGCAGCTGTAATAGCTGCTTCACGTCGATCTTCTGTGAGAGGGTGGTACTACCCCGGTCGAGCCAGCCCGTTTATGAGCTGCAGTCAATTGGCTACAGCTTGGCTCTACCACATTGGCCTTAGCCATGGGCTTCCTTCATCTTCTGCCTGTTTCATGCTGTGCTTCACGCTCGAGCACTCGTTTCCCGATTTGCCTCGAAACCCACATGCGATGCATATTCGAGCCCGCGCAGTTGTTGAGCGCGGCTCGGGTCACTGCGTTCCGATTTAAAAGCCGATATCGCATGCACGATTGCTTTTTAATCTATATCGATGCACAGTTATAACTTAATTATGTACGAAATGCCTTGTGCCCCGTGTGAGTTAAAATAGAACCACTCCTAAGTATTACTGTAGATGTCATAAAATTACTGTTAGATGTGGCAATTACAGCTACCAGTGACGCAGATATGCAATTTGTGTTTATTTGTTTTGCTGATTTGGATGGTTTAAATCGATTCACTTTGAGGATTATCGTCTTGAAGTTTTGCATATTATTGTCGTGCCTGTATCTTCATATACGACCACAACCGAGGAACGGAATTATTCTAGCTCCACCGAAAACAAGCAAGGATCGATACTGCTTATGCCAAGCCTTTCCCGTGACCTTCAGACTATATTTAGAACACACATGGGGCCAAATAAAAATAGGTTGTACATGCATTTATAGCAAACAGATATATTTATCAGTCGTCTTGTATCGCAACAACACTTTAGATTCTGTGCGTAATTTTGACTAGATATAACTATTCACAGTAGGAAAGTTATAACCCTAGTTTATCATTTATGGCGAAAATACACAAACAAACCTTGCTATTACTGACATTGCTTACGGGGCCCCTCTTTTCTTTTCAGTGTTCTCTCTGCAATAAATTCTATACATAACCTCAGTAAGCTTCAAAACCAACCATATCCCGTCCCTCCGGCCATACATTCCACGCGAGTCCTGTAAAATGTGTAATTTATTAATTAATCCGGCGCGCGGCGCGGTGAAGTGTCGCCGGCGGTTTTTATACGCGTCTGCGTTCATCAGCGGGATGGCCAACAAATTAAAATGCAAATTGAGCGGGGGTGTCGTTGGCTCCGGACTCCGAGATCCGGGGGCTCGGGGGCCTGCGTCTATGTCCGGAATCCGGCATATTGCTGCCCATCTCGAATGAATACCTACTTTCCTTAATAAAATTATCAGGTCGATTACATCTGATGAAGGCTTTGTAGTATTTTTGAGATACCAATCTCTTAAGCTTTTACGTAACGTTATATTACTGTAGGTGTGTTTTATCCCGTTCGCGTTACCGATATCATAAAAAGAATGATGGAGGCAACATTATTTTTCGCTGACGAATACGATTGCGTTAGAAAAAGTCCTAATGGCACTTACTGCTTTCACGTTTCGAACACTAAAGTCTACCTATCAAAAATAGTTACGACTAACATTACTATTTAATTCCACAAGAAAATCCAGGGCTGGTCTCTGAGGATTCCGACTTATAACCAGCTCACAATAATAACGCTTCAATACGTTGAACAAACAGACGCAGATTATTTTCCATCTGAGTTGAGACCTAATCGGAAAACTGGATCGACGCTGCGAGATGAGATGAGAGCAAAAAAACAAAATGTTCCAGTTATGAACACGAGGGGGCGCGGTGCGGGGAATTCCCCTTAAGTGGTTCCATTAAGAATTGGATGTATAGGGTGCAGTATTGTAGAGTATGATAAACGAGGGAGTGATTCGGTATTTCATGGTATTTTACTAACGAAAGCGCGCTGCTGTTTGTTGCGTCAGGCAAGTAGTGCTTCGCGTAATGATCATCTTAAAGGCTGCTTTAAGATTCCTTGCTTCAATTTCAATCCTAGCCTAAAATGAAGTGATCATCACTGTATACAGGGTGAAATTGAAATCATGGGCATCCTTTTAAACTATGACTTTACACATGATTCACAATATTTTAGGTAAATAAATAAAAAAAAATATTGATGATAAAATATTGTTAACCCGTTAACTGTTATTCCTTACCTAGGCAATAAATTTTTATAATTTTTTTTGTTGATTAATATTCCCTAAGTATTCTGAATCATGTGTAGAATCCCCCTTTAAAAGGATGCCCATGATTTCAATTTCACCCAGTATACGTGGCTTGTGTATCCGAACAAGCAATATTTCAACAGTATCCATTCACATCACTGTACGTAATGGCTAAAAGCTACTTATCAACAAATAAACGCGTAATATTTCACTCTTCAAATGGCGAGTTAAATGTGGCTATTACACCCGCAGAATGCCGCGGTCACTGTCGCCGTACTGTAAGCTCGCGCTGCCGGGAAAATACTGCTACAATTATGATTATTAACATTATTTATTATTATGATATGGTGATATAGGAATGTAAGGATAATTTTTCTCATTTGAAAAATCAAAAACTGATCTGCTGACTGCCTGGGGCCCGATTCACGTAACCAAAACCGTAACGACATTTGAGCGATATAGTCGTTGATAGCCTTTTCTTGTTACGAAAAGGCTATCAACGACTATATCGCTGAGATGTCTTTACGGTTTTGGTTACGTGAATCGGGGTACTGGTCTATTGGCTTGAGCGCAGGCTCGATTCATTGTACCTTTTCCGGTCGATCATCGGCAATCTATTTACGTATAGTACCTATACCTCAGTTAGCTTGGGACCATACAGTTGGCGTGCTTATCTGGTGATTTAACTAAACAAGGAGACTGGAGAAAGTAATAAAAACATCCAATAACCCCGCTACCTCTGTTTCTAGAGGTGACATTGACCGCCCTCCGGCCGCGTCGGTTTGTGCCGTTGCCGTCTCCGGGGCCCCATTCGTTGTGCACCTGCGGCCCGCGTCCCGTCCGCCAGGTGCTTTGGATTTATTCGCAAACAAATAGACGCTCACTATAAACACGGTATTTGCTCCTTTCACTTTACACAGATTTTAATATGCCGATATAATAAACAAGAAAGGTTCACTAATCAGAATACGATTCTTTATGAAAATGAAAATTAATTAGCAAAGCTTAATTTATGCGTTTAACGTAAGGAATTCCAAAGTAGTAGAAAAGTTAGAATTACAACGATGTGTACTAAATTATATTATTTTGTTACAATCCAATGATTAACAAATATGTATAAGAAATCCCATACCAAAATGGCGCACGTGTACGACCAAAATATCGGTGAAAGCGACAACGCAGCTTAAACCACCCGCGCGCACATTACAAGCGAAGATAAATATGTGCCAAAATTATCTGCGAAAGCTGCTTTCTGTTTAGAACGTGATACGAAGCCACAAAGAGGATAAAGAGTCATTCGAGAGGCGGGCCCAATGAAATCATAAGCTTCTGATAGGGGGTGTCTTGCTACGAAGAATTTGAATGGCGTTGTTTTATTGGATCTAAATTTAGAGTTGATTGAGTTGAGACGGATAGAGTGAGACAGGACGTTTTAATTGTGTTAGTAGGTGAACTATATTTTGTTATTTGCAATGAGGCATCATTGTCTCTTTTTCTCGTCCAGTCTGGTTAGCACTTTTATATCGACTCATGAGCTATAGTCCCTTCACTCCATATGCTTACATTATTATTTTTTTAAATTCGTGTTAGTCCGCCATAACTTTTTAATTTTCATGACTACGTTAAGCAGTTTTCACGCCGCGCTTACTTAATGATATCGTTAGCGTAAACACTTAACCCATGTTTAAACACTCATTACCGTCTCATACGTACCTCGTAAACAAGTATTTCGTCTCTCATTATGAGCCTGAGTTTGCGTTTTGACATTATTTACATTTGACTATATAAATTGCGTGACTTAGCTCGATACTTATATACTTTATGTATATACTCCAGACTTAAAAACAAAGAGATCACGACTTCGTGTAATTCATTTATCTCCAAAAAAGGTAGGTAATGAAACTCATAATTACGTTCTGCTATCATAATTTATGTAAATAATGAAAGTTATACAGAAAGCTGTTATTAACGTAACAAACTAGACCGTGTCTCCTTTAAATCTTTAGACTATACAGAAGCCCCTCTAAATTGTTCCAAAACATTGTGGCGAGTGCTCTAATCAGTGATAATTCTTATCTAAATTAGTAATAATTTCTTTTTTAATTACTTCTCCAAACTAAATTATTTTAACGTTTTTTTTAGGGGTTCAACGTTGCTTAAAATTTAACTTTATTCAATTTTTACCTTGCAAATTATGCTTTTCGTTCCTAGGCGACTCAATTGGCAAGAGATCGTCTGTCATATTATTTGCTTTCCCGTACTATCGCTATTTTCCAATATCTTGCTTTACATACCAGTTGATTTCCCAAATGAGTAATGACTGAAATGTTCGATTAATCATTTGAAATGACAACTGAAATAGAGAGTGTTTATTTCTGTATGTTATGTACCTTCTTACATTCATTTACATATTGAAAGCTACACCGTTATCTATACACCTGTATACGTTTGTTTTGTAGACGTGTCGCGGCGGTCCCGCGTTGGGCGCCAAGATAAATGGTTATTGCTTTGTACGTTTCGACTTGTTCTAAATAATGAGTCGTTTGAAAGTGTATCAAGGTCAAAGGTGACAGCTGATGACGACCGATGACATTTCGTTGGAAAGGAGGGTTTCGTTAAAGATTCAATTCTGTTTCGTATCCAAGGTTAAAAAATATTTCAAGCAGAGTCTTCTTAACTAGTCCCGAAGCTATTCGTCAGCTTCGGGATAATTGGAGTATAGTAGGAATAACTATTTTTTTACAGAAACATTTGCAATTGAATATTATTTAACGCCAAATTTATAGATATTTTTCGCCAGTTTGCAATGGTTTTTTTACAAAGCATTTCTAGAAACAAAAGTGATTTGTAATGCCATTGTAATCCATCATAACTTTCTATAAATTTGGAGGTTAGGGGCCATCCATAAATTACGTCACACGTAAAGGGGGGGAGGGGGTCGACGAAATGTGACATTGTGTGACAAGGGGGTGGGAGGGGTCCTAAGTTTTGTGACGTCACATTTGAAAATTTCTGAAAATTGTATCAAATATGTGACGTCACACAGGGAGGGGGGGAGTCTCGCATATGTGACCAGCTGTGACAAGGGGGGGGTCTAAAATAATGAAATTCATATGACGTAATTTATGGATGGCCCCTTAGTGTCTATCCCTTTGATCTGTAGATTACATTGTATTGCATTTCACTGCTATATTTTCTCTTTTACGTCCCAAGTGCCATATCTAACGGCGCCCAGAGGGTTAGTTCGAGAATTTTCTACATCCACAAGTCCGAGGCACTATCTTTGATTTGGATTACAGCTCCCGGCGCTGGTGGACAGTAAAAGAGACGTGATGGAAATAACTGATGCATCCATTTCGTCATGGATGAAATTTTAAGCAGGCTACATAGTGACTGTTTTCAAAAATTGGCGACGAGGTTTCGATTAATCATAATAGAATTCTTATAAACAAAAACACTTGCCGATCGTAATAAGTATCATTGTCGATTGTTCTTGTATCACGTCCCATAATTCCTTCACGTAATCGTTTTGTCTGTCTGTCCTACGTCCCCTTCAAACAGAACAGCTTTTATATCGATAGCACTTTTTGTCGAATAAAAACACGACACTGAATTACAAATACTCTGAAAGTCTTTGCCGATGTAATAAACGTTCCAGGACAAAGCAGGGCTGAAAAAACATACTTTCTTCGTGTATCAGTTGTTTGAATGTAATCCTTAAGACTAGAGGAATTACATTAGTGTTATATGTAATACTAGCTTTTGCCCGCGACTTCGTCCGCGTAGACTTCAAAATAAAAAAAAACCGGGCAAGTGACTTAAGACTTTTTAGTACTTTTTAGTGCGCCAGGGTTTTTTAAGTCAGTATTTGCTTTTTTATAAAAATAATTTTATTTCACGATTTTTATTGGAGCCATACAAACTTTATCACGGTACCTAATTCGGTGAATGCGTGTTTTGGTAGGTAGGTATATAGAGCCAAAATCCCAAATCCCCCTCCCCTTCTCCACCCCTTTTCCTCCCCTCTCTTCCTTCTGCTCCCTCCCCCTCCATTTCCCTTTCCCTTTCCCCTCCCCCTTCCACTTCCCCCTACCTTACGTCTTCCCCTTCCTCCCTCACCTACCCTATGCATACTAAGTTTCAAGTCAATCGGGTACAAACATATTTTTCTGCCGTACTTTTCTACCTTTAGTTTCCCCCTTTTGGGTGTTGATTTACGAAATGATTTTTTATGGGATCAAACTGAAGTAGTACCTACCATATTCAGCTCAGCTTATACCCCAATTATTTAAAATGAATAATCATAACCAATCTCGAGATATGGATGACTAAACATTCGCTGACCCCGCTCTCCCCTTTTCCTTCAAAATATTAAAAACACTGAAACCCCAGTCTGATTATTTAAAATGAACAATCATAACCAATTTCGAGATATGGATGACTAAACATTCGCTGACCCCGCTCTCCCCTTTTCCTTCAAAATATTGAAAACGCCGAAACCCCAGTTTGATTATTTAAAATGAACAATCATAACCAATTTCGAGATATGGATGACTAAACATTCGCTGACCCCGCTCTCCCCTTTTCCTTCAAAATATTAAAAACGCTGAAACCCCAGTCTGATTATTTAAAATGAACAATCATAACCAATTTCGAGATATGGATGACTAAAAATTCGCTGACCCCGCTCTCCCCTTTTCCTTCAAAACATTAAAAACGCTGAAACCCCAGTCTGATTATTTAAAATGAACAATCATAACCAATTTCGAGATATGGATGACTAAACATTCGCTGACCCCGCTCTCCCCTTTTCCTTCAAAATATTAAAAACGCTGAAACCCCAGTCTGATTATTTAAAATGAACAATCATAACCAATTTCGAGATATGGATGACTAAAAATTCGCTGACCCCGCTCTCCCCTTTTCCTTCATAATATTAAAAACGCTGAAACCCCAGTCTGATTATTTAAAATGAACAATCATAACCAATTTCGAGATATGGATGACTAAACATTCGCTGACCCCGCTCTCCCCTTTTCCTTCAAAATATGAAAGACGCTGAGACCCCAGTCTGATTATTTAAAATGAACAATCATAACCAATTTCGAGATAATGGATGACTAAAAATTCGCTGACCCCGCTCTCCCCTTTTCCTTCAAAATATTAAAAACGCCGAAACCCCAGTTTGATTATTTAAAATGAACAATCATAACCAATTTCGAGATATGGACGACTAAACATTCGCTGACCCCGCTCTCCCCTTTTCCTTCAAAATATTAAAAACGCTGAAACCCCAGTCTGATTATTTAAAATGAACAATCATAACCAATTTCGAGATATGGATGACTAAACATTCGCCGACCCCGCTCTCCCCTTTTCCTTCAAAATATTAAAAACGCTGAAACCCCAGTCTGATTATTTAAAATGAACAATCATAACCAATCTCGAGATATGGATGACTAAACATTCGCTGACCCCGCTCTCCCCTTTTCCTTCAAAATATTAAAAACGCTGGAACCCCAGTCTGATTATTTAAAATGAACAATCATAACCAATTTCGAGATATGGATAACTAAAAATTCGCTGACCCCGCTCTCCCCTTTTCCTTCAAAATATTAAAAACGCCGAAACCCCAGTTTGATTATTTAAAATGAACAATCATAACCAATCTCGAGATATGGATGACTAAACATTCGCACACCCCGCTCTCCCCTTTTCCTTCAAAATATTAAAAACGCTGAAACCCCAGTCTGATTATTTAAAATGAACAATCTTAACCAATTTCGAGATATGGATGACTAAAAATTCGCTGACCCCGCTCTCCCCTTTTCCTTCAAAATATTAAAAACGCTGAAACCCCAGTCTGATTATTTAAAATGAACAATCATAACCAATCTCGAGATATGGATGACTAAACATTCGCTGACCCCGCTCTCCCCTTTTCCTTCAAAATATTAAAAACGCTGAAACCCCAGTCTGATTATTTAAAATGAACAATCATAACCAATTTTGAGATATGGATGACTAAACATGCGCTGACCCCGCTCTCCCCTTTCTCGTCAAGATGATTAAAAATACGGAAACCCCAGTTTCATTCCCCTATTTTACCCCCTTAGGGGTTGAATTTTCAAAAACCCTGAAATTACTCTTTTTTATTTTTGAAAAGATTCCTAATCACCAATTTAAGTAAGTCTAACTTCAAAAATGACGGAACTTCCATACAAACTTTTATCCCCTATTTTACCCCCTTAGGGGTCGAATTTTCAAAAACCCTGAAACCCATATTTTTTTATTTTTCAAAAGACACCTAATCAGCAATTTTCATAATTCTAACTTCAAAAATGACGAACTTCCATACAAACTTTCATCCCTTATTTTACCCCCTTAGGGGTTGAATTTCAAAAAACCCTTTCTTAGTACACCTCTACACATCAAGACAAACCCACCCTCCAAATTTCAAGTCTCTACGATCAGCGGTTTAGGCTGTGCGTTGTCTGTCAGTCAGTCAGTCAGTCAGTCAGTCAGTCAGTCAGTCAGTCAGTCAGTCAGTCAATCAGGACTTTGATTCTTATATATTTAGATAAAAATAGAAAAAAGAAAGAAAAAGAAATATGCGTCACGACTTTTATCCCCATTCGGGGGTAGTCAGAAGCTTAAGTGGACATACACCACCACATTGTAGAGGTATTAAGCCAACTCAAAGCCCACGTTTCACCAGATAGTCAGAACCCAACGTGACAGGTGGTGAACCTTGTCGCCGTGTATACAGGAACTGACTATTACCTAATCCCGAGGGATAGGTAGGTTTCCTCACGATGTTTTCCCTCACCGTAAGCGAACTGTAAATGTAATATAGTATATTTAATTAATAATTGCGCACTTGAATATACATTAAAGCAGTCTATTCGCTGTAACGTAAGACGCAGCGAGCGACTGCACGCGCGATGACCAGTTTCCGTACTTTTTAAAAAGGATCGCTTAAAACATAACTCTTGAGGTTTCTCGACATGAATGCACTCATACACAATGATATCATTTTAGTTCCAAACTTTCTAGTCAGGGCCGAGCGAGCGTGTCAGTCAACACGAGTTCCTAATGCGTGTTTAAATCAGCCAGCGGAGTTTGTTCGTCGCCATCTGGCCGCGTCTGTGACATGGTCCGACGTGTTTTTGGTTGGCTGACTAGCGCCGTTGTTAGACGCAGCGTGAATAGCAATCATGTCAGCAGCTGGTTAAGCAAATTAGATGTTACATTTGCTTTGCATTTGCATTTTCACAACTTAAAAATGCTTAAATATTATGTGTATTTGCTGGTTGAAAAGTATGAGACTGCACATTATTTAATTTGTCACAGGAATTAAGGGCTTAAATTATTTACCGATTATACACTATCAAAATTTCCTGAACTAGAACAATGTAGAATTCTTCTTTAATACCTCGTTGCATATTTTGGGAATAAAATGTATCTTTTATAAATACTTCATATAAGCTCGTTTTAATCCACGCAAATAAGTAAATATTTCACTGGTATTAGCAATAATGAAATAGCTTTACAAATATTAAATAACAATAGACAACTAATAATAATTATCTCGTTTCAGGTAAGATTTCATCTTTGGGAACAGAATCAATTGCGACCAGATATTGCATTCCTTCCAATTGAGTAAGTAATGTTTGTATTTCAATAAGTGAGGACTATTGTTGTACGGTGGAATTTATACTTGAGGTATAGGGTACATAAATAGGCAATCCTATTACAATGGCTTTACAGAACAAAGTGCTTTTTAATCACAATATAACTGGTTTTTTTTTTTGGTACATAAACTATTTAATTTCATGTATTTATCTTTTGTAAAAAATAATTATCGGTCAAAATCCATTGTATCCACAAACTTCTCAATAATAGCAAAGCATAAATTTTTATGAGATCCACTTCCGACTTGAAACGTACTTCGCGTCGCGGGCGCCGGTGTGGAACGGTGATATCCCGCCGTTGGCTCCGCCCGCCTGCTCTCACTAGATAGTAGATACTGACGCCTTTTGTGTAGCTGCTGCGTTTCCAATACTTATTGTACCTTCTAAGGCGTTGAAAAGGAAAGTGCTCCTTGGACGCTCCTCTGTTACTTGTATAGGTTTTGTAGAGCTTCAATTTAACATGTCCGCCCTTTTAGAACTATCTGATCATCTTTACAAAACCTTCCTTTAACTATTTCGTGTTCCTGCACCGGTTGCTTCTCGGTAAAAACATATTTGACATTATTAAACATTTACATTGAAACCCTTTCCTAGTTTATCCATAATCAGTGTAGTAGCAATCCTCAGTAAACACACGTCAAAACTTATAAACACGCAGAGTTCGTTCATAAGCTCCCCGGTGGGTCCCACTCGCTGGCTCGTTGAATTATGCATGACAAGGACACGTGTCAGTCTTTATTGTTCCTGTTTATTTGTCTTTAACTATATTTATGATTTTGGTGAGTAGTCGTGAAATGTATGTTCACAGTCTAAAGACCCGGACACCATCAAATGGTTCGAATTAAACATTTCCTATTTCAGCACACCGTTTGATGTCTGTTTCAATAGAAGTTGTCTCTATTTGGACGAAAATATAGTGATGAATCAAAAAATTGGCGAATTCTTGCGTTTTTGCCCCGACGCCTTTTCGAACTCTATATGACAAAGACTGTCCTTGGCCAAGGCCTGTTTTACGTCAAGAAGTTCACAACATTGCATGGTGCTGATAGCATCGGGCTCGTCGCCCTGTGGATGCGGGAGCGGGGATAGTTTCATAATCTCTCCGAGTAGAGCGACTCGCCGTCTCGCTGAATTATGCATGAGCGTGTGCACCCGCTCCGAATGCTCAAGGACATGTGTCTTTAACGGTATTGTATCCATTTTCTTACTAATCGTAGGTAACTCTGTGAAAAACTATAAAGAAGAATTTGAGAATCAAAAAATAGTGGAGGTGTCGGTTTGATACTATTTTCTCAGTGTCCTCGGGGACTGAGAATATTGGATCTGGTGTTTTTTTTTAGTGTATTCTGGTTGTCGCAAATCAGTAGTTCTGCAAGTACCGCGAACGCTTCTGTTTATCATGGAAAGTAGCAACGTCTAAACTTGAAAAGCGAATCTTGTATTAATTCAGTTTGGTTTAACCCTATAAATTATCGGCTGTCATCAAGAAATTACAAGGCTGTCTATAAGCTACACGCTTGGACGTAAGGGTGTGTTAATCCGTTCGCCCAAGGCCGCCCTTGGCTGCGTCGCTCCTAGCAACCAGCTCTCTAGCGACCTACGCTAGTGCTTGTTCATGCCTACCTTTTTATAAGATGGGAATATACGCTTATTATGATACTAAGTTACCCAATTCATCGGTCTTCCCTCTTTTTAAAAATCTGATGGGGTCGGTACAGTATGTCGTTTTCTTCGAATTATCTCGTTTTCTGTAATAATCACGTACACGTCGTCTTTCATTTCACACTTAATGCAATACGTTCATCTTTTCTTGGTTACATCGATTGACCGCACTCCATTTCTATGATATTCGTACACTTAAAAAAAATATTGCTGAACAACATGAAATAATTGTAATAACGACAAAAGAACTATCAAGTGTGTACATAAATTAAGCGTAGACAGCTCTACATGTTCGCATATTAACAGGCAGTTATTCATTCCGATTGGGCCGTCGTCGGATAAATTGAATAACAAACTTTGGTACCAATTATCCCTTCATGCTTTGCCTAAATGGACGTTTACTTAAAAGTAATAAATAATGATCCTTTGGGATTTATAGAGGGGAGTACAGTAGGTATTAAGCATGATACTGAAGAATGTCTGGGGTATAAGCCTTAAGCCATAAGCCTTCTCTAGTACTTCTGCTCATAACAGTCTTTGCCAATCGCCTACACCGGCTTCTTGCGACTTGTGTTGGTCCCCATTCCAGAATCTTATAATGCTGACACGGGTAATAACGGGTGTAATGGACAGCCCTCCACATACTGATGGGATGACTTCAGTATGTCATACTAAGATGATCGGTACATGAAATTAGTTCAGGAACTTTATGGTACCCCAATAAATTCGGTTTGTTTTATTTTTATACGCATTGTAACTTTACCGTGGCAAAACGCACGTACCCAACGACCGCCCTCCCCGCCACAGGGTCAATGCTTACCTTCGAACGCACTCGTACCACGACATTCACGCATTGTTCTTAAGAGGAGTTCAAAATCCATTGCTGTTTTTTTTTTATTTTAGCTGTTTTATTTACAGAAATGGAATGCTGCGTACCGATAATGTAACTGTACATTGAAATAAAGGAATTGTAACAAAAAAAAAAGATAAAAAATATCAATTTTCCGAAGAAAATTTCTAGTGGAATATGATTCAAAATAAGGTCCTGAATTCACCCTGTCAGTATGTGGAGGGCTGTCACTTACACCCTGTATTTATTAACATTCCTTCCCAGACTGAAACCCAATACAGTACACACTGTCCTTGTCACAAGAAAAACAATCCGCGACGTATTATGATGGATAAGAGCCAATACATTATCCGTACATAATGCGAGCGTGTCACGAACACGCCGAACACGGTGGGTGACGTGCCTCGTCCTATAGACAAGGACACGCCACCGGTGGCGAGCCCGGTGGCGCCTTCCGAAAATACACACTGTCTTTGAATATTCAGTATTTGTTTACTGCTTATAAATTGATTTGGAGGTAGGTAAAGGGGGGAGTAAACACGTTCCACGTTTGCTACACCTACGGCCGAATACTGAAACGCTTCACAATTATTGTCAATTAGCTGTTTTATAGTAAAAATTTGTAATTTTTTTCAATTGGATATATTATGGATATTATTATTGATTCGCTTATTTTGGAATCTTTGAGTGTATTGTCGCTTTTGTTTGACTTACCACATGATTGGCAAGAAAGTCTATCTATCTATATAAATCTTCAAAAATCCCTTCGTTTCGTCTGCTTTGCACTGAGCTACACGGCCTGAATACGAACAGCGTTCTCCTCAATACCCCGGCGTGCCCGGGGCTACTCAGATTTGAATAATGTCTCTGATTGTCCGCTGTGGTATGCAGTTAATTTCGCCTCACCAAGCGAATCGCTTTGACGCACGCTCCGGATGTGGGTCACGGATTTTCACCACAAATAAACGTTAAGCTGCGCTTAGATAGCGCTGATGGTCCGGCTGCTGCAACAAAGCGGGCGATATAAATTACCTGAATTACGAGTAAGCCTTTGTATAAAAGGTTCTCTTACTACGTGACTCGTTTGTGACTGGAAATGGGCTTGTATGAGTTTTGCTACTTTCTCTGTTGGAAGCAGTTCTACTTGTTACAAGTCAGCAGGTAAATGAAAATAGTAACTTCAGGTCAAATTTATTTACATAAGATAATCAACCTACTCTTTTCCCAATTTACTTAGTCCAAAATATCCAATTATTCATGTTTATTTCAAAGCACTCCCTATTCGCGATCCCGCACCGCGAACAAATAGTGGACGTAAGTCATACCCCCCACATAAGACGATGGTTCTTGACCCGGCTGCTGGCCGAGGCACGCGCCCCTCGCTGTATTGTCATTGCAGACACAGTGTGTATTTATTTATTAAATAACAGAGCTATTTGGTATCAGATTTAATTACGTATCGGGGTGAATGGTAACTATATAGGGCTACTTCCACTTTGCAATATGAATGTAATTATTATACTTTCAATCTTGGCATAATATGGTTTCCTTCATTGCTCTATGTCTGTAATAGTTGTATGCTGTAAAAATGTTTTTATCGTAAGTGTAATATTTTATGAATAAAATGAAATACGAGGTCCTTTCTGCTCTAGACAACATGTCTTCATAAATAAAAGAAACCAAGCAGTTTTGTCTTTGTCTTCGAGATATGTCTGAAGCAGAATTACACTTAAAGAATACCGACATTTATTTAAAGCAATACAATATTAATAATGTTCATCTTGTTTCAAGAAATCTGCTACGTTAATTTACGCAGGGGTAAGCCTGTATAATTTCTTAAAATTTTTGGTTAAATGCAAGCAAAAATATTAGTAGGTTTTATTTTTTATTTTGACATCAACATTTTCTTGTTAAATAGAATTACATTTCTAAGCTCCAAAAGCCCTTGAAATTCTCTTTAAAATTCCACATTAACACAAAGGCTACAAAACTTTTTACAACATATGTAGAGACGCGTGTCAGAACTTTGCTCTAAGCGAACTTTGCCTCGGTCTGCTAGGCACATTACTGTCTACCCCGCGGCGCGGGCTTTAATATTACATGCTTGAAAGAGTTACATTTGTAATTTTGATGATATAAAATTTACACAAAGGCAGAAGTTTAGAAAGCGTTTTTCTCAGCACTTTTATACGATTCACGATCATCTACAAGCTGTTCTTGTATTGTCGGCGGCAATCCAGAAGATTAAGTGTGAGAGGTCTACAAAAAGGCCATATGAAGTCCTTGAAGGTAGACCATTTCCAGTGTTCGTCATCTCACCGATGGTCAGGTGGCCAATAATTACGTAAAAATAATTATTTGTTCGAGTTCAAGTATTTTTCACGACATTACCAAGAGGGACAAAAGAGCGGGACTCCCAAGCTTATACCCAGCTTTTATTACGCTCTTATGGATAGTGTCCTACGAAAATTGACCACAATCCCGACCGAATTAGTAATGGTTTCCTCGGCATTAGACCTCGCCGATTACATTACACCCCCTCGTTGAGCGGAGTCTGGCAATTCCCTGTGTTTAATTAAGTGAATCGAAAGGTTATAAGGAGTAGCATTGGACGACGAAAGAAATGCCTGTAAATAAAACTCCATTGGATTAGATTAGACCCAACGACCTCGATGGGTATTGCGTTACTATACCGGGGTTTATTCCACTGATTTCCTGTATACTTGTTAACTATTGTTTACTTTAGTTTGGCTATCGCCTGTTTATTTCCTATGGTTATTTCGCAGTCTACTTGGCCATAAATATTTCTGAATTCGAGAAAGACTAGCGAGTGATACCTAACATTCGTAAATTCATGGTAGAGCTACGTGTGTACGTCCATAGATTGCCTTTTTAAATCACTTCAGTTATAATCCACATTATTATCTATGAAATACAAATCTATAAACTTTTCTTCGAGGACAGTATAGCGTTGTCTCAGTAACTCAGTGTCCGCGCAACAAATCGCCTGTCGCGCTTCTTATCGGTGTTTCGAAGTTTTATTGAAAAATATCCGAGCTCCCGTGACTTGAATGTTCCAAGTAGAAAATAAAATTGAACAGGGGGCTTACCACGACCTCTTAACGCGATTCAATTATACGACCGTTTTAACGTTTCAGTGACTTTTTTTGCAATGACGTACCTTATTGTCATGATAATAAGAAACGTCGTTGCACAAAAAGTCGCTGAAACGTTAAAACAATACTGCTATAAGAGGTGGTGGTAGGGCCCCTGTTCTTTATTCATCATCCTGTGTTGCCTTGACGACAAACGTTATTTTACATTTGATTACTCCATTCATTTACTAGTGGTAGAGCTAAACTAGCCAATTTACTGCAGCTCATATACGGGCTGGCTCGACTGGGGTAGTACCACCCTCTCACAAAAGATCGGCGTAAAGCAGCTATTACAGCTACGTTTCGTACGATGAGTGAGAGAGCTGGAAGCCCGACACCCCCTCCCCTTCTCCCTCCTTCCCACTCCCCTTCAGGTCGGCAAAGTGCGAGCAATGCCTTTGGTATTGCAAGCATCTATAGGCTACGGTAACTGCTTAACATCAGGCGGGCCGTACGCTTGTTTGACATTCACGCTGCAGGTCGTAGGTTCGATTCCTACCCGGGACATGTATTTGTGTGCATGAACATGTCTGTATGTCCCGAGTCTGGGTGTATACAATATGTTAAAAAAACCCTGTCCGACCCGAAAACGTATTGTTGAGTATCGAGATTAGATTCCATTTTTGTAAAAAAAAACATTTTTTTAATTTTTTTTTTTTAATTTAAAAAAAAATTTTTTTTTCATTTTTTTGGCATAGTATGTGTCCCACTGCTGGGCAAAGGCCTCCTATATTTTTTTGTAATACAAATACCCCGTTTACATAAAAAAAAAAAAACATAAAATGACGTCATCACATACTTTATGGTCTGAGGTGACGCCACACGATCTAACATAATTACTTCCGGTAACGGTGTTGTCATATTTTTAAAATTAGCTACATTATGTGGGAAAAAGGTAAAAAAAATTGGAACTTTAAATGTTCATTAATATCTTTACTATCAAGTTTTTTTATTTTTTATTATTTTATTTGGTCATGTGATTGGGGAACCTAATTACCGGTTTCGGCTCGGACAGGGTTTTCTTAACATGTTGTATGTATATTAAGTATGTATTTACAAATAAAAAAGTAGTATATGTAGTAATATCAGTTATCTGGTTTCCATAGTACAAGCTCTGCTTAGTTTGGGATCAGGTAGCCGTGTGTAAAAAATGTCCCAGGATATTATTATTATTATCTAAGTCCCATAAAAAATAACTATAATTTATTTTGAAAGAACAACACAAAACATGTCGGCTACAAGGGTTGTAACTATCGAGTTAGTACAAAAGAGCTCGCCGGGCCCACTCCCACAGGCATTAACGACCCTTTTCAACAGGATATTTTAATAAAATTGCTCACCGGACCCTAACATACATAAAAGTCAAAAGTTACTTAGAAATAAATACAATGTTCCTTGAGCGTTTACTACTTGTCTAAGCCCTCTGACATAGTAGAAGGAGTGGAAAGTAGGTTGTCTTCATACAACAAAATCTCGACCCGTTTAAGCAGGCGAAACAATGAGATTTTGTTTGAGTGTGCGCGCGGCGACGCATAGACACTATGGCGCACACATACAAGCCGCGCGCGGCGCGTTGTATGAACATGGCCTACTTCCCACTCCTACTATGCCTCTGATCCACCAACGGATCTCTTGAGGTTCCGTTGTATTATTGTTTATTTTTTAATTGAATTTTCACACGTGCATTACATGCTTTATTTATATAAAGCAAAACCTCAATACATACGATGTAAAACTCTAATAGCGTTAGCATACATCTTTGGCTATAACGACTTTTGAATCAAAATCCGTGACGCGACCCACTGAATTATGTATTCATGGTTCCGCCCCTAGCGAGCCGCTCAACAGAGCTCTACCGTTAACCGCCCTCTTTAATAAAACGGCTCTATGTAGAGCGTTTGCTGCTGTGAGAGAGTGAAGGTCTTGCTACAATTTTTTTTTTTTTTTTTTTATAGGACTGCGGTGGCAAAGCGTACCTGTAATAGCTGCTTTACGCCGATCTTCTGTGCGAGGGTGGTACTACCCCGGTCGAGCCAGCCCGTTTATGAGCTGCAGTCAATTGGCTACAGCTTGGCTCTACCACCTTTAAATTTGCTCTAGAAATGTTCTTGGAGTCGTTGAACTTGTTGATAATTATTGCATACGACCACATATTTGAGTTAGTGCCGTAACGGCCATTTGTAAGTGCTTCCAAATCGTTTATGTCGTTTAGGCCAAGTTCATATAGTTTATGTCGCTTAGGCCTAAACGACATAAACTATATGAATATATGGATGTTTGGTCTAGTGGTTTGAGCGTAGGTCGTTCCACTCATTGCCCCGGGTGGCCGCAGGTTTGATTCCCATCCTGATAAATTTCGTAAATAGCTATTCCTTGGAATCAAGTATAATTAGCTCACGAGTTTAGGTCCAAATAGTCAAATTACTGTCCGTGGTGCGTTACAACTGGTCTTCCACTAGTTGTAACAGTCTTATTTCCGTGGCTACCAGCCTATACTGTTATTATTGTCTCCCGCTTTGTTATGGAGGGAAGTGAATAATCTTCTTCCAACTCCTCCTATCCTTTCTTCTGATTAAATTCGTGCTGGTTCCAAGGCAACTTAACTTTTCCCCGGGACTCGTCGAGGGTCGAACCTTGGCGTCAGCGTTGGACACCATTGTCGATCCTGGCTTACAGGAGTAACAGTGGTGGGAATGTGTGGCGGGCTGAGTCCCAAAAAAATAATAATAATAAAATTGCTATTTCGTAACTTACTCTGGTCTGGTTCCTACTGAGATTGCCCCGAATCCATTGTACGGTACCCATTAAACAAGTATTGCGTAGCTACAATAAAAAAACCACAATAACATTTCTCTAAACCATTTCTATCTGTTATATTTTCGACTCCCATCCAATTTGTGGCATTGCGTAATTTCTCAAATGGAGTCACAGTATGCCACGCAAGTCGTTGAGAATTTTAGTCGTCTTAAAGAGGGTAATGTGCGCTGAATACGAGAGAATTCACAGCAAAAATACATTTGTCACGTACCGTGAGCTTCTGTAGGATAATATGACCTTTATCTAAAGTTCGAGCCTACCGAAATACAGGCAAGCGTGGTTCGAGCCTGGTTAGTGATGCGCTGTGTCGGCTTCGAGTCAACTCGAGCCGATTAAAATAATAATCGAGCTAGTTTCTCGATTGATTTACAATATTGGAGTCCAGGGCTTAGCGTAGCTGTACAAATGTGGTAAAAATACCAGCATGAAAAATATAACATCCCTATTTAATTATGCGTCTAAAAAACTTAATTTGATCTAGATTAAAAGTACTCGAACACTGAAGCTTGATAGCACTGCAAAATATTCTAATACTTATTAACTTGAGTCGAATTTCACTCGACACGTCCCTCATTTTACATATCCAAACATATTTATTTCTTTTATAGATTTTCGTGAATTAATGAAAACGCCGACGCTCTGTTTCAAATATTCTCTTTCGTTTGTAAGAAAATAATTTACCTTTGTGCCTTGCTTTCCTGAAAATGGAAATACTTTTATGGAATGTAAATCTTTATAGCTGCCTGGTTTGTTGAATATCGTATATCGGAAGGTACAAATGTAAGGCGAGGATTTGTTACCAACCACGCACCGGGCATCCAGATTGACTATCAAAGAGCACCCTTTATCAGTGACTCTCTTGCTAAAACCCTTACAAATAAGAGACCACGTTGCTATCTGGTACATACGTACCGGCCATGAGAAGGATAGTGTGAACAGTGAATGTGAACCGACAGAATTAGAGCAGTTGTCATAAAACCCCGACAATCCACCCTATGAGCTACATAAAGTTTCATCTCCTAATATTTCCAAATTGAAATAATGCTGGCGACTCGTAACCGCGCGCGCCTTATGCGATGCCGATAAAGTTTTATTTACAAAATAAAAGTACCGTCATTCGCTGGTCGGCGCTCGAGGGCGGCGGTGGCGGGGGTCGTTAGCGCCGCGCGGCGCGCGTGTGGCGAGTGGCGCCCAAACCGAGACTCTTGACCTCTCCACGCTTATAGTAGAAAAGTGAAAATTTCTATGTAGCTTTACTATAATACCTTTGAAATGAGTGCTGTATTAAATATTATGCTTGCAAAGTAATCAACTTCGAGAGGGAGGCCAACAGAAGGATTCAGCTTGGCTGGGCAGCATTCGGCAAGCTTCGTCATATCTTCTCGTCGTCTATACCACAGTGCCTAAAGACTAAAGTCTTTAATCAGTGCGTGCTACCAGTTATGACCTACGGAGCTGAAACGTGGACACTCACGGTAAAACTAGTCCACCAATTCAAGGTCGCTCAGCGAGCTATGGAGAGAGCTATGCTCGGCATTTCTCTGAAGGATAAAATTCTTAATGAAGTAATCCGACAGAGAACCAGGGTGGTCGACATAGCTCAAAGGATTAGCAAGCTGAAGTGGCAGTGGGCTGGTCACGTTACCCGAAGATCCGATAACCGTTGGAGTAGGCGAGTTCTTGAGTGGAGACCACGAGAAGGCAAGCGTAGTGTAGGACGCCCTGCGGCCAGGTGGAGTGACGACCTGCGGAAGGTGGCTGCCAAAAATTGGATGCAAAGAGCTGAAGACCGAGCTCAGTGGCGTGCATTGGGGGAGGCCTATGTCCAGCAGTGGACAGCTATAGGCTGATGATGATGATGAAAGTAATCATATTGTATCTTGACTTATAGGTACCTAACATAATTTTAACTGGTCAACCGGTCTACATGGCAATCGCAACCATGTAGACCGGTCGGTCTACAAGGCAACCGAGATGTATGTCCAATAATTAATAATATTTGTTTTTATGAATGCACACATTTATGCAATTAGAGAAGAATGCCTTTTAAAAATAAAACTCGTGTATGAAGTTATGATGTTGATTAAAAATGAACACGTTCCAATTAAAGTTGAACGTGTCATCGTTTGTAGTGCCCTTTAAAACATCAAGTTCACAGGTAGTTAGATGACATCACTTGACATGCTCTATAAGTTCAATATTTGTGATGAGGTTTGTGATGAAAAAAGGTTTCCGCGAACATTTCAGGAATATAAGCAGTGAGAATCACTGAAGTTTGCGTGCCACAACGTACCCCGACATCGCGGGGAATGCCCGCTGTATTACAATGGAAACATTAAAGGCGGAATTATAAATAACTTTTATGATTAATTTGGCATATTAACAAGGCGTTACTTGTTTTTGCACGCTACTGTACTGGTACAAAACGTAAATAAGTTTTATTTAGTAAATTTATTGTGATTATATGTAGAGAAAGAGGCGCTTTAGTATTATTGCGTTCGATTTATTAATGTCTGTAATAACGAAATGAATGCTAAAATATTATTATTATTTTTCAAAATATTTTTACTGATGTAATTCAAACAAATTTTATTTCATACCTATCTATCTATCATTAAAGATACCTACTGAATAATAAGTAAAATACGAGTGGTTTAAAATGAGAGTTTAAAATACCGATCGCAAACCATTTTTATACCACCATTTACATTATATTCATTTTTGTGAAAAAATGGCGACTATAAAATTGTAATATGTGGTGCGTCCAGATGCCTCGCATGCCTCGCCCGAGCACTCAACGAACGAGCATGCAGACATTATGTCTATGCGTTCTGACGTCACAACTGCTCGAGCGCGGCATGAGTCTTATGAGGAGGCGGCCATTCACCAGTATTTACTGGAACACGTCGAGGCGTGCTATCGTGTCGACCCAACGTGTGCAACTATGTTCACTCAATATTTACATACACAACACACAAGTTACATATCACGTAGGTTTCATGTGCTGAAAAATGAAAAATTACTTCTACAAGTACGGTCAGCAGTATAAGACGCTGAACATTCACATTTTTTCAAATCGCTTGCACACTTTGTTGCGCATCAAATCCATGATTTTTCTTGATGTAAACATTATTTAAATATGATGCTAATATTTGGTTTTGACAATGTTTACCAACATTTTGTAAAAAGTATTATCGATTTGAAAAATTGAGAATGTTCAGCATCTTATATAATGAAATGGATAACCCCCTTGGGATACAGGCGTGAGTATATGTATGTATGTAACTCTTATGCCTATGATAATAAAATAACACAACTCCCTTGGGGGGCGTGTCCCACGAGCCAAGGTTCTTGTGAGTCTACAAACACGGGTCGCCTTCAATCGTATTACCAAAACATAAGCGGCAAGTTTGCTCGTGGCTACCCACCACATAAACTTTTAATTACCACCTCCGTCATTAAGTCGCCATTCCACTAGGGCTACCTAACATTATATTTACCGGTAAATGTCTGAAAGAATGCAGAAAATAACACGGCTAAAGACCCCCTGCTTCCTGCTACTCTCCATGACCGCATTTCTTCCATATTTCAGAACAGTTTCGTCCTGTCCGTCCGTCCGTCGTTAAAATGGTATGAAGATAGTCTTCTGCCATCCCTACGTACCTACAGTTCTCAGGTTTTAAACAGTTAAAGCTATGTAGGTCAACATGAAATTAATAAAAACGTAGGTCTTTTTCTATTATCTCTCCTTCACACACTATTGTAGTCGCTATTGATGCCAATTCTGTTCTTGTCCAATCCCGAGAACAACTTTTTCACTTTCTGGAATACGTTACGACCGTGAAAAAAAAGCCAATAAAATTCGTTAAATCAACTTTAGAGCAAACAGAATCGGCTCCATCGCCAACTTTTATCTATTTTCCTAAGTAGGTGACGGACACCCCTACTCACAGGTCAGATGTCCGTAGCGGTGTCCAATTAACGAACTGTGCGTTCTATTTGCAGAGGCGGCCGTGCAAAAATATATCATTAACTCAACCCGAGTGAAAAGTTAGTGTTGCCTTTCCATTAGCGGGTGTCGTCGGTCCACCACTCGGGCTGCTGTGTTGGTTTTACAAATCAGAGGTACCTTTATTATAGACAGGGTGTCTTGTGTTTTGTACTTGCCTGCCAACCTGACATCGCCCGTCTTAATCAGTTATTTTTCTCGAGTGCGACACACAACAACTAGCACTTGTGTTGAGCGAATTCCTCACTTTGTTTATTAAAAACTACTGCATCAGCTTCGAATCGCAATCCACCTGTCGGAGCCCCTGACGCAACAAATAGAAGTGTCCTCCAGAGTCCAGACTACGATGACAATATTTGACGTCACCATTAGTTCAAACCATGGGAACTCAGACAAACGATTTTGTTGATCATGAAGAAAAGTTTTTGGGGAGGCACAAGAAGTAACAGTTAGAAGTACATGTTTTCCATGTCATTTTTAAATGTTGCCTTTAATTTAAAAAATGCAAGGTGCTTCACCAACCCTACGCACCTAATATGTTCCAGTATGCGATAAAAAGCGAACAAGATAACGCTTATAAAAGTTTATTGCTGCATATAAACCATTAAACATGCTTCAAACCCCATGGGTACGCTCCATGGCGATAGGAATACACGTGTCGCTTGAATAATGGCGTGTGTGAACTGAGATTTCTAGCATCATAAAGGCTCTATCAACGTACTTCTAAATATAAATAAATCATGAAATAGAATCAGATTTAATATGAAAACAAACAGGCCTTTTCTAATGCAGACCTAAAACTGATTTGGATATACATACTTATGTAGTTAAATAGTGGGAGTTTTATACGTTTTGAAATTATGTGCGAGCATTCAGAAAACGACACATTAAACTTCAGATCGTTAGGATTAAAATATATTTGGTAATTTTTGTTAAAATGTTACCAAATGTTATAGAAAACAAGTTAAAAATATGTTGTTTTCAACCGAAATTGTAAATTCTCTACTCAATGACCGACCGATACTATGTGAAATCTATACCAAAATAATGTTTAAGACCTTTTAAACATTATGTATTTGACAGATTAGGATATTAGTTATCCAATAAAATTCGTAAATTCGCTACAAAGGTCATCGCCTTTTCAGTACCGTAGCTGTCATCAGCCGCTGTACTTTCTCACATTACATTCTACATTATCTAAATGACCTGAAATGATTTTACCTGACCGTGATACAGTATTTTTACTAATACGGCGGATAGGAAGTCATCTACAGTGGTTCTATCTGGATGTAAACTACCCACAATAGAAATAGATTAATTTTAACGGAACCATGTACCTATTAGATACGAAAATAAAGAATTATTATTATTATTAAATAGCCAAAAACGGCACACCTGAGCATTCCCATTGTAGATCCGCTGCACGCGTCTTCGTGCCGCATATACGCTTTGATCAATTAGGGATTGGGTGATTACAGTCTTTTGAGAACACATGTTCAAGTCAGAGCATTAACTAATTCCGGTAAGAGGCTTTGCATTGCTAATTGACTGTATTTAAAATTCTCCCGCCAAATACATCCTAGCCTGCATTTCATAAGGACATCATCAGTTACCTACAAGCTGTTTTTAGGGTCGGCGCATGCAGTCCGATGTTAAAGACGCGTTCCGTCCAATTCTAGGGTTACGCTTCATGTGGAACAAAATATTACTTTCGCGCTGCAAATTGAAGCAATAGCGATCCTTTTATTACTGAGTGACATTATAATTTAACACTTGCTTTCGTGTATGGAGATTCATGACCTTCTAAACACAAATCAGTCCCACAATAGTCGCGGCACGTCAATTTAACACCTGAGTTGTCCAACAATGGGCCACCTGAGCGCCGCATTGTGATGCCGCCCTCGTCTTTATGCGCTGTAATTGGATTCTTTGATCAATTAGAGATTGCGAGGGGAGCGTCTTTTGAGATCTTTTCATATAGGTAATGCTTAATTTTCCACCGGTAGCATATTTGAATTATTACGCGTTTTGCTTCACAATTGAAGACGATCGAGCTTATTTTTGCTTAAGTACCACTTTTGTCCGTAATGGCGCTTCTGTAGATTACAACCCATTTTATCCCGAAAATGTACGGCGCATTGAAACGTATTTAGGCCATCATGTAGCTGACTGTTTCAATAGTATTTTATCTCCATAAAACAAAGCCGAGCTCGGTAACCGCCAAGTCTATAAGTTTGTCAATGCCGCGCCATGAAAGCTATCCGAAACATCTGCAAGCCCGACGAACTAAACAATAAGTCCTAACAATTGTTCGGGATTATTACCAACTTGTGTGGCCGCCAACGTTTGTACACACTTTATCTCCTAGCTAGGGAAGTTTTATAGCTTTTGTGGTTTACAGAATATGTGGCCCTGGTTATTAATATTATCTTTGTGAATTCTTCATCGTTAATCCTTGGCGATCCACATGTTGTCTACCAGAAGACTCGTAATAGATGGCCGACAACAAGTCGACCGCCAATAATTTACTTTTATCGATATACGCACGCTAGCGACTGTGTTAGTAGATAATGACAAATTTAGGAAGTAATGTAGAGATTTTAAGGGCCCTGTGTTTCACCAGCTTCCTAGACAGTGTACCGCGTGATGTAAGCATACGGCGGAGGAGAAATTCGGTCAAGTACGAATTTCATTACTACGTACTTCTGTACTAAGCCCGTAAGCCGTATGTAACGTGTCTAATACTAACTCGAGGCGTAGCTGGGTTTATTGCTTTTAGGTAAACTTATTAAGACACAGAATAATTCATTTTCTCTGAGCTCTATATAATATAAAGAGATCCATTCTTATTGTTAGAGAACTCTCTAAATTTTTCATTAAAATGTACCTACTAATTTATATTCTGTGTCAGTATTACTATTCATTACTATTAAAAAGAAATATTCCAATTCTAGCCCTGCTGGCATTTCAAATACTTATTCCTCTAAAATGTTGAAATGTAATTACAATATTGCCGGTATCCCAATGGGATGCAGCACTCGGTTGGAATACTGATCATGCCACGGAGCGCAGAATAACAAATTACAGGCGGCTCGTTAATTGGATTAATTACTGCTTGATTTATTACACCGTATGACTAACTACGATTCTGATATATATATTCATAGTATCAGAAGACCTTCTTTTATATTCATTACCTAGCCGTTGAAATCAAGTTTTTTTTCAGAAGGCATGTCTTTCATTATAATAATTGAATAGTTGTTATAACCTCTACTTTCAATACTATTTATGCCTATGTTTCCTCTTTCCTATGACTTTTCAGCATCCACAAATCTCCAGTTTCTACGTGACGCCATTCTTGACGCGATTTTATGCATTTGAAATTTTTGACAATCCGCCGCGACGCGACTGAAAGACGAAATCGAATTCACGTTTCCCTACGGGGTTGGCGCGCAATATTGAGGCATATATTTTCGATACCATATAAGAATACTGAACGCGCAAAATAATACAAGTAAATAAAGCCCCATTAACGCAACAACTGCTTGGTCCCAAACTAAGCACCGATCCCATTGACACCCAAAACAGGGCAAATTAAGAAGAGGCCGTTTTTCGGAATACCTCCGGCGGGAATCGAACCCGCAACCAACTAAAGCACGACGGGCCTGTTGGCGTGGTTGGCGTGATGGCGCCTTTCACGCTGCAGGTCGTAGGTTTGATTCCTACCCGGGACATGCATTTGTGTGCATTAACATGTCTGTATGTCCCAAGTCTGGGTGTATACATATACACCCAGACTTGGGACATACAGACATGTATATTAAGCATGTATTTACAAATAACTTGACTTTTGAGGAACTAGGTAACTGTGTTTTTTACAAATACAAATGACACGTCCTGGTATAACGCAATCAAAATCCAGAACTTCTTTAGGTACTTTGTAAAATCTCTCTTGATTAATTTTTCAATTTGTTTACACGACAAGCCCGCGAGGCTGGTGTATGTCTGCGTCATTTAAATAACCCTCAACTTGATGCCTCTTACTTACGTTATCGCTAAGGACAAGGAAAGCTGCGTAGGGGATCGGCAGTAAAAATAAATCAAAACCACAATTGACCCAGAAAGTTGCAAGTTTACACGCTCTATGGACGTAAAGGCCGCAATAAAGCGCGCAGAGTTTTTTGATGACCTCTCGAGGGGCGACAAATGGATTCGAAACACATTTTACTAACAATTCGTGCTATTTTCGTATATAGGTCGACTAGCCATCGTGTAATTACTTGTTATTTAAAAAAAAACTACGAAAACGGGGTACTAAAAAACGATATATACCTACTAAGTAAGATGTTCGGTGTCTTTATTGGCATTAACTACGCTCGTAATCTAGTATGATCCTCTCAGAAAAATTAAATATTCCATCGCATATTCTGAAAGATAGCTACATAATATGATTTCACAATTTCATAGCCCCTCTACGAGTTGTAGCAGTGCTACGACGAGCCGTAGAAATGCTACGCTCGTAGTTCGAAGCATCGTAGACATATCGTAACGTTTGGAATTTGTAGTCGCTCTGAATCGTTTGAAACTACAACACATACATTTTTTACACAATTTTTATACAATTTTTTTTGGTCTGATAACTTTATATTTTGCACCGTTTTCCAGAGAAACTGGATTATGCTTTGCTTTTGCTTTTCTTTTATTAGCAAGTTAGAATCGTAAAGATAATATTTAATGATCATAGCCCTAGTAGCGTACGTCATATGACACGTATAATAAGGAAGCGTATTGGTAGTAATGATTCGAGTTTGGAGTGTACTTGACGTAATAGGTACTCGCCCGCACAGATAGGTGACAGGTTCATACATACGTAATGTATTTACACGTGTAGATACTTGAGGAAAGTTTCCTAATGATCCGGTGACGTCACACACAGGATAGCCGAGTGATTATTGATAAAAATTTATTAATAGACGTGACATATTTTTATCTACAAAAATCCTACTATTTCCTGCTATGAATTGACTTGTCCTTTTTTGAGTAAGTATACATCGTTACGGTGCGAGTGATGCGTGAATTATGGGTGACGAGTGATAGAATAAAGATACGTATAGTGATACGACAGATAAGACACACAGATTTGGTGTGAGAGGGTATCTTTTAGAAGAAGAAAATAAATAGCGAAGAGATAAGATGGATGAAGCATGGATTCCCTTGCTGTACAATACCTAAGCAATCTAAGCATTGATATTTGTTGTTGTATAGCTACGTAACCTATTATAAGCCGACAACTGGTATCCTATCTAGCAATCAGGAAGTCGTTAAATTGGTATAATTCCCCTACCGGCGATCCCTTTAGCGTGGTCTCAGGCGGCATAAGTATATCGGTAATCAGATAAACCAGAGTGGACTGGAGGCCGACCCTCGTACAAAAATAAACATGGAAGAGGGCTAGCAACATGATTATTACTTGTTAAGTAATCGTAACTACACGTGCGGATGTTTCGTAATAAATTCATAGCGATGTTGTTGTGTTATTTATCCTGAGATTTTCGTGTTTGTGTGGCGCTATATTAATGGTTTGCTTACTCCTATTATTCTGGATATCTCTCAGTATTTGGACATGGAATTAGTTCCCGGAATAGATGGTCTGTTGGCTTAAGATAATAATGTTTGATATTCTTGCTTTGAAGAATACTTTAGGATTTATTATTAAGATCGCAATGATTACCTAAAAGCTTTTTCAATGATTATGTTCGCAAAATATCGTGGTACTTTTGTAAAAGTGCTGACATTTTGCTTTTATTTCTTAAAATTGTCGTATGGAGATGCAATGGGCCAATATACTTCTATTTTTATTGATATGACTGATGTCTTTCGGTTATCCAATCCATCACGCGTTTGAACGCCAAGCTCATCGGCCGTAAGACAGCAATCTCTGCATTCTTCAGCTGTTCCTAACTCAATGTTCCTGAAGCACTGTATTATTATTGCATCAAGTCTCCTCGTACCAACCTTGTGCCCCTCCCCCCTCCCCCTTTCACACCCGTTTACCTCCCTGTCTTCCGTCAAGTTAGCTCAGCTCATAATTATTTCAATACCACACAAGATGGTGGGTGAACTTCGGTATTGTATTCCCATATTGTTTTCAAACCAACCTAGTGTGTGTAGAAAGGCTATTTTAAAATTCTAAAACAACGGAAAGATTTCTAATCTATAATAGACGATCTATCGACCTCGACTTCCACTCGCTATACCAATTCAAGTTGACCCTTTGATCTTGTGGAAATGTGTAGTTTTAGAGCTCAAGTTGCCCTGTAATTGTGCTGATCGAAACCAGTAAATACAGACCTAACTGTTCTACTGTATTGGCATTTTTTGGGGTTCATGTATCTCTGGTTTGTTCCTTATAGAGCGGGAAAGTTGAGCCCTATATTTGAAACAGCGATTTTTCTTTGAGGAAATAATTTCCTGTGTCAGGTGTGGAGCGGGGTGTAAAGATGAACGTGCTAAAGCATGTCCAACGCTTGCAAAACTTTTAAAATACGGATACCTATATAAAAACATATTTCCTTTGATATTCATGAAAGCGTAGTTAAAAATGAATTAGGAAAGATTGAAGATTTTTTTTTTTTTTATTAGGTACTTTCCCATAAGTCCCGATCTCGTGATATTTATTTTCTGAACCATGTCGGTGACACCACAAGTGTCACCGGATTTGCATGCAGAGCAATATTTTCCGCGACTACCAAGTTTTAATGAACTGTCGGCTGCAACCCCACGGTTCGGAGTTAAAAACTAATGGCCAAGTGGTTGCGAACTCCGCCATCTTGCCGCGGAGGCATCGCCCGGGAAATACAGAAAATACACTGTTTTGTTACTGGTACCCATGTACGGTGTGTACACTTGGTTGTCCGGTTGCACTTGTTGTTGGTCGGGAGTACGATGAGAAAGACCGCCGGCAGTAACATTTATATGTAATATTTTTAGTTAAAGTACAACCGAGACGTTGGCGAATCTTCCCTTGGTAGCGCTTGTGTCGCTGTTAATATCGTACTACCTGTAAAGTGTCTAAGGCGCGCTATATAACGCGGCCGTAGCGCAGCGTCTTGCTGCGTGCGCAAATTCATGCACGATCGAGTTCGTACAACCCAGGTATTTGCTAGATAGACCCAGGATTCTTCCTATACACGTAAACACTTACTTTAACAAGATCCTAAATGAATGTCACAGAAATACCGGGAAATATGTGTCTGAGTAGCCATTTGCGAAGGTCTATATATCAGTAGCAGTAGACAAAAAAAAAACTAAAAAAAATTAAGAAGTTCCATATTGGGACAGCTACCTAAGACTCCTTCTGGCAGACGATATTTTGGGAACAAAGTACACCGCGGAAGTTTTAATTAAATGTCGCAGCAACTATGCGCGACAGAGTTGGATACTTACAGCCAACTCCATACGAACTCCGCTGTAGTAGCTCGAGATACATCACCAAACCAATCTGTAATAATCCACTACCTACTAGATTATACTTGATTCCTAAGAAAATTCCTCGGAACGAATCAGTATCCTAAAAATATTACGAATGTGAAGTCTAGTATGCATTTGACAACTGGTGATATTGTTGGCTGGTGTTACCCACAACAAAAAGTAAATCTATTCTTGTAACCCTGCGTTATTACGGACAAGTAATGTATAATCTGTATTTGTCAGTGCATTAGTCGGTAGATTAGCTGGCAGCACTAGAACACGTCTTGGAATAACGCCAATTAGTTCCGCTACACGCCAGCTGAGTGGATTGGTGTTCCTTTCGCTAACGCTAACGCTTTGGTCATCTGCTAATGGTGATGCCATTGCAGTGTACAGGTCAGTTAATCTGTATACATGCAATGCATTACGGAAATATTTCACTAATCGTACGGCCAATCGTACGACGTAAAATAACTTGATCTCAGTCTAGATGTAGGGAGAATATCCTTCATTGTGTGATCATATATACCATCAGACGTTGCATATTTGAAGATAAACTAAAGTCTATGTGTTGGGCCCTAATCTCAATAAAATCTCGTACAAAGCTCATGGAGACGCGGCCGTCGGCGACTCACATGAATAAAACATATGTCTCCATAATTACATAAAGCAGGACACCTGGCAAAGGGCCGTGGCATTGTGAAGGCGGACATGGACCCATGTCGGACCCTCTGAAAGCTGAAACGTGTCCTTTTGTATTTAATTCATTTTGTGGTAATTAGCTCTTAGGAACGACTGTTTATGAATAAAAACTTGAGGTTGCTCACTATACGAGAGATCTGGTTACATAGTATATAATCATATTATAAATTAAAATATGGCCAACGATTTCGAAGTAGATAACTGATTTAGATATAATTTCTGGTTAGTAAGTTTTTCTCTTTATGTAATTCCCCATAATATTTTCTTCAAAAATTCACCATAATACATTAGCTTCATAGCTGTTTTTACAGGTTACATTATTAATAACATCTCACATTACTTATCCCTGTAATTCAAAATGCATTTGATCCGGAAAACGTATCGTTAGTACTACGCGGCTACGGCGTAGCATACAGCTACGACGCTCCGAGATTTTGTGGGCGTAGCGGCGGTGTTCTACATTGCTTTATGCCTTCTACAAACCAAAGAATTGTTGAAACTTGACCGACATGAAACTCTACCTTAACTATTGTTGCTCGTATTATTATTGAAGTACAATGGGTTTGGTGATATCATCTATGGTTATCACAATACTTATTAGTCCTGTCAAACTATGCTAAATGCTTGTACTAGGAGTAGACTCAATAATAGGAATCGAACTCGGAACCTCTCGGTTACGAGAGCGGTCTCTATCCACTAGGTAAAATACTTTTACATTACTTTTATTCTCCTATTATTACGATGCATTTTGGACTTGACGTTCAAATATAATAAGATTCCAAATCAAATTACTGCTTTCAAAATACAACTAAAAACAAAGTTGTTTTAATCTCGTGTATAATTAACTAGAACTGTAATAAAATCTCGACTCTGTGGCTAGATTATAATAACAACGCCGCCTTGAGCCCGCCAACTGGCAATTGGCAAGTCTCATCACCCTCGCTGTATTAAGCTAGGCTCAGACCGAGCCTTCAAGCACCTACTAACAGGCCTGGTTCGCGCTGGTTCACATAACGTAGGTCCGTTATGTAAAACCAGCGCGAACCGGTAACGGTATAGGGATGCATATTATATGCTAGATATTAGTGCAGGACATTGATTTGATTATGCAGCAGCTCATGGCGAATCGTGTTAATTGTTTTTCAACCATGTCTGTTCTAAGCTTTACGAATAGGTGAACTTGTAACTTGTTCAATAAACTTTCAACGCGTTGCTTCGCTCAGTCGTAATACTTAAGATGAGGGTTCGAAATTTGGTTGATTTTCTATTCTACTTTTTCTTTAAGTAAGTATGTGGACTAGGAATCTTATATTTAGATGTATGATTTTTGACTATATTATCTTGAGTATCTTTAAATCCAAATCACGATTTGACGAAATTTTCTCGATAAAAAAAAAATATGAAATGAGCTCTAATTATTTACAATTTTCCTTGCTACCACGATGTTTTTACGATTTAGATCACGAAATTATTTCTAAAACATAGCAAATAATGATATCTAAACTACCCTTCAACCATATTTTAATTCATGAAGTAGTTTTTTTTTAATTCAAGAAAATGTGGTTTGGCGCTTACGTTGTTTATTTCCGAGCGCGCGCACAATATCGCCATCTCACATTTTAAGTACTTGAACTAACCATGTCTCTCTCTAACTTTGTATTGTCAGTGTCCGCTCGGACTTGTTCGACGTCGGACCTGTGAAGGATTTTTTAAAAAATATTACGAAAAAATATTACGGTCGTGCCACATTACAGGTACAGTACAGTATTTACAGTCCGCCGACGCCTATGATAAATAAATAAATATCCTTGGAAATTCTTTTACACATGACTACCTGATCCCAAACTAAGCAGAGCTTGTACTATGGAAACCAGATAACTGATATTACTACATATACTACTTTTTGTTTGTAAATACAAACGAAATATACACTTAATTACACCTAGACTCGGGACATGCGGACATGTTCATGCACACAACTGCATGTCCTGGGCAGGAATCGAACCTATGACCTGCACTGCAGCGTGATTTTCGTTTGCTTTTCCTTGTCTTGTGTAATTTCTTTTCATCTCTTGTCATTTTGTGTCATCTCTTGTCATTTTGTGTCATCTCTTGTCATTTCATAGTTATTCGTGTCATTTCTGTAAAAACTCCCTATTTCGCTTACTGTTATATACTTGCAGCATGGTCTTGGGCCGACAGTGGGAATACATTGCTTGTCAAAACAATGGAGTCGCTTTATTGCGTTTGTTGTAGGTATGGATGGGCAAGTAATAAATATATCATACATCAATAAATTATCGTAAAAAATAACATTACAGATATGGATAGGAAAATGTTTGTCCGTCCTATTCAATCTATTATATTATAAACGAAAGTAACTCTGTCTGTTACCTTTTCACGGCTTAACCGCTGAACCAATGTTGATGAATTTTGGTATGGAGATAGACTGGGTCTTGGCGGAGAACATAGGCTACTTTTTAGGGTTCCAAAGGGTGCTAACGGGACCCTATTACTAGGCCTACGCTGTCCGTCTGTCTGTCCGTCTGTCAGCGCGGGCTGTATCTCACGAACCGTAACAGGTAGAGAGTTGAAATTTTCACTGAATGTGTATTTCTGTTGCCGGTGCAGAACAAATACTAAAAATATATTAACATTTAAAAATAAATATCAAGTCTCAAACTTGATATTTTTGATGTGTTTATTCTACGGTGGTACGGAACCCTTTATGTGCGAGTCCGACGCCTTCAGATCTTATGAATGTTTTCTTGAAATAAATATAGTGTATTTTAAGTAATTAACTGGCCAACCCTCAGGTCCTACCTACCATGTTAGGATCTTTTTCGTTCTAGCGGGTGTAAACCGTGATTTAACGAGTTAATGTGATAATTTTTGTATTTAAATTATTCAATTCAATGTATTTGTTTCAGACATAGTCCAATATTGATTATTAAAATTATTATAATTTCACAATAAATATAAAACAATAAATAAAAGTAAAATTAAATTTAAAAAAAAAAAAAATATTTTTCATGTTTTATCATTAAAATACAATATAATATAACATAAATTAAAATAAAATACAATAAAATAAAAACCTACCCCTAATTAAACAAATACCGTCCGCGTGGGATACTGGCTGCATGTCCTCCCTGTATTCAAGCTGTTCCTGTTGTCAAGCGAATTTTTTGAGCAAGGAAAGAGCCAGCCCTCTTGTCACCTGTGGCGGTAACCAGTCTAAGGGTGATTTTGATAGATAAAAAAATAAAGATAAAAAGATAAACAAAAAATAAATGCATGGTTAAATCAATAAAATTAATAAAAACTGAAAATTAAATTAAAAAATAAATTAAATATGGTAAAAAAAATTATTATGACACCGCTGATGACTTCATGATCGGCATCGAAGTTAAGTACCAAAGTATTCCTTTGCCTACGAAACATGAAAAAGATACTCATATCCGGCAGTCAGTCACTGACACAGAGTATGTACATTTTTACCCGACTACGGTGGGCGGAGGGTTATGATTTTGACCGATATGTATGTATGTTCATCTGCTCCCGTATAACGTCCAAACTATTTTTATATCATAATAATTTGACTAATGAGATATCGTTGGACGCGTCTGGATCGTCCGCTGGTTATAGGCTATTATACGATCGAAATATTGTTATACGTATCTATCAGCATATTGTAGGTATCGTTTGTCTTCTTTTGACTTACTTTGTCTTCAGCAATAAAAACAACATAGAAATTAAATTATTTTTTTTCAAATACACTCGACATAAAATCCCATATAAAACGAAAAAAATATATTTGAATATTTTCATCCATTTCATCTATTTTAAAAGGTGCACTGGGACATATTATTTTAATTGTACGAATTAAACAATATTGTTCCTTCAAAAAATAACTATACTATAGTCTACTCCATAGCTGTTCTGTCCTAGCTAAGCGAGAGGGATATATCCTTCGGCAGCTCACGCGACGCTAGCCACACCCCGAAACTAAAATTCATTTTTTCCTTGTATCGTCTTAATGTGAACGGAGCGATGTGAAATGTGCTCATTATGTGGCTTTTCGTGCGAGTGTTATTTCAGCACCTTAGCTTTAGAAGTAGGTAATTAAGAAACATATACAAAAGTGATAGGTACTTTAATGCGTTCAATATATTGCCACAGTTTTGAGCCGTCAAACCATCTCTACGTTATTCAGCTCGAATACGATTCCATCGACCACCTCGCCAGTATATACTCTGATTTTTAATTTTGTAGACTATAAAGGCTATGGTCTCCTATTAAATAACTCTTAAAAAACTCAGAGTATAGTTTAGTTTCACAAATAATATAGGTATGTATTTTGTATTTGTCAGGGCATATTCCGTCTGGCGTGCGAGCACGTGCTGCGCACGATGCGGCGCGGCCGCGAGACCCTGCTGACGCTGCTGGAGGCGTTCGTGTACGACCCGCTGGTGGAGTGGGGCGGCGGCGGCGCGGGCGGCGGCAAGCGCCGGCGCACGCAGCGCGACGTGCGCGCCGCGCTCGACATGCTGGCCGTGCGCGCGCACGAGCTCAAGCAGCACCTCGCTGACCTCACGTAAGTTTATCACTACTATCATAATTTGTCTAAAGACAATATAAGTCTTCGCAGTGCAAAATCTCATTGATGATTATTGACTTATTATCATTTGATATTTATATCCGAGCGCCTAGTTGGCTTGGTGGTGTAACACTTTATTCAGTCGAACAGTTTCTCATCTTAAACCCCTCGAATATCTATTCTATTTTTCGGATAAAATAGGACGCAGTATAAAAAGTATTATCTCATAGATCTAATCAATACACGTCGACTAATACATCAGCTTGTATGTAGTATTTCCTTCGCTTCAACAAATCGCACTAATGCGAGTATGTATGCACCTCTATAGAATTTATATGCAGCAATAAGTTAGGTTTATCTTTACGACGCAGCGATAACTGTTCCGGAGCCGAGGCGCGGGATCTGAGAGTATTTGTATCGACAATTAGGGCTGGCACAACGTATATCGGCTATTATGACTCCAGAAATTACGTTAAACTATGATTTCGAGGCACGAGTATTTCATTGCCATAATAAACCAAAATATATTATAATGGATGGGTTCTCTGGGTTCTCTCGGATGAAAACATTGAATATTATAACTAGATAGGAAGCTAGCTCGTAGTTACTGGACATGTATAATATATATCTGATTTTATCCCATTTCGACCCATTGCTGCGCAAATATCTCCCCTATTTTCAACTCCATTAATCTTTATCTTCAGCGACCATAAATGACAAGTTGTTTCGGTAAAATATTGAGATGATAAACAAAGCAAGCTTGTTTTAACATTCGGATGTATTGACAACCCTAATAGTAATTCCGGCGTTTGTAATTCCGTAGTGTTTCGGATCCGGGCCGGTACGTGCATTAAGGTTTCATCGAGGCCAATCCCAGTCACTCACTGTTACAATATCGAGTAAAATTTTAAATGATGGACGAGTGTTAAATTGAATAACTATAGACTATTCTTTTACATTTTGAGAAGCATTGTGGAAAAAACGTGTGACTGGTGGACAAATTGTGATTTTCACTTCGTTTCAATGTTATATCACTACAAACATTGCAGAGGAAATTGCATATAACATGTGCAAACACGTTCTAAACGTAACTGTCTACACACAAGTAAACGTGTAATTGTCCATTTAGTAATAAACGTCCATTCGCTTTGTTCTGTCCCGTTAATAGCGCGAATGTTCGTAGTCCGTCGGTTATTGCTGCTTTAACATTAACAACAGAGGCTCTTGCTATTTCGGAAAACGCTGGTATTATTTGAATTCCGCTTAATGTCCCAGTAGTGAGTCAACACTCTATTAAGCTACATTTTCAAGATTCAAGATTCAAAACGTTTATAGGCCTACGGGGGCACTTACAAATTGTCATTTTACATTTTTTCTTAAATTCTACTGCCGGATCGGAAACGCGACTTCGACTGAGAAGATCCGGCAAGAAACTCAGCGGGCTTGTCTTATTTACATTGTTTTAATTTACTGAACAGAATTCGATTTGAATTCTTTCCATACATGTCTAAAATAATTATCCTAATTATATGTATGCGATTCAAATATAAACAGCAAATTCCAGTGTTATCATATAATCCTACACAGGACTAGCCTCAATTTGTACGCACATACAAATTTAATGTGGCACTTACATAAAAGGTGCTACGTTCAAATAAATTTCCGCCCTGAATAATTGACGGGCGCGCGTTCGATATGCCGCGTTAAAAATTCATAATCGTCCGTGTCCAAATGGATTCAATATCCAAAATTATGTATATTGTTACAGAGAACAATTTTTAGCGGCTCTCCCTGATGTGACGCAATGCGCGGACAACTGGCTGCAGGAGAACGAAGAGTTAAAATCAGTAGAGAACAGACTCCAAGACTGTCACCAACAGATGGCACTGATCAAGGAAATAGAAGCCTACGGACCCAATCTGAACAATCACCCCCTCTATGCAATCTCCCAGAAATATACATCTTACAAACAAGCGAAGAACGCAGTCGAAGACTCTAAGAAAGCTCTGGTGAAGATCCTCAAAGATTTCGACACGCAAATAGAAAATTTTGCAAACACCACTGAAGCGATCAACGGGCCGCAGCTCATGGCGTGGGTCCAAGAATTTTCTGGACCGAAAGAGGAAGAGGAACAGCCAATATTCGACCATATTAAAGAGTTCCTGACCAACGCTGGTCAGAGCTCTATGATCTCGCAATGTGAACAAGCGGAGACTGAACTTAACCAGAGTATGAAACAGACTCATCACCTTGTTAGATCCTGCCTCGAGCTGCTGTCCCAGTATGTAGCGGTGTCCCAATACTACCCACAAAGCCACACCGAGTACCATCGCATCGTTATGTTCAGGAAATTCTTAGCCGCAGCACTCGAGAGCAAGTCTCCTGAGGTATGCCGCGAAGTTTCCAATCAAGTGACAACATTAGTCAACTCAGAGAACAACAAGGGAGACGCAACACAACAGATAGTAGCTTACAACTATCGCTTGCAAACAGTCAACGCAGAAGCTAACGCTAACTTAACCAAGTCCATCGAAAGATTGCAATTAGAAGGCGGTCCTGATGCGCTGGTGATAGCTCAAGAGGCTTACAGAGAAGCGAAGACGAATATAAGCAACTGGGTGAGGACAGAGGAAGGAGCGGGGGCAGCCTTAGAGTGCGTAGTGATAGGCATGCTCTGTAACCTGAACAGACGATATCTGATGCTGGAAAACGGTGCTCAAAGCGCGGGGGACTGTCTAGTAGATCTAACGTCGCGGGAAGGAGAATGGTTCCTGGATGACATGAGCGCGTTGTCGATGCAGGCCGTTGAACTGCTATCTTTACTGCCTTTGCAGTCGGCGTCTGCGGAGGACGCAGCTATGCCGGTGGCAGTAGAATGTGTAAGGAACGCTAATCTGTTACTTGCGGATTTAGTACAGTTGAATTACCACTTTAGCACGATAATACTTCCGGAAGCGATGAAGAAGGTGCACTCCGAGGATTCGTCGGTGTTGCTGATGATAAACGAGCTGAACGCGGTGATCGTGAACACGCCCGTGCCGCTCAACGAACTGCTGGCGCAGCTCGAGATGCACTTGAGATACCTCGTTATGGACATGGAGGTATGTATGAGCGAATTTTGTTTTATAAGAGGTTGTGTGAGCGGTCAAGACCGACATCCAAATAATAGACCGATCAGTCCCCAGCGTGCAGCGCGCAGCACCTGGCGGCGGAGGTCCGCGGCCGGTACGAGGCGCTGCTGTCCACCGCGTCCGCGGAGGCCGAGGGCTCCGCCGGTCGCATGCTGCTGATGGGCTTCAACGGACTCTTCGCCGCCGTGGAGCTGCGCGCCAGGGAGCTGTCGGACCACCTGGCCATCCCGATCCCGCCGGCCTGGCGGAAGATCGACCACATCAGCGAGTCTATGCATATGTCGGTGAGTACCTATCTGCTGTTTAGCGTGGCCCATCTTATTTACCCTTTCTTTCCAATATAATATTTCATAGGGAGTCCAAGTCAATGTTAATTAGGCCCGTATTAATAAATGCATCTCAAAGTTGAGGTCGATCTTAAGGTGCAGTTTTGACGTTTAATGTATGGAACAACGGTCAAAAATAGCATCTCAAGTTCGATCTCAATCTTGAGACCGATTTATTAATACGGGCCTTGTTTACCTAGACTTGCAGAGTCAAACCTCAGCACCCTGGTTAGATATCATTATATGTTCGTGTGTATGTGATATAGAGTGTGTTGGGTCTAGTCCGATGAAGTGTGTTAAGCCCTTCTTTTCCCCGACTCCTGGGCACTGGGCTACAGTCATACCTCAAGTTTCTGCATTAGCTTAGTGGGTATATTCGTGGTTGATTTGTGTGTCAGGCGGCGCTGCAGAGCCCGCTGCTGCGCTCGGTGCTGGAGGACATATTCCTGGTGCGGCGCGTGCAGACCATCGCGGAGGTGTTCGCCATGTGCGCGCAGATGGCGGTCGCGTTCAAGGGCACCGGCCCGCTCACGCTCTTCGACGACGCCGCGCTCTGCAAGCCCGTCAGGAGGTAACTTTACCTCGTACACTTATGATCCAGTCACCGTAAAAATTAACCAAAAGCCGAAAGTCCAACCCCTCCCTCCATCTCACTCCCCTTCAGGTTGACAATGTGCGAGCAATACCTTTGGTATTGTAAGCATCTATAGGCTACGGTAACTGCTTAACATCGGGCGGGTCGTACGCTTTTTTTCCACCGCAGACCTATAAAAAAAATAAAAAATAACCGTGAGGAGTACTCTTACACCGCTAGTGTCACGTCTACTCACTGTTTGATCTTATGGTGACATCAATTTAATAGCTGTTATGATAAGGTAACTTTCATCAGATTATTGTTAGGATTAGGAGTTTTCTGAGTATCAAGGCAGTTACTTATGTAGGTGATTTAACGAATTCAGTGGTCAACAGAGATAGTTTTTGTGTGTATAGGGGAGACTGGTAACTATAGCGTCGTCTATTAATGTGTATGGTCAGGTTCACGGCGGAGTACGTGTCGCGGTGCGTGCTGGGCGTGCATTCCAAGGCGCTGGCGAGCGTGCTGTGCCTGCTGCTGCGGCGCGCGCGGCTGGATCTGCACGCCGAGGTCGAACAGAAGGAAATAGGTAGGACAGTCGCGATCGGATGTTTCAGTGTTATGCTACTCGTAAACTTCTCTACCGCGAATCAGATTTATATAAAAAACCGGCCAAGTGCTTGTTCGACTCGCACATAAAGGGTTCCGTACCAAAATGTAGGTATTCGATATTGCTTTGGTACCTGCAAACAATCTGAAATTCATAAGATTCGTTTGTTTTTAAAAAAATGGAATAACGCCATCAGTTATCAAGTAAAAAAATGTTTGCTACCACGCCATCTATTATTTAGTAGCAAAACATCAAGCATAGTCAAATCATTAGCTAATTATATGTTTTAAATTTAAGCTACTAGAGTGCGCTGTATTCAATAATCAAAATTTTGTATGGGGACCCCCTTTATTTTTATTTTTTATATTATTTTTAGTATTTGTTGTTGGAGCGGCAACAGAAATACATATTCTGTGAAAATTTCAACTCTATCTATTACGGTTCGCCATCTATCTACACTTATTGAGTCTATTAAGAATTAGTATAGCGTGTTTAATTACTAAGTATTGGTGTTGGTTTGTGTAGGTGCGTCGTGGAGCGTGACGCTGGAGTCCCTGTGCGAGAAGGCTCGTCGGTGGAGCGGGGCGGGGGCGGGCGGCGCGGCGCTGGCGCTGGGCGAGCGCGCGGCCGGGCTGGCGCGCGGCGTGCAGGCGGCTCGCGCGGCAGCGGGCCGCGCGGCGCGCGCGCAGCGGGACCACGCGCGCCACACCAGCGCCGCGCACCAGGCCAGGCTGCGAGCCACCGCGCACGCGCATCTACACGCCGAGGTACATACTACACACCATACCCACGATTCTTCTTCTTACGAACTTTACGAACTTCTTTCGAGATTATTCTTACGAAATAAGGTCCACGAAAGAAAAATATTCTAATCACGACTATTGGATCCGACACTCGAACACATTCGGAGTGTAGGCAAACGTACCACCCGTCAACCGAAACGTTTCGTTTCGTGTTTCGGAGTGGCTCCACTGTATCCTGTACTGAATCTCGCATACAATTATTATTTTGAATTTACACAACTTGGCATTTACAATCCGTCTGAAATACACTTGAAATCTTTATTTATTTATAAGTACATGGAAAACGTACACCTGGATAGTAATTTTAGATAGGACACTAGTTTGGCCACTGGAGAGCCAATCACAAGTTTTCACTTATACAGGGTTATTGGTAAAACACTAACAACCTTGCAGGGGCGTATTACTGACATCAAAAACAAGAACTTTTGTTCTATGACTTTTTACAAAACAAAAAAAAAATCAAAAAATCACTTTCTAAAATGTATGAAAAATTATTTTTTTCTCATCTAGAGGAAAGCCATGGTACGTGGTTGTATTCCACTTTGCCCTAAAGTACCTAAACGTACCACGGCTATTCTCTAGATGAGCATACTTTCTTGTTACATTTTAGAGTGTGATTTTTTGTAGTTTTTTTTTTTGTTTTGTAAAAAGTCATAGAACAAAAGTTGTTGTTTTTGATGTCAGTAATACGCCCCTGCAAGGTTATTAGTGTTTTACCAATAACCCTGTAGAGACTGAGTACAATTTATAAATGTGAGGATGTACATGTCGTTGTGTAAGTACATGTTGTTGTGGTGTGGTGGTGGCAGGTGCTGGGCAGCAGCCAGGAGGCGAGCCCGGCGCTGGCGCGGCGCGCGCGCGAGCTGGCCGCGGCGGCGGAGCGGCTCGGCGCCGCCACCAGCAAGGCGCACGCGCTGCTCACCGCCGCGCACCAGAGGTAACACACACTAACCTTTTAAACACTAACGCCCAAATTTATTGAAAAACATACTGGACTTACAGTGGCATTGTAAATCAGTTTTGATCCTAGGAATGCTTTTTAAAACCATTGTAAACTTGCTAAAAGCTATAATATAAATTTGGGGGTTTAACTATTTAATTCTAGAGTATTTCATGCATTGTTGCGTACAGCGCAGGACGGGTCGTTGTGGAAAATCTTGGGGATGCTTATATCCAGCTGTGATCATCCAAAATGCTGATGCTGAACCATAAGAACAGTTTCACAAGTGTTTAAAGAGCTTTACTCATAAATGCTTATAATATTGTCATTATTTCGCTGCAAAAAAGGTGCCAGCAAAGTTGATGACATTTCATTATTGTCGTGTTTTAGCGGCCAGCAATACAATATGTTAAAAAAACCCTGTCCGACCCGAAAACCTATTGTTGGGTATCGAGATTAGATTCCATTTTTGTAAAAAAAAACTTTTTTTTTATTTCTTTTTTTAATTTTTCAAAAAAAATTTTTTTTAATTTTTTTGGCATAGTATGTGTCCCACTGCTGGGCAAAGGCCTCCCATATTTTTTTGTAATACAAATACCCCGTTTACATAAAAAATAAAATTCATAAAATGACGTCATCACATACTTTGTGGTCTGAGGTGACGCCACACGATCTAACATAATTACTTCCGGTAACGGTGTTGTCATATTTTTACCCGACTACGGCGGAGGGTTATGATTTTGACCGGTATGTATGTATGTATGTATGTATGTATGTATGTATGTATGTGCATCTGTTCCCACCTAACTTCCAAACTACTTGTCGTAATTTGACAAATGAGGTATCGTTAGAAGCGGCTTAATGGCGCGCTGGTTATAGGCTATGTGACGTCACATGAAATTGCATATGGCGCCCTCTAGAGGACATAATGTCATGAACTAAAAAAAAAACATTTTTTAATAAAACCGTGTGGGGTATCAAATGAAAGAGCTTGATGAGCACATTTCAAAAATATATATATTGTTACCTATAACTCCAAAATAATTAAATAAAAAGTAAGTTTAAAAACTAAAACCCGACTACGGAAAAATCGCGCTCTAAAAAGTATGAAACAAGAAAATTTTCTCATCTAGAGGATAGCCGTGGTCCGTGTTTATGCCATTTGGCCCTAAAGGACCTACACGGACCACGGCTATCCTCTAGATGAGAAAATTTTCTTGTTTCATACTTTTTAGAGCGCGATTTTTCCGTAGTCGGGTTTTAGTTTTTAATTAAAATTAGCTCCATTATGTGGGAAAAAGGCAAAAAAAAATCGCACTTTAAATGTTCATTAATATGTTTACTATCATGTTTTTTTTTTTTAAATATTTTATTTGGTCATGTGATTGGGGAACCTAATTACCGGTTTCGGCTCGGACAGGGTTTTCTTAACATGTTGTATATTGCCGTCCTTTGAAAATCCATTACAGTCCTGTTTTGAAATCAAGAATAAGTTTATTGGCTGGTTCAAAACGAGTTTTTCGTGCCGTTGCCACGGTTTTGAAATTAACAAAAGATTATTTGGTGTAGTTTGTGTTTATTGTATGTGATATATGATGTGCGCGTGTGGTTGCACAGGGTGAAGTGGGGCGCGGGCGCGAACCCGGCGCTGGGCGGCGTGGTGGCGCGGCTGGAGCGCGGCTGGGAGCGCGCGGCGGCGCGGGCCGCGCGGCTGGCCGGCGCGGCCCGCGCGCTGGCACAGCACGCGCAGCACGCCGCCGCCATGCGCGCGCACACCAAGCACTACAAGCTGCCAAGACTGCTCACGCCGTTGCACCACTGGGAGAAGGTACTCACAAATATTCAATGTAAATACTAAAGTTTGAGTACCAAAACTAAGGTACCTAAGTCACAATGCCGGGTTTTTCAGGCAGACACCTTATACAGCCGGCATAACTTAACCGTATAACTTACCGTAGTTTCTGTACTCAAACTTCAGTTGGCCTCAAAGAGTCTTTTGATCACAATAAGAAATAGGATCGTTTGGCAATAAAGAATATTACAAGTTGATTAATCGACTTTCCGAACAAAATGTATGGGATTTTTTTTGGCGATTTCTGTCATTTCTATTACTCATACCTTAAATGGTTCCCATAGGGTCTTTTGATCCCTACATGACATAGGATCAATGGTAATAAAAAATATTTTTTTAGTGTTTTAGCATTTTTTTGCTAACTGTATTTTTTTTCCAAAATCTGTGAATGCAGTTCAGAATATCTCAAAAAGTTATGGATGGGCTCCTAGAAACGTTTTCCTGTAACGATAACGGTTAAGGGACCTGACCTTACTGTCCCATCTCAAAAATCCAACCTGTATAACGGTAGTTGTACGACTGTATAATTCCTAAATAAATAAAAGTTAAATAAATAAATAGGAGGCAGGCCCAGGAAACGTTGGCGTGACGACCTGGATGCATTTTGCAATAATTGGCCAGAAATGGCCAATGACAAAGAGGAGTGGAGAGTTGTGGGGGAGACCTTTGCCCAGCAGTGGGACGATGTGGGTTAAAAAAAATAACAATTAAATTACATAAATATCGTGTATGTTGTGGTGGCAGGCGTGCACGCTGGCGCAGAAGTACTCGCTGCAGGTGTCGCCCGTGGAGGAGTCGCTCATGGAGATGCTGCACCCGGAGGGGAACATAGACACGCAATGGGTCAGTTTATTTATATATCGTTTATTTTTCTTAAGTAACACGAAAATTCTTCCCTTTATCAAAAATTCAACTACAAAGTTTTTTATGTAACTGGTGGCAAACAAGCGCACGGCCCAGATGCTGTTAAGCGGTTATAGTAGCCTATAGATGCTTGCAATACCAAATGCATTGCTCATACGTTGCCGATCTGAAGGGGAGTGGAGCAGAGGGTTGGGAACGTAGCTGTAATAGCTTCTTTACGTGGATGTTCTGTGAGAGTATAGTGGTGGTGTGTGTGCAGGTGGAGAACGTGTCGGCGCTGCTGCGCGAGATGATCTCTGCGCTGGGCGGCGAGGCTGGCTCGCGCGGCACGCGGCTGCGCGCGACCGCGGACACGCTGCGCGCCGCGGCCGCCGCGCTCGCGCCGCACCGCGCCGCGCGGCAGGCGCTGCTCGCCGACGTCAAGGCGCCGCTGCACACGCTACAAACACTCAACGAGGTAACACCACTACTTTTCATATTAATACGGGTCACGCTATTACGCAATTGACTTGATTTGACTGGAATTAGTGTTCCGTACATTATACGTGATCTCTTTTGCACACTTTGACCATTATCACTTTTCCGTACATTGACTATACTACTATCGCAACCGCTGTGCTGCGTCTTAGGTAGGCGCGGGGAGGTGGGAGGGTGGGACGGCGAGAATGATGAGCCCCCCCGTCTCGCTGCTCGCGTACCTAAGGCGCGGTACAGCGCTTACGGTATACCTATAGACTGTGCCTATTGTATCACTATTCCAAACTTTGACCATAAACATTATCTCGCACATTGACTGGAATTCATATTAATAAATTCATCTCATAGTTGAGATCGATCTAAATATGTAGTTTTGACATTTAATGTATAGAACAGCTGTCAAAAACTGCATCTTATAATCGATCTCAACCACAGAGAATTTACGAAGAAAGAGACATTCCTATTAGATTTTCCTATGAAACGACGCTTGACAATTTGCGCGGGTGAAGGCACGGGTGAAGGGGTGTAGATAACGCCTACATTGACATTTGAACTTACCGGTCAATAGCGAAACTATTCGCTTCGTTCTATGTCGCTGTTAGTACGTAGTTTAATTTTTTCACACTAGATGTCACTAAGTGTAGGTTCATATAAAAAACGGACCGAGGGTCGCCATCAAGTGTCGAATAGAATTATATTTGGGATGCGAACGTTGGCAAGACGTCTGCACAGGACGAACGCCAACAACATACTGACTTAAGCCCCGCCTACTGTGATGTCGTCAACAACCTAGCCGGCCGGCCGGACGACCACTGCGGCCATGTTGCTTAGACCCAGTCCCCTAAGTAATTGGTCCATGATCTCGGCTGTGAGATGCATTTATTAATACGAACCTTAGTGTTGAGTGTTGAAGCTAGTGTTGTTATGTTGCAGGGCAACAACCCGGCGGCGGAGCTGGTGTCGCGCGAGCAGGCGGCGGGCTCGCAGCTGCGCGCCATCGAGCTGCTCACCGCCGACGAGGCCGCAGTACGTGCCGCGCGAGCCGCCGCGCTCGACCTCGCTGCCGCGCTGCCCGCGCTACACGACGACCTTATCACGTAAATATAAACACCATTAAACCTACATTAATCACAAATACAGTACACTACAGACTAACTTAAGTGTAACATATGTCGCTGCATAAAAAAATTGTCTTTTGTTGGTCAAGGGGCTAAGTAAGGCTCGTACTAGGTAATAAGTACCGGTCACTGCATCGGATGGTTGCGGGTTCGATTCCCGTTAGATGCTAATTTCGGAAACGACCTTTTCGTAATTTACCCTCGTCTAGTGTTATGAGGATCGCCCCCAGTCCATTGTATGGTAGCCATAGTACAAGCGTTGCTTAGTTTTGGACAGAGTTGCAGAAAAACAGGATATTTAAAATGAAAACTGTTTAAAACGTGTTTAAATCATTGTTTAAAACATTGATTTAAAACAGGAGGAGAAAAAATCTATGTTTTTAAATGTTTTAAACACGGTGTTTAAAACAAGATGATATTTTTGTAATAACCCTGGTTTTGGACCATAAAATTAGTGTATATGTAAAAAATGTAACGTCACGACTTTTATCCCCATTCGGGGGTAGTCAGAGGCTTGAGTGGCCATACACCACCACATTGTGGGGTATTAAGCCAACTCAAAGCCCACGTTTCACCAGACAGTCCGAACCCAACGGGTCAGGTGGTGAACCTTGTCGCCGTGTATACAGGAACTGACTATTACCTAATCCCGAGGGATAGGTAGGCTTCCTCACGATGTTTTCCCTCACCGTCAAAGTTAGTGTATAAGTCTGGCCATATTTATTTTTCAGCTGTAGCTTCATGATCCGACGTGAATTGTTGATTGTGAGTTGTTGTAACGTAGTACTTGTTGTGCAGACTACACAGTAGCTGGGCGCCGGAGGCGGGCGGGCGGCGCCTGCAGCGCCAGGCCGCGCTGCCCGCGGCCCGCGCCGCCGCCTCCGCAGGCGCACGGCAAGGTACCCTACATATTGTGTACTTTCATTACCAACACCCTTGTTAGGGGCCTTCGGACGGCTTTAACAACTCTGACAAGTTGGCCACTAACCATATCACAATAAGAAGAAGATTACCAACAGAACATTTCACCAAAATACATCGAAAATGATGATCTGCGGATAGTCCGCGCGGACGATCGACGACGTTGATGTAAATAAACGTTCTAAGGTCGAGCCACGTCAAGCGCAACGGAAACGTTTGTATTCCGACGCTCTTTGCTCTGTGACTCTTACTTTACTCTTCAAATTGTAGAAATTCGACTCCAAGTGTAATTTCCTTTGCACTACAACATGGGATTATTTAGCACGTTTATAGGTCCCTAAAAAGTTGCCACCGCGTCTGTTCCCCTTAAGTTGCAGATGTCCTAAGTCGCTTAGCCATTGTGCCGCCACTGTGGCGTTTTGCTATAGTGATCGACTTTTTCATTGGTCGATTGATTCTGACCAATCAATCAGAGGCCGATCAGCCGGTCGTTGGACTAATCGGAGGGTCTGAGGGAGCAGCTCAATGGCAATGGCTAAGCGACTTAGGGCCCTGGGCGACGGTTATCACTTGTAAATAAGTAATAATGATTGTGTTGTGCAGGCGGCGAGCGCAACGCGGTGGGCGCGGGCGTGTGGAAGCGCGTGCGGCTGAAGCTGGAGGGCCGCGACGACGCCGCGCGCCGCCTCGCGCCGCACGACCAGGTACACCACGCACGCACCACGCACGCACCTCACATCACATTAAACCACACATCCACTCCATTTATTAGCATCATTTATTGTTCGCTCCTTACTCTACTCGATCCAGAAATCTCATGTATGTAGAATGGTCTTGTCCCAGTGGTCATTAATGCTAAGTTAATGACTTACCAAAAATAGATAGGGTTTTATTACGGGTACTAACCGTGTGCTCCATGGGATTAGCTATCCTTCTTTAGTATGTTACCTATGCTATATAAGATACCTACTCCTGCAAAATTTCATCCTTCCAGACCAGACCCACCGGTTTAGACTGTGCGTTGTCTGTCAGTCAGTCTGTGCGTTGCAAGTGCGTTGTCTGTCAGTCAGTGAAGCAAAAAAAATGAAATATAGTCACGACTTTTATCCCCATTCGGGGGTAGTCAGAAGCTTGAGTGGCCATACACCACCATATTGTGGAGGTATTAAGTCAACTCAAAGCCGTGACAGGTGGTGAACCTTGTCGCCGTGTACTATACAGGAACTGACTATTACCAATCCCGAGGGAAAGATAGGTTTCCTCATGATGTTTTCCGTCATCGTAAGCGAACTGCAAACTATGCACATAGATGGAAAATTTATCCATCGGTGCATGTCCCGCCGGGGATCGAACCTGGGACCTTCCGATTGCTAGCCCAACGTGTTCGCCCGTAGGCTACAGCCGCTTCAGTGAAGCAACATTTTTTTTTTAATAAGTAGAAAGTATCATCCGGTCTATTTCATCAATACTAAGCGGTCTCCGCAGGTGGATTACATAATAACGGAAGCAACTAGCTCGGAGAACCTGTGCATGATGTACGAGGGGTGGATGGCGTGGGTGTGAGCGGGCGGGCGCCGCCCCGCCCCGCCGCCCGCCCCGCCCCGCCCTCGGCCGCGCCCGCGCCCCGGGCCAGCGCGCCAGCCGAGACTCCGGACGTAGCCGGACCGCCGGACACTCCGGACTCCGGACACTCCGGGACCCGGACACTCCGCGAGCCGGACTCCGGCCCCCGGACACAGCCCGACGACGACGAGGACGCCGCCCGCGCCCCGCGCCCCGCGCCGGGGACGCGTCGGTGTTTATATAACGGCGAGGAAAGTAATTTAAGCTCACACTTGGTACCCCCTGATTTTTTTGTAGTTTTATCTTTTTGTTTCGTATTTTTTTCTGTTTTCGTTTATTTTACCGCTCGCTCGGCCCGGTGGCGGCGATACAGTAGGTCTCTATTTCCAAGATTATTGTTATTCTAAATTCTCTTCATAAATTCTGCAGAAAAAAAAATAGGTATGCTACAAATTCTGGGTAAAATTGGGTTAATCTGAAATTGGGTTTAATTAGTCGTTCAGTCAGTTAAAATATTTTCTTTATCTTCAATAAGCATGCAATCGTTTCGAAAGTATAATAATATAGTATGACGGTGATAATCTCTGTAGAGATTTTTACATGTTTAGTCGGACGCCGGGTTCCGCGCCGCGCCGGGCCGATGGATTTAACTAGATTACCGTTTCTATGCAGAAGGCTTACGCGAATATGTTACAACTTGCAGTGTTGCCGTATAGATGCATTCTATGGCAAATCACGGAAAAAAAGTCGTCCTAAGTGCCGAAAGTCATCGCTTATCATATAGTGGTTTAATTTCAAACTTTATAGAAGAATGTCTGGCGATTCTTATAGGCAAGCTAACAATGTCAACATCGCCCTATATTTAAACATCTTATTAGTATATAAAGCGGGAGTATGGAACCGCTCTGTCCCGCATCTTTTATGTTAAAATACGATTGGCGACGAAATTACGAATGTGTAACATCATTGGCGTACGAAATTTACTGTGTGGTTGCAACACAAGAAAAAAAATATATTTAATGCAATGTGCGGAGACTGATTTATTCATTGTTTCTATTCCTGACACCCGTATTCACAAACATTACTATGAAGTCTCTCAGAGCGCTCGAACGCACAGGGTTCTTTTTATCCCACCATTGGTACTTCTGTGAGCCTGGATCGACAATGGTGTCCAACGATGACACCAAGGTTTCACCACTCTCGACGAGTCCTGGGGAAAAGCTAAGTTGTCTTGGAACCCGCACGAATTTAATCAACAGAAAGGACGCACAGGGTTCATGAACACTTGAGGGACGAACGCACTATGCGCTTATTATTTACCTGTAATCAACTAGTGGCCTTATCATTAAAAAAAAAACAAAATGAAGGTTAAAATAAAACAAGCGAATTTGAAGTTTGTTTTAATAATAAAGCGGCTGTAGCCAAGGGGTGAACATAGGTTGGGCTAGCAATCAGAAGGTCCCAGGTTCGATCCCCGGTGAGGCATGCACCAATGGATGAATTTTCATCTATGTGCATAATTTACAGTTCGCTGACGATGAGGGAAAACATCGTGAGGAAACCTACCTATCCCTCGGGATTAGGTAATAGTCAGTTCCTGTATACACGGCGACAAGGTTCCCCACCTGTCACGTTGGGTTCTGACTATCTGGTGAAACGTGGGCTTTGAGTTGGTTAATACCTCCACAATGTGGTGGTGTATGGCCACTCAAGCCTCTGACTACCCCCCGAATGGGGATAAAAGTCGGAAACGTTACATATTCATTCACTTTCATATTACAATTTTGTTACTTGATACTAGCCGGAATACCTACTAAACTGGGAGAAGCCATTTGTTTTCTAATAGAAGAAGAACCCAACGCGTTCGCACAATAAATGTCTGGATTGTTTACGAAATGAATGCGTTGCTGCTATACTTACAGAAGTAATGTTTGTGGACACGGGTGTGAATATAGTTATCGTCTTTGCCGATAGTGTCATATGTGACTATAATAATCGATGTCTATACGAAATAGTTAACTATAATTAGTTTTAGAAACACATCGGCACTTGATGCAATACCGCCCTTATTCTCTTATCTCATTATTACCTATATGATAGATTAGGCACACATTGTTTACCAAGCTGACTAATGCCGGTTTGTAGTCTTCATAAGTCTCGAGCTGGTTTATAACTAGTATTTCCGTCCCTCTAACTGAGCTAAATGCTTGTAATAGAAATAGACGTATGTCATAGTATAAAGGCCAGGGTGGGATCGAACCTGGTACCCCTTGGTTATATCCGTATTGTTCGTGTGCCTGTCTTGAAACATTAAATAAAGTTATCTTGGTGTTTGCTGTCGAACATTGAATAAATCAGTAGCGCACGCAGCCCGCGCCGCGCCGCGCCCGCCCCGCTGGCCGCCCGCGAGCGCCAGCGTCAGCGGCCACGCAACACGCGGCGTCATGTTAATATTAGACCTAGATATTAATTACACTCATTTCCTGTAAACACATATATTCTTTAAATTTCCTACTATGGTTTCTGAAAAACACAGTTAGTTTCAATCAGCAAGAGAACTAAAATTGATTGTAAATTTTAGCTCATTAGTTTGTACATTTAAATATACTTATTATTAATCCTACAAGACTTGCTAAGTAAGCACAATAATATAAATACATTTGCTAAAATATCTGAATGGTAATGGCCCCAATTCGATAAAATTGTCGGTCACAAACTGAGTTTTGGCCTTCTTGGAATAACATGGATCCAAATATTTTAATAGTACCAGATATTCTTTGTCCCTGCTGGACAACATCTAACCAATACCTTGGAACGATTGGCCGCCGACCATGGTCGCCACCAGAGCTTGATTCTTCCAATAATTTTAAAGATCAGTTGGTTTTACTTGGGCCTTAGTGTTGGTGGAAACTAATCTCAATCCATATTTACAGGAAATGAGTACTTACACAATAATAATACTAATATAATATGTACTATGTAACCCTTCACGAGAGAGTGGTGTGTGGATGATACGAGCGTAGTGTTTGTGACGGCGCATGCATTGGTATGTCGGAACATGTAGTACCACCTTGATTAGACCAAACTGTATCTTAGAAATAACATATTCTTGTCCAGTACTATTTTCTCTGGCTAAAAATGTCACTTTACTGCTCGCGTTTGCTTCAAAAGCTTTCCAAATAAATAGCCTATTAGAGATTGGTCTAAAATACAATGCATGTGTCGGTTGTGTGTATGTATCGCTTCATTATGATAATAAACGGTGTATGTAACTATGAGTGTTTACATTTCTGAAGTAATTACCCTATAATAAAACAAGAAGTTAATTTGGCAATTATATTTGTTTATTTACATAAAATCACATGTGGGATAAAATGTGAAGGAACTTACGGTACAATAATTTGAATCTATTGTCAGCGGGGTGAGTAATAAAATCAGAATAAAACGAAGTTCTGCGAGATACAGATCATAGCTGCGGTACGAAAATAAGTGGGTACTCACGAGTCTACGTACAAAATATAAGTACCAGATTTTCCACGACGCCACACATAAAACGCACAAACTCATTTTCATAAATATAATTTAGGTTGAACCAGTTTAACATTAGCTAGAGTCACTAACGTCTACGTAAAGTACTTGTGTACAAACATAGTAGAGCTATAATAAAATAATTCTATTGGCGTTATATTCCACTCGAGAGTGATAGAGTACCATGGCCCATCTGTGCCCTGTGCCCCACACAGGAATAGTTCAACAAACACCCCCAATCCCAATCTATATACTAATATATAAAGAGGGAAATGCTGACTGACTGACTGACTGACTGACTGACTGACTGACTCATCAACGCCGAGCCGAAACTACTGAAGTTAGAGACATGAAATTTGGATAGTAGATATATTTTGTGACGTAGGCAAGCAATAAGAAGCGATTTTGGAAAATTCAACCCCTAAGGGGGTTAAATAGGGGATGAAAGTTTGTATGCAAGTTCGTCATTTTTCAAGTTAGAATTATGAAAATTTGTGTTGAGGTGTCTTTTTAAAAACTAAAAATATGGTTTTCGGCGTTTTTGAATATTCAACCTCTAAGGTGGTAAAATAGGGGATGAAAGTAAGTTAGGAGGTTTGTATAGATGTTCGTCATTTTTGAAGTTAGAATTATGAAAATTGGTGTTTAGGTTCCTTTTTAAAAAGAAAAAACTTGATTTGCTGCGTTTTTGAAAATTCAACCCCTAAGGGGTTAAAATAGGGGACGAAAGTTTGTATGGAAGTTCGTAATTTCTGAGGTTAGCATAATGAAAATTTGTGTTTAGGGTTCTTTTTACGTATTAAAAATAATCATTTCAGTTTTTTTTAATATTTAAACCCTAAGGGGTTAAAATAGGGGTTGAAAGTTTGTATGGAAATTCGTCATTTTTTGAAGTTGGAATTATAAAAATTGGTGATTAGGTGACTTTTAAAAGATAAACAATATTAATTTTAGGGTTTTTGAAAATTCACCCCCTAAGGGGGTAAAATAGGGCATGAAAGTTTGTATGGAATTTCGTCATTTTTGTAGTTAGAATTATGAAAATTGGTGATTAGTCTTAAAAAAAAAAGCGTTTTTGAAAATTATACGGGGTATGGGATACGGGATACGGGATACGGTATACGGGATACGGGATATGCGAGGCATGATACGGGATACGGATATGGATACGGATACGGATACGGGATACTGGATACGAGATACGGATACGGGATACGGGATACTGGATAGGGGATACGGGATAGGGGATACGGGATACAGGATACAGGATACGGGATACGGGATACGGGATACGGGATACGGGATACGGGATACGGGATACGGGATACGGGATACTGGATACGGGATACGGATACGAGGTACGAGATATGGGATACGGGATACGGGAGACGGGCTACCAATACGGGATACGGGATAAGGGATACGGGATACGGGATACGGGATACGGGATACGGGATACGGGATATGGGATACGGATACGGATACGGGATACGGGATACGGAATACAGGATACGAGATACGGGATACGGAACGCGTGATACGGGATACTGGATACGGGATACGGGATACGGGATACGGGATACGGGATACAGGATACAAGATACGGTAAACGGGATACGGGATACGGGATATCCAGGATAGGGGATTAGGGTTCCAGCAAACGGAAACTGTTTTTTTTTAATTTATATCCTGTGCGGACGAAGTCGCGGGCAAAAGCTAGTATTTCATAAATAAGATAAAATACTCTCGTAACATGTAACATGGCGATATCAACTATACAAGCTTTTTACATAACATACACAACAACGTTCACGCCCTGGGACTCGAGTTGCTTAAGAATTGTCCATTGCGAAGCTACCGGTCTCTAATATTATTGAGAAACCAAATTGTTAAGAGACTCCAGGCCCCTTGAACATACGAACACGAATGTCTAGTTAATAAAATCTTAATTACTTTACACAAAAAAAAGGTAAATTAAGGTAATTAAGTAATGATAATGATGGGAATCGCTAACAATAATTGTATATTTTATTGACGTTACGATATTTAAGGCATCTTGGAAGTATTCAAGACTTTATCAAGTTGGTTCGTGTATCGTAGGTAACCAACAATCCTCTACAAGCCTTAACACACAACTCGAAGTCAAATATTTCAAACATACGTATAGTAATCATAGACAGCACGGCTATATTGATTGAGTACCTTTGATTTCATTTGAGTTTATATTAGACCAATAATAAATTATCATATTTTTATACAATTTAACTTTAGAAGCACCTTTAGCGGCCATAAGTATCGCTGGGTTGTAATTTTTTACACAATTTAAATATACAGGGTGAAATTGAAATCATGGACATCCTTTTAAACTATGACTCTACACATGATTCAGAATATTTTGGGAAGACAAATAAAATAAATATTAATGAAAAAATAATGCTCGAGTAAGCAAATAATCAAACCCGTTAACTGTTATACCTTACCTAGGCAATACATTTTTATCAATTGATATGTTGATTAATATCCCCTAAGTATTCTGAATCATGTGTAGAATCACCGTTTAAAAGGATGCCCATGATTTCAAATTCACCCTGTATATGCAGTGTCATAAATACATTAGGTTACTTTTATAGACGCACAAGAAATTAAAAAGGAACTTTAAATTTGTGGATTCGGATAACAATCACAAACTTGCTGAAGCTTCCAAATCGTAATGTGGATTGTGCTATTACTGTATTCTCATGAAGCTATACCTATTACTAACATCAAGCTTCTATTTTATTAAGTCAGTCCCTATAGAATAACAGGAGTTAAATCAGAAAGTGAATACTATAATGCACCATATAACTCTTTTAAAACTGTCTTACCCGTTTTATTATATCGGCCGGTATTACATCAATCAATCTAATTTGAAAGTGAACTTGGAAAAAATACAAAATGACATTTCATAAGTGTATAAGCCTCGCTTATAGAGTTGACATCGATTTATTAACACCGCTTTAATAACGAAACAATGCCACAATACTTCTTGAAATAAGGAGTTTTTACTCTAGATAACGAGTAAGTATACTAAGGTCCGTATTAATAAATTCATCTCAAGACAGAGATCGAACTTAAGATGCTGTTTTTGACAGATCTTCCATACATTAACCGTCAAACTGCATCTTAAGATCGATCTCAAGGTTAAGATAGATTTATTAATACGGGACTAAGTTATCGATCGCCTTATCCAGCCTACACCCTGTCACTGCACTGATTCTGTTCACTTCGGGGCAAACTTCGTTTTTATTTTATTGCCCCTGGTCTGGTCGGCCAGTGGGCACGCAAGCGGCGTGCAGCAGGTGCTCATGGCGCGGCGACGCTATCGTCGTTGCTTGAGCGCGACCAGCTCGTCGAGCTGCGCCTTGTAGAGCTGCGTGACGTCCTGCAGGTCGAGGCGCAGCTCCGCCAGCTGCTCCTCCTTCTCGCCGTACATCTGCAGCAGCGCGTCGTACTGCTCCTGCACGCTCTAACAACATACAACAACACTATCAACAATGACGGCCCGGTCCCGGCCACGACTTCGCGCTCGCGCGGAGGCACCAAAATGTTGCATGACGCCACGAGCTGCCGCTCTCGGCGGCAACGTGCGCGATGTAACATTTTAGCACCCCCGCGCTGTCGCTCGTCGCTGAAGCGCGAAGTCGTGACCGGGCCGTGAGCGTACCACATTTTCAAAAGAGGTCACTTGTGTACATAGTGATGGTAAACACAGTGAGGAAATTTCCACGACTGTCGAAGCTCACCGGAGCAACTCGGTGTAGTGTTGTATACTCAGGTGTAGTGTGTGGTGTAGTGTACCTGTTGTTCGTCGAGCTGCGCCTGCAGCGCGGCGGCGTGGTTGCGCAGCGCGTCGCGCTCGGCCAGCAGGCGGTCGCGCGCGGCGGCCAGCGCGCGCAGCTCGCCCTCGCGCCGCGTCAGCGACGCCAGCGTCTCCTCCACGCACAGCGCCGACGACCCCACCGCCGCCGCCGTCGGAGTCACCCTGCCCTCCTCCTGGGAACATATTATAAAAAAAATGCACCCAAAACGAAACTAATTATTCGCTAAAACCTGACCGAAGATCCTTTTCAAAGTAATAGCTGTGGTAATAGGGTGGAGGCCGATTAGGTACCCCAGAAGTCGGGTTTACGGTTACACTGATCACGTTTGTTCTTAGAAATGCTGTGTAAAACCATTGTTAACTAGCTAAAAATCTCTATAGATTTGGCGGATAATGTGTGTATGACAATCCTGTTTGTTCGTCATATGTCGGCATTACAATGTAGTGTACGATGTCTCACCGAGTGCCAGAGCGACGCGGACAGCGAGTCGGAGGCGAGCGAGTGCGGCGGCGACAGCTCCCCGCGCGACGACAACTGCTCCTGAAACACAACACCACACCACACTTACACACTGCACTTACAATATACACATCTAAAACATATCGCGACGATAATGCAATATTATTTACAGATAGATTATTTCTGTAGCAGGGTATTTACGGGCAACATTGACAATAAAGACTGTGAGTGTTCTGTTACGACGTTTGAACGCACTCGACAGCTATTTAACGAACGCAATCGTCTGCCAGTGTGACATACTTGGTAATAAAAAAAAATGCAAAATAAAAAAAGGGTTGGCCCAAGCAAGCGTTTGAAATACAATATTGAAATCTTTAAATAAAATAACATGTTGTTTAACTCGAGCCTACCTGCAGTATGGCGTTCCGTTTCCGCTCGGTGTCGAGCGCGCCGGTCTCGGCAGCCAGCTGTTGTTCCGTGTCGCCGAGCCGCCGCCGCAGCTCCGCCACGCACGTCTCGTGCTCGCCACGCAACGCAGCCAGCTCGCTACACTTGCTGCACAACGATAACATATTGGGGGTGATCATAAATACAGGGCAGGGCACATTGCTCGTAAAACGGATTTCCGATGGGCCGAAGAGTTCTCGAGTGGCGGCCGCGCACCGGAAAGCGTAGCGTGGGTAGGCCTCCCACAAGGTGGACCGACGACCTGGTGAAGGTGGCGGGAATATGCTGGATGCGGGCAGCGCATGACCGGTCATTGTGGCGAACCTCGGGGGAGGCCTATGTCCAGCAGTGGACGTCTTTCGGCTGAGATGATGATGATACGATAGCGTTAGTAAAGTAGGGATGTGTTTCGGGTCGTCACCTGGCGAGGTCGGTGTCGAGCTGCGCGCGCGCGGCGGCCAGCTGCTGCGCCTGAGCACTGACCCGCTGCAGCTCCGCGCGCGCCTCCTCTAGCTGCGTCTCGCTCTCGCCCAGGCGCGCCTGCATCGCGCCGCACTCCTCGCGCGCGACCCGCTCGCGCTCTATCGACGCCGCCAGCGACCGCTCCACTTCCGCTGGAAGGTGTGCTACTTGTTAGGACGTTTTGATGACAGGCTAATTTCAGAGTTAAATTTAGTTTATTTTTTATACTAACTTATAAGTAACTACCTACCCAATCGTCGTATTTATGATATACATATTGTGTTTTTATTATTATACAATTACAAAGAGATTCACTACCAAAATTTGCTAAAGTTGACGGATTGTGACGTCACTAGAACATTTTTTCGTAACGTATACAATTGAGGGTGGAGGTAGGGCCGCTACTACACCACCAAGCCAACAAGGCGCACGGATGGAATGCGGCTCCCAGCCCGCACACCGCGACCGCCTTGTTGTGCGGGTGACGTCACATTTGAGAGACGCCTAGTTTGCTTGGTGGAGTTATGGAGTAGTATACTAACCGAGTTGCATCGCTTTAGTCCGGAGCGCGTGCGCGTGCGCGTGGTCGCGGTCGAGCGCGGCGCGCTGCAGCTGCGCCAGCTGCGCCAGCACGCCGCCCGCCCCCGCCCCCGCCCCCGCACTCTCCCCGCCCGCCCCGCCACCCGCCCCGCCCGCCTCCAGCGACGAGCACAGCTCGCGGGCCTCGCGGAGTTCGCTCCGGAGGGCTTCCTCGCGGGACACCCATTTCTTCTCCTCTATGAAACAACAACAAAAAAATTCAAGTTATGACATTGGTAGAAATAAAATCAAATGTCAACTGTAAAAAAATGGAACTAAACAATAGACCCAATACGACGAGGGTGAGGCTACTTATGTGCTGTTCCAGCTCATACAACATCAGAATACCCGACATCGTCCACAATTCCTTGTATTAATTACTATACCATTCACATTGCTACTATGGAGAACAATAGACAAGTCATTTATTAATGTATGGCACGTCAAAATAAAGCGGCTATCAAATCATCGCCCTCAAGTAATAATATAAATATGTTTTCCAAGCAAAAAATATTATTGTCGTACGATTGTTGACCACAATTTAAGTTTAGCATTAAGTTTTCTTTATTATTCTTTATAAGTTATTATATTTTTCATCTATATGTGGAAGCTTGTAATTGGCATTTGCTTATGTTTAATCATACCTATTCTGTGAAATTGGCCGTAAGCTCCCCAAATAAAATAAAATTAAATAAATAAAATAAGTTATCGAAGTACGAAAGGCACGGTCGAAGCAGTCCTTACCGTGAACCTTGTCGGTCCGGAGCTGCGCCAGCTCGGCCCGCAGCCGCGCCAGCTCGTGGTGGTGGTGCTGGCGCTGGTCGCGCGCGTGCTCCAGCTGCGCCTGGCGCCGCTGCAGCTCGGCGGCGGCGCGCTGCAGCTCCAGCACCTCGCGCCGCGCCGCCTCCAGCGACGTGCGGCACCCCTCGTGCTTCAGAGACACGTCCTCCAGGGCACTCTTTGTCTGGAAATGAAGTCAGTACCAGAGTTGGACAAAATTTAATTGCAATTAATTAATTGCAAATTGCATGTGGTGTCACAATTAACAATTAATTTTGATTTGTTTGACAATCGCGAACAAATCACCATTAATTGTTAATTGTGACATCACCTGCAATTTGCAATTAATTAATCGCAATTAAATTTTGCTCAACTTTGGTCAGTACTACACCACCAAGCCAACTAGGAACCTGTCAAATGTGACGTCACCCGCACGGCAAGGCGATGGCGGTGTACGGAAGGTGTGGCGGGTGTGCGGGCGGGGAAGCCGCATTCCATCCGAGTTCCTAGTTGGCTTGGTGGAGTAGTAGTAAATAGGGGATGAAATTTTGTATGGAAGATCGTCATCTTTGAAGTTAGGATGATGAAAATTCGTGTGGAGGTGTCTTTTTATGCGGGACACGGAATACGAGATCCGGGATATCCGGGATACGGGATCCGGCAAACGGGTTACGGGATCCGGCAAACGGGGTCCGGGATCCGGAATCAGCGTTCCGATTTTTTTTAATTTAAATTTTAGGCGGACGAAGTTGCGGGGAAAAGCTAGTAGTTTATATTCACAGAGACCAATGAGTCAAGACCAATTAAGTCGACTATGGTACGGGAATTCAAGCGTCAAACGTCGACGGGACATCCGGGAAGACACCTCAAACGGAAGTCGGAACACGGAGTTGACCAATCAAAATGTCAGGTGGAATCACACATAATGCAGTGGTAATAGGAGGTACCCGACCATGCGGCGTCTATAACTTATTTAGTCTCCTCTATATATATTATGTAAAGTATCTAAAGAAACCGTCGTACGACTTCTAGTAATAAGTGCTTGTTATCAATCGTTAATAATGTTGTTTTTCGGTGGTAGAGCCAAGCTGTAGCCAATTGACTGCAGCTCATATACGGGCTGGCTCGACCGGGGTAGTACCATCCTCTCACAGAAGATCTGCGTAAAGCAGCTATGAGGCCTAGCCCGCACTGCAAATAAAATCCGCGCGGTTTTTTTTCGCAACTCTGTAACCCATGGCATCATATGAATTTGTTAAATTGCGCGATTTTAAATTCGCGCCATTTGACAAGGTGCGGCGCGGAATATAATCCGCGCTATTTTTATTCGCGCGGATTCTATTTGCAGTGCGGCCAAGCTCTAACAGCTGCGTTTCGTACGAGTGAGAGTGCCGGAAGCTCAACCTCCCCCTCCCCCCGTCCCCTCCCTCTGTCTTTGGTATTGCAAGCATCTATAGGCTACGGTAACTGCTTAACATTAGGCGAGCCGTACGCTTGTTTGCTACCTAAAAAAAGAGAGGGACTTGGGGCACCATAATAAGTAACAAAAGTGTTGTGTCGGTCTGGCTAGCCGAGCTGGTGTCGGTTATGTAGCAGCCACTAACACATGTGAAAAAACATTATACTATAGGTAATAATAATAATAATATCCTGGGACATTTTTTTACACACGGTTACTTGATCCCAAACTAAGCAGAGCTTGTAATATGGAAACCAGATAACTGATATTACTACATATACTACTTTTTTTTATTTGTAAATACATACTTAATATACATATATACCCAGACTCCGGATATACAGACATGTTTATGCACACAAATGCATGTCCCGGGTAGGAATCGAACCTACGACCTGCAGCGTGAAAGGCGCCTCCGCGCCAACCACGCTAACGGGCCCGTCAAGGTATACCGCAAGTGCTGTGCCGCGCCTTGGGTATGCGCGGGGAGGTGGGTGAGTGGGACGGCGAGAGCGATGAGCCCCCCCGTCTCGCCGCTCGCGTACCTAAGGCGCGGTACGGCTCCTGCGGTATACCTATAGTAGACCGCAGACTTCATGTCGTTAGAAAACCAGCAATTCCATCACCGCCAAGCCAATGATCCTGCCAAGTTGATTCAGTTTTGGCAACTACATAATCCGTAATAAAACACAAAACGCTCAATGTCGTTAAAACTAGGTACCTGTTTAACATATTTGCGCATGAACATTGAATTTACTCTCTACGTGATAAGCGACCGCCTGATAAGAGGAAACGTAATGCCTATTCAAAACTTGTTCATTTCATATCGAAAACATTACTTTTTTCCTTCTAACATAATTAGAGCCATTCATAATAATCCTACTAATAATAAATAATAATAACCCGGGACATTTTTGTACACACGGCTACCTGATCCCAAACTAAGTAGAGCTTGTACTATGGAAACCAGATAACTGATATTACTACTTATACTACTTTTTTATTTGTAAATACATACTTAATATACATATACACCCAGACTTCGGGCATGTAGACATTCTTCCGCATTCTTCCGCTAACTTTCATTAGGAACTTCCAATCGATCCAAATCTAACTGAAACTTACTAACTCTCTATCCTTTAGATTGATTAATACAGCGATAAAACCATATTTTTATAAAGTCGAAAATAATAAAACTTATAATAGAATACGCGGTATAGACAAGTTACAAAAGGATCGCATACTTGTCAGCAAGTTGCACTAACGGAAAGTATAAATAATTTAAATGCGTAGTCTGACATGTAAAAAAGCAGACGGGGAGTCTTTGACACAGAGGCCCGTATTAATAAATCGATCTCAAGATTGAGATCGAACTTAAGATGCTGTTTTTGGGAGATGTTCAATACATTAAACGTCGAAACTGCAAGATCGATCTCAACTTTCAGATTTATTTATTTAATAATTAGAACGGTCACTGACCAATTACACTAATTACCATAAATCACAAAGAAAACATATTGAGTAAAAAAAAAGATGGATTTATTAATACGGGCCTAAGAACATAACCTGTAGGTTATTTAGGCTAGGATCAGATAATAGTTGGGAGTCCCAATAGTCTCACCTCCATAAGCTCAGTGTCCATTTTCTTGTTGGCGGTGGTGAGCCGGTACACGGCCTCTATCTGGCTCACCTCGAGCTCCTCCTTGGCCGCCATCGACCGCTTCAGCCGGTCCAGCTCGGCGGTCTGGTCCGCTATTTTGTCTCTGAAACAAATTAACATTTCACTTCTGGCAAGTGTGTAGAAGGTAGTTTCCCCACACTGATATTAATAACTTCAGCAGCAGTTAAGGTGGTTGCTGGTTGCGGCCTGCAGTAAAACAAGCTGCACAATGGAGATCCGTTACGAATTTAGTTGAGAACGCAGATTTATAGAGCTAAGAAATCCACAACATACAGTGCAAACATTTTTGGTCTGCGCCAAAAATTTACGAAGCTGTGACCAAATTACTAGCGAAGTTCGCGCGCGGTTGTTGTGACGTCATTTAGACCACGCGGGCACGTCACGTCACACGCACATGCCGCACATTATATAAAATGTGTTATGAAATCGCAACGGATGGACCGATTTCGATGATTTCAATATTATATTGATATAAGAAAGCTTAGTTTTAACTATAGTGTTCGTTATGAGTTGATTTGTTGGCCTAGTATTGATTCTCATTGAAACCCTGCTTTTGTCAGAGCCAGAGCTGCCACACTGCGGGTTGCCTGCCTTTCGCATAGCATTTTTTCCTCTCTGACAGGCATGTCTCATGTCAGAGATCTGTACCTGGTATCTATAAACATCAGTTCAAACTGTAGTGCAACGAACCTCAGTTTCTTGATGAGCTGCTCATTGTCATTGTCCTTGGCGCGAAGCTTCTTGATGATGTTGGAGTGCTGCAGCTGCTGCCGCGCCAGCTTTTCCCCCTCCTCCTGCAGCTGCGAGATCACGTCGTCCTTCTCCTTCAGCGTGTTCTCCAGCTCCGACGAGTTCTTGCGCGATGACGACTCAGATTTCAACGTGTCTAGTTGCTTGCGGAGTTGGTCCTGGGAAACGCAGAATATTCATCATCATCATTTCAGCTAACAGACGTCCACTGTTGGACATAGGCCTCCCCCAAGGTTTTACACAACAACCGGTCCTGTGCCACTTGCATCCAGCGGTATCCCGCGACCTTCACTAGGTCGTCAGTCCACCTTGTGGGGGGCCTACCCACGCTGCTCTTCCAGTACGTGTTCATTGTCGAATAGTCACCTTTTCCCTGATCGCCTGTTGAAACTTCTTCTCGAGCGCCGACATCCTCTGCGTGTAATCTTCTGTGATCATATTAATATCCCCTACTTCATGCTTCGCCATCAAAGACTCCACCTGACTCTTCAACTCAGCATTACTCTCAGCTAACTCTACATTACTTCTGCTTACTTCCATCAGTCTGTTCTCCCTTGCCTCCAAGATTTCAGTCATTTCGCACAAGCGGCGCATCAGACGCTCGTTCTCCGATCCTTGGCTCTCATCACTGGTGTTACTCTGGACCGAAGCTTCAGAGAGCTCCCGATTATGCCCTCGAATCTTCGTAGCCAAAGACTTGCCTAGAACTAAGTCCACTAGGTTAGGTGATGTGGTTCCGTCGAATTTGGACTGCTTGAAACCATATTTAGCTGGACTGTTTCGGAAACAGTGCCCATTGTCTCCGTTAGGGCTGGGGATGATCTCTATGTCTGAGGATGTGGCTGTTTCCATTTCATCTCCAGATGTGTGACCCGATGTTCTGTCCGAACCTATCTTGACTAGGTCACTTTTGCTGTCGGAACTGATTGGTGATGTTCGTTCTTTAATACTGCCTTCTTTGTGTGAGGAGCTACTGCTTGAGACATTGCATTGCTGTTTCTCTACATTCACAAAAGCTGAGCTCTCAGACCTCAACATATCACTTGATACATTGACATTGTAAAATGATGAGGAATCACTTAATTTCTCTATCATAATATCTTCATCCTTCTTCTGCTCTTCTGTGGCTCCGTCCAGGATCATACTGTCATTGTCAGCGTTTAATGTCCTGTCTGACCAGGAACCATCATTTGAGGAGTTCTCACTTAATTGCATGCGTTGTGGCAAGATTGCATGTTCTAAATGTGTGAACTCTTTCTCTATGCCTTTTCTTACTGTTTCCCTGACCACCCTCGGGAATGGGCTAACAGATTTGTCATCAGTGTCTAAAACTGTAGGAGCTGTGCATTCTGATATGGAATTGTAAGACATAGTGTCTTCATCATCATCTGCAACTAGGCTGACACTGTCAGCGGTCTCTGCTTTTTCAGTGCGATCTCCGACTGGAGTTGACTTCTTGTCACTGATGTCTCCAGGCGACAGCAGTGATGAGGAGCTACTGTTCTTGTCACTGGAATAACTATCAAAACCGAGGCACTCAATAGAACTAGGACTCATGAGGCTATCTGGCAATATTTCAACTGAGTCCGAGTTTTTTGGCCCCGCACTGCTACTGTGGGATATTGAATGCACAGAGGCTTCAGAGTCAGGGGTAGTCTTCAAGCTGTGAGATAACACCTCTACAGAATCTGAGCTGTTCCTACTCGACATCAGTGACAATCTATTGGACTTTGATGAATCCCGCCTCTCATCAGCAATGGGAATTTCATCCTTCAACGATTTTGTGATCCTCTGATCCCCAACTTCAGTGTCCGACATAATAAGCTGACTTTTAGAGAACAGGTCATCTTGGCTGTCATATTTACTATCAGCTATTACGTTCATGGATTTAGCTTTGGGTGGTCGAACGATGGTGGAATCGTCCGTTTTCGGCTGTTCAAAAAAGGACCCTGCAAATGACCCCCACAGGCTCTGAGACGTGGATTTCGAGGGGCTCTCAGTGACTACGGGCTGCTCTTTAATCGGGTCATCATCTTTAGCACTCTCTGCGCTCACCGTCAGACCCCACGAAGCGAAGAAATCAGAGTTGTCTTTCTGTGGCGTACCATCGCTGCCAGGCGAACATTTGTCAGATTTAGCCTCGCTGTGGGACGGAGACTCGTCTCCGAGCTCCTCTCCACTCTCGTCCTGGATGTCCAGGGCCTTGTCGATGGTCTTCTGAGCCTCTTTCAGCGCCGTCTTAGCGAGGCTCGTCAGCCCTGACGTGTCGAACCAGTTCATCCTGGCGGCACATTAGACACTGCACTTTTCACGGCTCAATCATAACACAGAACGACTGATGATCCATAAATTGCACTGTATACGTATTTTGTTAGGAGAATGTATATGGAAATACACTTCAATCAAATAATCACAACAAACCAGGTGACGTTTCCATTTTGTTTATGTATTTTCGTAGAAATTTTGCAAATTGTCAAATCAATTCATTTAAAGTTTTCACCATCAATACAGCAAAATTTTTGAATTATATAATTTTAAAAAAATTATACAAGAATTTATAAGTCACGTAAATTCAATTTTTTGCCAAGAAAAGATAATGAATGACTGATTTGACGTTTGATTATCAGCATTAAAAGATCGTCATTTGACTATTATAGTCTAGTAGAATTAGACCCGTTTTTTCGCTGCGTCAGTTATAGCTCCAGTGGCGCAATTGGTTAGCGCACGGTACTTATAAGACAGTGTACGTGTGAGTGATGCCGGGGTTGTGAGTTCGAGCCTCACCTGGAGCATTAATTTTTGTAACGTAGTAGACCATACGCACACTTTTTTTTAATCAACAAAGGCTGTATTCTGTTTTATAGTTCCAACATAATAATTTAAATCTACATAAAGTCCAATAATGGTCCTAAGATAATGTCATGCATGTCTGGACGCAAGTGGCACAGGACCGGTCGTTGTGGAAAACCTTGGGGGAGGCCTATGTCCAACAGTGGACGTCTTTTGGCCTAAGTGATGATAATGACGTATCCTTGCAAATATCAATGAAACTTACTCATACTGAACGGACCCAAACTAAGTAAAGCTGGTTCCTACTATGGGTACCGTACATGGATGTATTAGCTCAGGATGCGCTTCGCATGATCTTCCCCTCTAGCTTTTTTCTATAGGTACAGGACCAACAATCTCTGACACGTATATAAAAACTGTTTTCGAAATCGATTTGATCAGAGTAAGTATCGTTTTCGCGGTGTAAGGTGCTCCGTGAAAAATGCCGAATTGTCCCATTAAACGTGTGCAAAGAAATTACAAAAAATAGTAATATACAAAAAGATGGGGTAACATTTCATATGTAAGTATTTTTGATGTAATTAATGCAATTTTTCTATTAAATTCATTAAAATATTAAATGTCATAAGAATCGAAAACATTATCGATACAATTAATCGAGTACGAATTAATCGAATAGTCTACTGTGACCATAGACGAATCTTTTCTACCCTGGCAACTGTATTTTTTATTTGTCAAATAATTGTCAAGTATTTGAACTTTGTAAACAAACGGATAAATACTGAATTACGCGGTGATAAACCAGTCGCAGAACGTTAAAAACGATTTACAATGAATAAATCATTAGTAATTCAACAAGAGAGGTGATTCACAAAGTTTACAGGCGGTGTCTCGCGGAATTTGAGGTGCAAAATATTTTGTCAGAACTCGACCATGTTTACCAAAGAACCGCTGATATTATAGGTATATAAGCAGTTAATTTTACAGTTTTTAAGTTAAATAATGTGTTTATTGTATACAAAGGCAGGCTCAAAGCTTCAGTTTACAGGTTTTTCAGTAAATATACATTGATCGCTTAGAGGTACATTCGATTGAATACACTTGATACTTGCGCATTATTTTTATGTGTTGCTTTCATCTCGACCAATACATAAACTAAGGTTGCTTTATTTTTCTATGTTTGCTTGTCAGGTAACATCGTTACTTAATTACTAAATAAACAAATAATCTTAAAGCATTAAAGAAATTATCTTTTATTGAATTATTTTATTTTTCAGGTAAGAATAGTCGAAAATTGCTCTTTACGATGACATTAATCGATTAATAATAAATCTTCAAGATGACAGCAATGCTGTGGAGACTGATGATGATGAGTTGATGTGGCAGCGGCAGGCCCACGCCAATATATGGATTTATCAGGAGTGGAATATTTAGACCAAGATTAAAATAAAAAAATAATTAAAAAACGCAGTAGCTATGATATGTTTGTTTTATTTTCCTAAAATACAAAAAAAAATAACTAACTCATGTTGAAACAAAAACACCCACTATCGAAACAATTCAGATAAATACGATCTCGATAAATTCTTGATCTTGATAAACGGAATCGAACCTGACACTGCTCCGGGTCCATATGACCCAGAAGCAGGCAGCGTCTGCTACAGAGGCGATGAATCACATATGGCATAAATATATGTATAACAAATATTATCTTATTGACCAACATCAAAGAAAACTTAAAAGTGCTTGCGCTTGCATTATGAATAATAAATAATATGGAAAATAATAAATCAAGTATCAAAATTATTCAGTCGTATTAGTCAATGTTGCAAGAATTAATCTCGACATATATACTTTTTGATTTGAACAGTGTTGTAGTAGTGTTTATTTATGATTGCAGACCGGTATCGATAAAAATATAATATATATAGTGTATAATAAACCTTGGGAGAGGCCTATGTCCAACAGTGGACGTCTTTTGGCTGAAATGATGATGATGATGACATTAGTATAATAATACCTATTACGTTTATACGTACCTACCTAACAAAAGATATCAGCCAGGCCAGTGGCAGCAGATGGCGCTGGTCGAGTGGGAGTGGGGGGGGATGAAACAGCTTATTTGGGAACATTAGGTACTTATTTTTTAGATAATCTCATTTTCAAGGAACTGAATTGGGATGTACCCGGAATCATCTTGTTTCCGTTGAATATTTACGCCTCGTGAGTTACTCATTATTTCTTGTTCAGCTGTTTCAGTAGAGATAATTCAGTAGATTATAATGACAGCTATAAATGTAATAATGAGTATATGAAACTATCGATATAGCTAATTAGAAATATCGATAGTGGTATTCACCCTATTACACCGATGGTCCTACGGTAGTAAAATTTTGTATGTTGACGTATTAGATCTTTTAGTGTGCGTAAAATATACTAGTGTTGCACATTTCTTTACGTGTGCGTTTATAATGACACAAAATGTTTTGAGTAAGTGTGCGTCAATTTTAATGTAGTGGTTACCTCCCCTCCCCCAAGAATTGACAGAACATTTTGTTCGTTGAATTATGCGCGTACCGGGTCCCTAGTTAGATGGTCTAAGGTACCGTACAATATGGACTGGGGGCGATCCCAGTGACATCTAGCTAGACCACAGTGAACATAGACAGTAGAGATGTTCTTATTAGATTTCCCTATGAAACGACGCTTGACAATTTGCTCGGGTGTAGATAACGCCTACTTTGCCATTTCAATCTACCGGTCAATAGCAAAACTACTCGCTTCGTTCTATGTCGATATGTACGTAGTTTAACTTTTTCACACTAGATGGCACTAAGTGTAGGGTGATAAAAAAGACGTACAGAGGGTTGCCATCTAGTGTCGAATAGAATTATATTTGGGATGAGAACGTTGGCAAAACCTCTGCACAGGACGAACGCCAACAGCACACTGACTTAAGCCACGCCTACTATGATGACGTCAATGGCCTAGTTGAGCCATGTGGCCGAGTTGCTTAGACCCAGTCCTCTTAGTAATTGGTCCATGATCTAGACAAAGGTAAATTACGACAAGACCCTTTCCGAAATTTGCCTTGATCATAATAATAATAATATCCTGGGACATTTTTACACATGGCTACCTGATTCCGAACTAAGCAGAGCTTGTACTATGGAAACCAGATAACTGATATTACTACATATACTACTTTTTTATTTGTAAATACATACTTAATATACATATATACCCAGACTCCGGACATACAGACATGTTCATGCACACAAATGCATGTCCCGGGTAGGAATCGAACCTACGACCTGCAGCGTGAAAGGCGCCTCCGCGTTAACCACGCTAACGGGCCCGTCAAAAAATAAATTTGGATCGATTATAGTATTTATTAACACAGAACCAAGAGGCCTCCCTTCACCTTCCCATTTATCTCCGTCAGTTCGAGTCGCTATTCACTTAAATTCGTCCATAAAAAAAACAAATGCCTCTAAATCTTAAATAATTTAATTATATTTAACAATAATAAAATCTAAATGTGCGAAGTGTGTATCTAGACGACGCCCGTGTTGGCGGTGGTGGGCGGCGCGGGCTGCGTGAACATAAACGAAGTGGCGTTCTGCAGCAGCTGCTTCTTGACGAACTCCGTGGTGGCCGACTGGAGGTTCTCCTTGGCGCCGAACTTGCACTTGATGTACCCGTACAGGTTGGCGCCGGACAGCGTCAGCGCGATCAGCACCAGCAGCTGCGGACACGGACACCACACGACACGTCAGCAGTCAGAATTCAATTCACAAGATAACGATCATATCAATATGTTTATATTGGTAAAACAGGCGGGCAGACAACGAGGATGAATATCTACTGGCCACAATATACATTTTAGCCATTTACAATTGCTTTACAAAGCATTAGTAAATGAAACGTGTTTTGTAACGCCACTGCAAATGGATTATTCTCACTCATTGTACGAAACGTAGCTGTAATAGCTACTTTACGCCGATCTTCTGTGAAAGGGTGGTACTAGCCCGGTCGAGCCAGCCCGTAAATGAGGTGCAGTCATTTATTTGGCTACAGCTTGACTCTACCACAAATAAATGTACGATGTATTGTGTATGTAATTGTTTTGATTATGTATTATACACATTTCATAAAGTATGTTTGAGGTGTATGGCCTTTGTTCCCAAAGCATAATTCTGCTGTTGCTATCATGGCAACCAAATTAAAGTGATTTATTTAATACAAACCAATCTAATCAGTATAGTTGATAAGATCATTATCCAGTCACACCCACACATTATTATCTCCAAACAAGTGAAATGCATTTATAACAATCCTATCCTTTAACTACATTAATAATAATAATAATATCCTGGGACATTTTTTACACACTGTTACCTGATCCCAAACTAAGCCGAGCTTGTACTATGGAATCCAGATAACTGATATTACTACATATACTACTTTTTTATTTGTAAATACATACTTAATATACATGTACACCCAGACTCGGGACATACAGACATGTTCATGCACACAAATGCATGTCCCGAGCACGAATCGAACCTACGACCTGCAGCGTGTAAAAATTGACTCTTTAAAAAAAATTGCTCAAATTGGGTCGGCAAAAATCAACCTTTCCTCTAGTTGCATTGGTTGTTTATTCTCATAGGCTACTGAGATGGTGTAGGCTGTTGTATTTCTTTAGGTAAAGCACAACGAGTATGCAGAAAGGACCTTTAAAGCTTTGGTCTGGGATTGGTTAGGGTCTACCAAGCTTGAAGGTTGGATGGTTAAGAGTGTGTAGTATACAAGTTGCTAATGTGTCACAAAATAGGTATAAATGTCGCCTAATAGTGAACGGGATTATGGATCTGAGATACGTACCATCCACTTGAACTTGAGTCCGAACAGACAGAAGACGAAGAATGCCGACCACACCACCGGACACAGGATCAGACCCATCCAGAACAAACGACTCTCGTTTTGGTTGACACGGTTCTGGAAACAGAATGTCTACGGTTATTAGTTGTTCGTTCATAGTATTGTCAAAATTAAAGACAATGAGATTAGCTTACTTGTTTAGTTTCGAATACCCAGTGCGATTTACCGTCGTCATCAACGTAATTCCACCATCTTAGTCCTACCAGGAGTCGTCCTGAAAATATAAAATAAGTCAATCACTGAAAAATAAACTGACCTTTGTGTTAACATAAAAAAATGAGACTACAATTATTAATAAAGAATCTGTTTTTGTGTGGTACACATACCACTGATGTTCTTAACCGTCCAGAAGTCTGCAGAGAGCAGTAGCACTACCAGCACGAAGCTGGCGATGAAGGAGTCTGAGAACCAGCCGCACAGCATGTACACCACGACGGCCGAGCACCGGAACACCAAGTGGAAGAACACTATGTACGGGTGACTGGAATGTGCAAATAAAAAGTTAGGCGTCACTAGTAAACTTAAATGTGGGAAAGAGAATGATTTCCAACTACAATCATTAAATAAATATCGCCAGACTATCTCACCAACTGTATCATCCCAAACTAAGCAATGCTAATGCTACGTACGATGGGCTGAGAATGAAGTAGTTGCAAATGTTTGTTGCATACTTTGAAATAATATTGACGGGCCGTTAGCATGGTTGGTAAGTCTGTGTATCACGCTGTAGGTCCTAGGTTCGATTCCTACCCGGGACATGCATTTGTGTGCGTGAACATGTCTGTATGTCCCGAGTCCGAGTGTAATTATGTATTTAAGTATAAGTATGTATTTACAAACAAAAAGAGTATATGTAGTAATATCAGTTATCTGGTTTCCATAGTACAAGCTCTGCTTAGTTTGGGATCTGGTAGCCGTGTGTAAAAAGTATGTCCCAGGATATTATTATTATATTACATATACATATATAATCAAACAAACATGGAAACATTTGAATGGTTTATTTAACCAACCTCTCTTATGGATGCTTTCATAGGTTTACAGGTGAAGTTTAGGATTAGCCAACAATACTTACACAAAATGTTTACCAGCGTTGTCCTCTTCCCCGAAGGCGATGGTGTCGTCGTCCAGCAGCGGCACCTGCGGCACACCTGTCTGTAAGTAGCGCGGGAACAACACTACGTCAGCACAAGCCGTGCAAAGCTAACTCAATATACATTACGTGTTATACGCATGCCATCTGTTTGATATACGTAAGTTATGTTCCTACCTTAGTATTGTAAGAGATTTGTTTAAGATAGTATAATAAATGATATGTGTTTAGAATTAATGAAACCAGTATTTTGGGTGCCTTTTAATTTTATGCAATAAATTATTATCTTTAAGTCAACATACTCAGTAGGATTTTAATAAAGATTTTCATGAAATTTATGCAGTTATTTGTAAGGTAAAGCGTGTGATAAATTCAAGCAGATGGCAAGCCTGCCTATACTAGATAATAATAGACAAAAAAATAATGTTACAGTATTGGCAAATCAAAACAGCTACAACGACTATGGATTTACTTAGTGACGACTTATTTCAATGAAAATAACACAGGATACTATATTAATACAATGATAAATGCTCTCATTTTGATATTATTATGTTTTACTGAATATTTGGAATCCCTTACGTGTGCCTACTTGCAGTTAAGTATTTGGGCCGAAAATTGTACTTACAGTTGCTGAATTCATAGCTGGATTATTCATTTGTTTTTCTATGCCTTGCTACAATTAGAAGCACAAGTATTTGAACACTTTTACACGATTATCACACACTATTTATTTTTCGCTAAATAATTTCGATCGTCATCGATATTGTATTTTATAAATAATATCAATTTAATATCAAGCAGCAGTTTGCATGAAACAGAGATAACAAGATCTATGTTACATTCACTAGACAAGTGCAGGAGAGTCAAATGTGAATAATGTAGGTATTGCATATTGGAACGCGCTCATTCCTTTGATTGACCGACGTCCGACACTGACAGCTGACAGTACAGTGCGTGAGAATTAGAAGTGGGTGCTTAAACGAAAAGCCGTTTGAAAAGTTCGTTTTTTTACGTAAGCACACAAGCGCGCTTACAAACACAAGCGTGTAGCTTTTAAGCAACAACGGCCAGAAAGAGAAAGAAATTCCAAAAAATTACCTTATTGTTATGAAAATACAGGTCAAATAGTTAGGTTATTTTTTCTTTGTAATTTTTTCTTTTTATTATTTTGTATATACTTAATACGAATCTGGTAAATTAGGGAAATAAATTCTTAATAACATTAAAAAAAAAAAAAAAAAAATATATATATTAAATTGAACCTTATTTATTTACCCATAAAAAGCAATACATTGATACTAAATTATATTAGATTGACAACCATATTTCTATGCGCATAAGGCTCACTATCAATTTTTCAGCGCATAAGTTTTTGCTATCTAAAAGTTCAATGCACAAAAGCACAAAAAAAGTAGAAAGCAGAACGCTAAGTAAAAAAAAAAAAAGCAGAAAAGCGTTCCGCGCTTTTTACAGCTACTTTTAAAAACAAGCACAAGCGTTACAGCGTGCTTTTAATATAAAGCCGTTTATCACATCTTTACGTGAGATCATCATAGAGATCATAGAGATAATGATAGTGGATCGGCCTGCCATAAAGTTATCTACATAATATTTACAAATGATATCTCTTTGATTCTATTCGTCAAGGGCGTGTACAAGTCAGCAGCCCAACTCAGTCCGTATTATAATGAGTGTATAAATCTAACTGATTCCGTTTCTTTTGAGTAGGTAGCGTCGCCGCAATAATTCCAATAAGAAACAGCTTTCTGAACGAAATTAGCGCACCTCGACAAGTTTGCGCATCCACCAAACCAAAACACTCGTTTCTAACTTCACTTCATCTAAAAAAAAACAGAACTGTCAAAATTTTGCAGCAAGGCACATGCAAGGGCTGTTTACAAATTTCGCAACATATCGTGTTTGCCGTCACCGTGTTGTTGTTTTAGCGTAAACGCTAGCCAGTTTCTGTGCATCGTACGATGTCTTCCGCCGGCACGGTGCTGGCGTCGCGTGTGTGCTCGTGATCCTCGGTTTTAGTTAGTGACAGAGTGAATTTGCGTAACGGAGTCGGTATGGGCGCAAAGGCGAGTACCGCGAACGGGGGGCAGAGTCCGCGTACTAGGACATTCTCGACGAGCTCCGGATCGGACGTGGTGTCCGGGGCCGCGGGGTTCAGCCTGCTGCGAGCGATACCCGGGATCCAGGTGGCGAACGATCGGCAGAGGGCCAGGTCTCTGTCCTCCGTGCCGGACTTGCACGCCTCGCACGAGGCGATCGCGATCCCACCGAATTCCCAGAGCTACGAGGCGTCGGGCGCGGCCAGTCCGGACACGGACTCCAGCTCGAACGAGGAGGTGGGCCCGGTGGCCGGCACGTCGCTGGCGCTGGGCCGGGTGTACGCAGCGCAATCCCTGCCCTCACATATCTGGTCAATAAACGGTGAGCTGTTCAGTTGTTGTTATGATATTTTGCTTGTATGTTTTGTTATCATTTTGTTAGCTAACACTAAAAATGCTTGCTATATGGATGGTTCTAATGTGTGGCCAATAAAAATAGAGATAGTTGTCCTGATATTTACAAAAGATTTATATAATGTTTTAGTAACAATTTCATTTGTGGCATGTGACAGTCAATTGGACTTACCTATAAGATTTTAATAAGAAAACGAAGGCTTACATAATCATGTTTATGTAATTTAAGTATGAAAACTGTTTCAAATTAATAATAGGTAGGTACCCTTGAAGTAATCATAGCAATGACAATTTATATTCGCTAATGAAATGAAGTAAGTAAATCTATTTCATATAAGAATCTAATGAGAAATTATAATAATGGAATGGGTGAATTTTCTTTATTTGCAGTCCTAATCCTTAAGTCCCTTTTAGGTAGATGGGTAGATCAAATCCATTGTGTCAGTATTGTTAAATAATAGTTGGGCGAAGTTTAGGTGATACTGTTTTGCATATTTACTTTAGTCAGGGAGTAACTGGGATTGCCCCCGCTCCATTTTATGGTACTTAACCATTGTAGTAGAAGCTATCTTAGTTTGAAATCATACAGTTAGAGATATTGACCGGCCCATAGTACTTGCCTTGCTTGTTAAGCAGAAAAAACCCGGATGATTGAGAGTAGGACTCACACCCTGAGGGTTCCGTACAAACTTATATATATAACGTCATGACTTTTATCCCCATTCGGGGGTAGTCAGAGGCTTGAGTGGCCATACACCACCACATTGTGGAGGTATTAAGCCAACTCCACGCCCACGTTTCACCAGATAGTCAGAACCCAACGTGACAGGTGGCGAACCTTGTTGCCGTGTATACAGGAACTGACTATTACCTAATCCCGGGGGATAGGTAGGTTTTCTCACGATGTTTTCCCTCACCGTAAGCGAACTGTAAATTATGCACATTGATGAACATTCATCCATTGGTGCATGCCCCACCGGGGATCGAACCTGGGACCTTCTGATTGGTAGCCCAACGTGTTCGCCCCTAGGCTACAGTCGAACAAACTTATTAGAATTTTCAAAAACACCCCTTTGTAAAGAGTAGCCTTAATACTAATTTACATGTCTCACCGTATAATCTTTCACTCCTTATTTTACCGCCTTAGGGGTGGAATTGTACAAAATCCTTCCTTTGCTCTTCTTCTATGCTATAAGCGGTACGTACTGTTAAAATTTAATGTTTCTAACACCAGGGGTTAGAGCTCTCTATGTCTTGTCAGACAAACAGATGAACAACAAAGTGATTCTATAAGTATTAAGATTTTTTTCCTTTTGAGGTACTGAACCCTATAATTAATAGGAAAGCACAAACTGTAATTCCGAATAGGTTCTTTTAGTTACATTACCTAGTAAAGTAGCCCGATTCACATAACCAAAACCGTAACTATGTCTCAGTGATATAGTTGTTGATATCCTTTTCGTGATACGAAAAGGATATCAATGACTATATCACTGAGACATTGTTACAGTTTTGGTTACGTGAATAGGGCCACAGTACTACCTGTTATGTGTTCTGTAATTATATGTTAAATAGTTATGCTATAAATATAATATTATTTACTAGTTTCAAAGTCAAAGTCAAAGTCAAAGCGTTTATTTTGTTTAGGCCTACGGGGGCACTTACAAATTGTCATTTTACATTTTTTCCTTAAATTCTACTGCCGGATCGGAAACGCGACCTCGACTGAGAAGATCCGGCAAGAAACTCAGCGGGCTTGTCTTTTTTTACATTGTTTTTTTTTTTTTATCGCCATTTAAGTATTTTAATACAATGTAATTTGGTAAATAGCTCCAGTGTGCTGCCTTCCGAAATAAGCAAGGCAAGACACGCTACACTTTAACATGACACTGTTAATAACAAAGTGAATTTGAGCGATCAGTCCCAAGCTGATTTATCTTCCAAGTAATCCGAGATTTTGTAATAGGCCTTTTGACAGAGTTTAGTTTTAACTATAGTTTTAAACTTATTAACAGGCAAATCTCGGATTTCTTTAGGAAGTTTGTTGTAGAAGCGTATGCATTGTCCTACAAAGGAATTACTTATTCTGTGGAGACGAGTTACATGTACGGATAGCTTGTGTTTATTCCGTGTGTTTATCGAATGAGCATCGCTCCTTTTTTCAAAGTTGTTGTCATTTTTCTTAACATAAATTAGGTTTTCATAGATAAATTGTGACACCACGGTTAGAATATTTATTTCTTTAATTTTTTCTCTGAGGGAGACTCTAGGAGCTAGGTTGTAAATAGCTCTTATAGCTCTTTTCTGCAGTACAAATATAGAATGTAAATCTGCAGAGCACCCCCAAAGCAGTATGCCATACGACATTATGCTATGGAAGTAACTAAAATAAACAATTCTAGCCGTGTCTACATCAGTTAAGTGCCTAATTTTTTTAACAGCATATGCCGCAGAACTCAATTTACTTGATAATTTTTTAATGTGAGGACCCCATTGCAATTTTGAATCTATGGTGATTCCCAGAAAGACAGTTGACTCCTCAACGTCCAACGCTGCCCCATTCAGTCGTATATTGGTTCCTATTTGTCTTACATTAGGTGTCGAGAACTTTATGCATTTAGTTTTGTTCTCATTGAGCAGAAGATTATTTACATTGAACCAATCTACAACTTTAGCGAGTGCATTGTTCACATCGTCATAATGTAGAAGCTGTCTTTTAATTTTAAATAATAAAGAAGTATCATCAGCAAACAACACAATCTCGTGATTATTGCCTACATGATATGGCAAATCATTTATATAAATAAGAAACAAGAATGGTCCCAGTATTGAACCTTGAGGAACGCCCATAGAGACCACAGAACCTGGTGATTTTTCACCATTAATAGCGACCTTTTGAATTCTATTGCTCAAATATGAAGTCAAAAGGTCAAGAGCCTTGTTCCTGATACCGTAGTGGTGCAGTTTCCTGGTAAGTATTTCATGATGGACGCAGTCGAAGGCCTTAGACAAGTCGCAGAATACACCTAAGGCATCCTGCGAGTTCTCCCAGGCACTGAAAATATTTTTTATTAGTTCAATACCCGCGTCTACAGTAGAGCGATTCCTTGTGAACCCAAACTGATTGTTATGAAAAATATTGTTGTCATTAAAATGACGTAATAATTGGTTCAAAACGATTTTTTCAAAAATTTTACTTAACGTAGGTAGTATCGAAATAGGCCGAAAATTAGTTGGATCAGTTGAACTACCTGATTTAAAAATAGGAATTACTTTACTGTGCTTCATTAGATCAGGAAATACACCATTTGTCACACAGCCATTAAACACAGCTGCTAACTTGGGTGCAATAATGTCTATAAATGAGGAAACGGTTTTTACAGAAAGCCCCCATAGGTCTGCCGTTTTTTTTACATCAAGACTTTTGAAACTATTTACAATGTCCTTATTACTAACAACTGAAAATTTAAAGGCTGTGTCACATTCAGTTACACTTTGTTTAAGTACAGTCTCTGCGGAAGTGGGAGACGATCTTAGAGTTTTGGTTGTTAGAACAGGAATGTTGGTAAAGAAATTCTCAAACTCTGTCGCTACTTCCAAATCCGCTTTTACATCTGTGTTGTTTATTATCAAATGAAAGTCTCTGTCACGCACTGTATTTCTACCAGTTTCACTGTTGATAATATTCCAAGTCATTTTAATTTTATTTACAGATGTTTTGATTTTATTTTTCAAGTAAATTGATTTCGCAGAGGAACAGGCTCGTTTAAATAACTTAGAATAGATTTTAACATACTCCAAGAAAGTGGGGTTATGATTATATGATTTTTCAAAATAAAGGTCATATAACTTCTGTCTGCTTTTATAGATTCCCGGAGTTGCCCATTCACTAAAATTAGCACGATCACCAAAAGATATTGTTTTTGGTTCGAATATTTTATTGAATTCATCACTGATGAGATGGAACAGTGAGTTATATAATATATTTGTGTCACTGTGAGTAGGCAACCCCGGAACTTTTTGTATTAAATTAGTTCTTAAGAGTTCTAGGCGGCTATTATTTATTGGAACAAAGCTAACAGTTTTTGTTTGGGGTTTGTTCATTTTCTTTGGAAACACTGCTAGTTGTCCACAGTGATCAGATTCTAATTTATTTATAATTGAGTTATCTATTGGTTTTAAATTTGTGAATATATTATCTATACAAGTTGCACTAGTGGCGGTTATCCTAGTAGGTTCCAAGAAAATATTGTACATGTTATGACATTTAAAAAGTAATTTAAACTTATCAATTATTGGACTACATTCCAGTAAATTAATGTTAAAGTCTCCACAGATAATCATTGTCTTGTTTGATTTGGAAATTTTAAATAAAAGGTTCTCCATACATTTTTCAAACTCATCATAAGGTGAGCATGGAGGCCTGTATACGCATACAACAAGGAACTGCTCAAGCTCAATACTGGAAATTTCAATTACTCGTTCAACAGAGAGGCTCACAATATCTTTACGTTCTTTAAATTTTATAGTTTTATTTGTAATAATTAAAGAGCCACCACGTATTAAATTAACTCTGCTGAAGGAGCTAGCAACGTGATGATTATTAAAACTGAATATAATTTGATCATTTTTTAGCCAGTGTTCAGTAATACAAACAATATCTATGTTGCTATCATTTAAAAACAATTCTAGTTCAAGTTCTTTGCCCATCAGACCTTGTATATTCTGGTGGACAAGTTTTAAAACATCATGGCAAGAGGTTGTCTCTATTGTCTTATGTCCTAATTTAAATTATTTGGAATTTCATTAATAGCCACATTTTTGGCTAAGTTTAATAGGTTAAATTGCTCAATAGAAGCAAAGTCAATCTTAGATTGCTCAATAGAAGCAACCTTAGTAGCCAAATTTTTGGCTGTAATATCAAATAAATACAATAGCGAACTAGCTATCTGTCCTTTGTAATACTTTGAAAGATAATAATTATCTTTTGTCAAATAAAAGTTTTTTAAATAATTATTAATGTCAATAAGTTTAAATTTATGACAATTATCGAAAGGATTATTACTTTGAAATACCAAAGTATTCAAAGTCAAGTTAAGCTTATATCTAGTATTATTTTCTACCTGTGGCAAACTATTACTGTAAGGAAATGTAAACAATATAATGTTATCCAATTTAAGTTTTGTGAGATAACTGTAGTAGTCAATTAGTTGTTTTTTGTTAACATTTCCCCTATCTCCTATTAAAATTAATAATGTTGTGCTTGGTCCAAATTTATAGTCAACAATTTTATTCATAATTTCCTGATATGAAAGACCAGGCAAGCAATAGTTGATCACTGAATGTCCCCCGGATGTGTTTGACAATAGATGACCCATGTCTTTCCCAATTTCATCACTAAATATAACAATATTTTGTTTGACACCAGAACAAGTTTGTTTCTGAAGCTTAGGGGTCAATGGTATACAGTTTGTGTCAAGGGAACTATTCATTGAGGTAGGGTTGTCGCACAGACCAACATCATGGTTCTGTACTTTAATTGGTGTGCAAGTTGGCAACGAAAGATCCAGTGACAACCGGTTCTGAGTGTTATCACAAGGTGCAGCATTTCCAGTAGAATTACATGCTACCAGTTCATTCATGGCCAAAATGTACTCCTTTAATTGTTTTTCAGAGTGGTCATACTTTGTTGACATTAATTTTAATTTATCCTCCAGACAGTCAATCTCACACTGAAACTTGAGTGTGTCACTTCTGTATTTCAGAGTATTATTTTCCAATCTAGAGGCATACATATCTAACTTATCGAGCAACATCAATCGTTCCCTATTAAGTTTTACATTTTTAATAAAGAACCTATGTTTCTTAACTAATTTTTGAGTTTTTTTAATATATCTATTAATTTTAATATATTTTTTTAGTTTGTTTTTGCTGCAGTTAATCTTTGTTCTTGTGTTGGGTGTTATTACACTGTCATTTGTGAGATCAATTGTGATCAATGGTTTTGTGTTACCTGCAGCAGAAACCATGCCCGGGGCACTGCTCACCAACTCATTAAATAAACTTTGGTTCAGTGAAGCGGTAACATTATGTTTTGTTGTTTCTAAGTCATTAATTTTAGAGAACGCTTCCTGCAACTGGTGTTCTAGTGAATCTATACGAGTTAAGGCCTTTTCATACTCTAAACTACAGTCACTGAAACCATCCACAACAAGTTGTAGCCTGTCCCGGGCATCCGAGGCGTCTAGCACCTGAGTATGCAACTCTGCCATTTCTACCTTTAGGCTTTTATTGGAGTCTAGTAATTGCAATAGTTCCCTTTCGTTGTCATCTCTTTCATTATTTAGTTCCTCACACAATATTTTAGCAGACTTCAATTCACTCAAAGCCAGTTGGAGTTTGGTCTCATCCTGGCGAGCTAAAGCTGCTCTGCGGGTCAACATTCTAATATATAGGTATATATGCCTTATTTAGACAGCAAATAAGGCAGATAGGTGGTGTGAGGAAACTAACGCAAGGTTATGTATTGTTGATGTGTACAGGTATAGGTTATGTACGATCAGTATGTAAGTACCTGTTTATACTGTATTCAGAGTACGGAAAAATTTAAATAAATGGGCAAATCAACAGTACATACCTGTTTGCGACGAGACAACAGGACAATAATAAGTAATTTACCACTAAACAAAATACACCGGTTATTCGAACTGTCACTGACACTTAACAGTTTATCCTCGTTATTTGCACTAATTACACTAATTAAACACTAATTACAATTAAGGACCCCTAATAATTAATAAATTATTGTTATAGGGCCAAAACAACTTGAATATAATAACAAAATTGAATAAAATACACGGGACAAATTATCATCAGCTGTTTTTTTTTTTTTTTTTATAAGGTTTGTATTGTAGCATTACTGGGAATAAATCAGTTTTAATTAAAATTGGACCTTGTGTTTGATACAATAATAATCAATATTGTGCAATATTTACACACAGGTTTCCTGTTTATTATTACTAGATGGCGTTGCTTGTAAACCTGTTAATTTTATATGCTGGTAGGAAAGTGTGGTAGGAATCCTATTTAGTACTTACAACCCTTCTTCATTGGTTTGAGATATTCGACCTAATAAAAAAATAACATTTCACCATAAACAACATTTTGTAAGTCTGGCTGGACCTGGACTCCAGGTTTTTTACATTCTCCTAGCTAGGTGATTCCACCATAGTGTTTCCTGTAAACAGGATATCTATTTAAATTGAAAACCCTGAGTATTGGCACTTTTCGAGCCAACCGACCAATCCGGTTGGTTAGCTACCAATCTCTCCCGAATCCACGAGCAGTGCGTCTACGCGTCTGGCGACTTTCGCGTGCTATAATAAATCGCGGCCGCTTTTCCGGGTTCGCGCTGCGCCTACGCCCCGCTCGGTCGTCCAGTCGCGTACGAACGACCGGCCCGTTCACATCGCACTCTCACCCCGCCATGTACAGACGCCGCTACCGCACCACCCTCGGCCTGGGGCTCGGCTCCTCCTTCTCCTCGTCGTTCTCCACGACACTGTCGTTCAGGACGACCACCACCAGTACCACGGCTACAGACACGGTCAGATCGGACGCGCGGGCGACGGCTGCTAAGCTCAAATCCAAGTATGAAAACGCCGGTACCGCGCAAGGTGCGTTGTGTGTGAGATTAACTTGAGTTTTTAAGTAGATGGAAATTAGCCAGTTTATAATTTTTATGTAATCTTAATTCATTTTGTTTCTTTTATACGACCTGGGATAGGCGATGCGCTATTTCGGGTTCGGTGTTATCGGTCCCAGTATTTTGTCGTCTGTAATAATTTTTCTCTGACTGATACATTGATTTGTAGCTCTTATAAATATTGAATGCGTTGTCTATAGTAGAGATTTAATATTTTATTTACTCAATTGTAAATCATTTGTTAGGTTCCTGTTCCTAGTAGAATTTTAAGACTTCTCGTTCTGCAGTCAAGTCACTGAATCTATACCTAAACTATATACCTACCTATTCTGTGCTTTAGCCGACTACTAAGGCTATTCAAACATTAACTTTTACTGAAGACTAGTACATTACTTGTATATTTTATCATTTCACCGAATCTCTATGCCTACTAGGTAACTGCGGACTTCTATTCGGTTCTATTGCCTAGCGACCTATCGATCTTAGTCTAGAAATGTGTGTACTTAATACGAAAATGTTGCGAAAACTGATACACCTAGTTGCTTTTAGCCAGCCAATGTTTTGTTAGTAAATCATGCCGTTCTTACATTTCTCTATTAATATACAGGCTAGCCTAATTTCTTACTAACTAAAGTACGGTTTTAGCATGGAGCTCTTGACATAATTGTGTCAAACGAGTATGCTGACAGAATTTTTACACATTGAGTGCCACTTGAGATGTAAACAAGCAGTTTATTTTGTGATACTTGCTCCCACGTGGCTGGAAGTTAGTAACACGTTCCGTAACTCTTTGTAGTTTAACAAGATCGTACCTAGGGCAGGTGATTTTGCTTAGAGATTCCGTTGTAGCCGGCCTTTATAATAGGGTTTACTAGGTTTATTAATGTTTTGTTTTGACGCAACCGAAATCTCGAATGGCGATATCGTTGACAAATGAGAGTCAACCAGTGGATGTAAACATGATGTATCTCGATGCTAACGGCCAGTCTTTAAATATGTTTGACATTTGCTGGCCGTCTGGTCCGCATGTGTCGTAAAATCTAAATCAAATCGCGCGTCACTCCCAACTAGATATTAATTTCAATATTTTACGATTAAGAGGAAATAGAGATGTAATTATCTGTCGTCACCGCTTATCCGAAACCTTATAACATTTCGCGTATATTGCTGAGTAGAGAGCGGGCGTAGGAATTCGTAACCGAATTAGTTTTTGACCCCAGTACCTTTCTTTATGGATTTAGTTAGAGAGACCGAAATACCTATTATACATATCACCAAAAGACTAAAATAAATTTACAGACGACACTTTGCTATATTTTTACACAAGTACAGATTTTTAATCATAGTATTCATTCGTCCATCCGTCATCCTGGATTTCGTTTCTAGAAGCTTAGTTGTTATCTATACGTGTCAGATTATATCAATTGTTAGTCGTTAGGTAAGTTTCTGATATTCTGTGGAGACGAATTTATTAGGTAATCTAGTCGGGGGTTTTATATTTTGAGTAAAAGGGATTTATAATGTAGATTTTTGTTTGTCGATGTTTGTCGATTCAAAATTAGTATTGCTTTAGCTGAGCGAAAACCAACGTAAATAGGTAAATACCTATTTATAACATTCGGAGTTCCCTAAATGCTCGTTTCAAAACAAACTACATGTTATTGTAACTGAACCAATGTCAAACCGATATCCGATGAGACCTATTCACGCACGTATAATATCCGCGCCGCAACGGATACCGACAATCGTGCGAACATCTCTAGTGGAAATATAGCAGTTTATCCGAGGAAGTTCCATCTCCTTAATGTTACATTTATTATGCTCGCATGTGGACGGGTAACATGCGTTATATGTATGTTTATGTGACATAGATTTTGAAAAGGATATGACGTGATACATAGCTCAATGTTTTTAGCAGTTTTGTAGAGTGAAATTGCCTATGGTAATACTTTTGGGTTAATTCAAATAACACGCAATTACAATTACTTTAAAACCTATTTCACGTGACGTTTCAGTAAGTATTGTTTTCGCGGGAACGAATTCGGTTGTTAAGTGTTGTTTATTAGCGCTGATGCAAAACACCTTCACCTGTATATCGGAACATAACTATTATTGTGTGTAATTGGCGGGAAATTGGCGTGCGGCTGCTAACTGCTGATAGAGTTCTTAGCTCTTACACGCTTGCTACAGACTTCAATGCATCAAATCGTATTCTTAGTTCGCGCTTTGTCTTTTATCTATCTTTGTCCTTTTGCAATTGTCAAAAATCCGAGTGTTCTTGAATTGTTTATTGAAATTGCACATTTAGACATTCCAGATAGCGACCTTAAAACTAATAAAACTAGATGTTTTTACATGTCTTATGTGTATTCTCTATGTATATATATATTTTTTAATTAGCCTATTAAATGTCCCACTGCTGGGCAAAGGCCTCCCCTTTCCGTCTCCACAGGTCCCTATCCTGGGCTTGTAATGGCCACGTTTTACCCGCAAAGGTGTTCAAATCGTCTCACCATCTTCGCCGCGGTCTGCTACGACGTCGGTGACCATCATTGGGCGTCCAGGTATTGATGCGATTTGCCCACCTTTGTGGATCCATTCGTGACACGTGGCCGGCCCAATCCCACTTCAGCTTTGCGGTTTTCTCTATGTATACACATGTAAAAACCAGGCCGGTCATTAATGTAGAGTTCTGAATTGATTTATGAATTCTGAGGTAACCAAGGAGTTATTTGTTCCATTCTCTTTGTTAGCTATCTAGATTAGACCTAGACTTGGTTACCCTGGTTCAGTAACGACTTCAGGATTTGCGTTGCCCTCGAATAGTAAATTGTAGAGTTTTTGAAATATTATTTTTAAGTTCAACGATTGTTTCGGCTGCTATGAAAATATTATCCAACTTTGTATCGTGAATACCCCACTTTTGGGCGCGGATCAAGACCAGGGGATTCAGGTCATATGGTCACGCTATAGAGCGAGTTGTTGTCTTAAAGTGGAACAACACGGTCAATAAATAGCATATTAGATACATTTTTGATGTTATTTTTATAGGTATGTTCACTTAAATTGCCTGCAATAAAATGTGACCCGTAGTTTTTAGTTGACTTAAACCCAGAGGGCCTTCTCTGTTTCAAACGAAAACGAAATTTCGGACGAAATTCGCGTATTTCCTACTACGTTTCTCATTGATTCCGACATTTCTTACGAAAGAAAATTGTTTGACGTTTAGATTCGACGACGTCGAAGACGTCAAACAATTTTCGTTCGTTTTTGTGGTTTTGTGGTTACCTCTGGTGGTGGTGGTGGTGGTGGTGGCTGTCTAATGTTTCTTTCTTTCTTTCATTCTTGCTTTCTTTCATTCTTTCTTTCATTCTTTCTTTCTTTCTTTCATTCTTTCTTTGGTGTTAATAACTCGATCCCAGCTCAGAGACCGAACTTATTACGCTTTTGTGATGTAATATATTACTGGAATGGGTGCGTACACATGCCCCGAGCTGCCGCGCCCGAGCTATCAGTTATGACATTATGTCTATGTATTCCGACGACTGAACTGACTGCTCGAGCGCGCCGCTCGCCTCTTGTAGACGCAGCGATTGACATTTTCAAGTTAGCTTATAAATCAATACCGGCCTAATAATATGTAGTAATATATGTACCTATTACATGCCCATTCAAATATATTGTCTTTATATTTATCCATAAAGCTAAAACGATACTTGTCGGTTTAAAATAGATTGAACCGGCGTCGGTTGCCACCTGGCCAAGTTTTGGCACTAGGAGCGCGCTAGCGGCCGACCCACTGACTTGGCCTATATCTGCTTTAAATAGTGCGTACGCGCATTCGTGCCTCGAAGTCACTCGCGTTATTGGCAGATGTCGATTATTGTATTTAATAGTTAATTTGTTATGGTAATTTGATCGCTACTAGTACTATTTTCAATGATGTGTTTTATAAAAAAAAACAACTACAGATTCATTTTCATGAAATTTTCACATTCTATAAACAATTTTATCTCATGCAAGCAGCCAAGCCAGCTCTTTCATTTTTGACAAGGCTGTTCATTCGTCTCGCAATTAGTTTCACGATGAGTTCAGTGACCCCGATGATTTTGAGTTTCAGTAAATGATTGAACAGCCATAGACAATAATTGATGGACTGAATAAGATGTTTTAAACTGCAATTGTGTTAAATAATGACTTAAGACTCCGTGCTTCGGAGGGCATGTAAAAAGTCGGTCCTGGTTGTTGTCATCTAGGCAGCAGTCGTTAAGCCTTGTCAGAGGCCTTCGGGTGGCTTGAACAACTCTGACACCAGGTTAGCCACTAACCATACGATAAGAAGAAGAAAAATACTTACCATTGTTGGAGTTTGGAAAGGTGGGGTGAAGTAAGCAAATCATAAAATCAAATGCCTAATTCATGGTCGTAGTTTAGTCTGACATCTAATTTTTTTATAGCCTATTTCGTTTCCCACTGCTGGGCAAAGGCCTCCCCTTTTTTCCTCCACGCATCCCTGTCTGGGGCTTGTTGTGGCCACGTTTTACCCGCAAAGGTGTTTAGATCGTCGCACCATCTTCGCCTCGGTCTGCCACTTTGATTAATTAACTAGATTTAAATTGAAACAAAAATCATCATACGTTTTCAGCGGTGATTTTCAGCAGACAAAAGTTTTAGGCGTATCTATCAATGTGTGTACCGTAACAAATGACAGTAAGTTTTATAACAAACAAGTTTAAGTCTTTTATTTTCCAAACGCTGGACAAAGACCTCATCTTTACGCTCTCAACCTTGGGCGTTACTTTAAGACTTTAAGAGAAGTTAAATTTATAGATCTTCAGTTCTTCGACTCGGCTTTCAGTCTTCGACTTTGATTTGAACTGCGGACCTAAGGCGGTCGCTATGCAATATTGCTAATTTTTCTGATTTTCTGAGGAATCCTTAGCAATTCCGCTAAATTTCTGTAGAATAGTGACACATTTTACGCCATTCGTGACAGTTTCACGGAAATTTAGGGGATTCTGCTGGAGGGTTGGAAAAATTAATTGCTTTAACAGAATTGCCGTAATTCATTTTTGTGACGGCCTTAGCCCCCCTGATCTCTCGTTATAGGTGCTCGTTATTAATTCATCCGCACTTTGTCACTTCAATGTGGCAGGAAAGTCGGAATCAGGACAATGTCTCGCGATGGTTATTTTAAGAACAGTCTCCTCTCAGCATTTATCAAATTCTTTTCTCCGGATGTCCACGAATACATCAAGTTCATTAAGACGATACAAGAAAAAAATGAATTTTAGTTTCGGGGTGTGGCTAGCGTCGCGTGAGCTGCCGAAGGATATATCCCTCTCGCTTAGCTAGGACAGAACAGCTATGGAGTAGACTATAGTATAGTTATTTTTTGAAGGAACAATATTGTTTAATTCGTACAATTAAAATAATATGTCCCAGTGCACCTTTTAAAATAGATGAAATGGATGAAAATATTCAAATATATTTTTTTCGTTTTATATGGGATTTTTATGTCGAGTGTATTTGAAGAAAATAATTTAATTTCTATGTTGTTTTTATTGCTGAAGACAAAGTAAGTCAAAAGAAGACAAACGATACCTACAATATGCTGATAGATACGTATAACAATATTTCGATCGTATAATAGCCTATAACCAGCGGACGATCCAGACGCGTCCAACGATATCTCATTAGTCAAATTATTATGATAAAAATAGTTTGGACGTTATACGGGAGCAGATGAACATACATACATATCGGTCAAAATCATAACCCTCCGCCCACCGTAGTCGGGTAAAAATGTACATACTCTGTGTCAGTGACTGACTGCCGGATATGAGTATCTTTTTCATGTTTCGTAGGCAAAGGAATACTTTGGTACTTAACTTCGATGCCGATCATGAAGTCATCAGCGGTGTCATAATATTTATTTTTACCATATTTAATTTATTTTTTAATTTAATTTTCAGTTTTTATTAATTTTATTGATTTAACCATGCATTTATTTATTGTTAATCTTTTTATCTTTATTTTTTTATCTATCAAAATCACCCTTAGACTGGTTACCGCCACAGGTGACAAGAGGGCTGGCTCTTTCCTTGCTCAAAAATTCGCTTGACAACAGGAACAGCTTGAATACAGGGAGGACATGCAGCCAGTATCCCACGCGGACGGTATTTGTTTAATTAGGGGTAGGTTTTTATTTTATTTTAATTTATGTTATATTATATTGTATTTTAATGATAAAACATGAAAAATAAAAAATATTTTTTTATTTTTTTTAATTTAATTTTACTTTTATTTATTGTTTTATATTTATTGTGAAATTATAATAATTTTAATAATCAATATTGGACTATGTCTGAAACAAATACATTGAATTGAATAATTTAAATACAAAAATTATCACATTAACTCGTTAAATCACGGTTTACACCCGCTAGAACGAAAAAGATCCTAACATGGTAGGTAGGACCTGAGGGTTGGCCAGTTAATTACTTAAAATACACTATATTTATTTCAAGAAAACATTCATAAGTTCTGAAGGCGTCGGACTCGCACATAAAGGGTTCCGTACCACCGTAGAATAAACACATCAAAAATATCAAGTTTGAGACTTGATATTTATTTTTAAATGTTATTATATTTTTAGTATTTGTTCTGCACCGGCAACAGAAATACACATTCAGTGAAAATTTCAACTCTCTACCTGTTACGGTTCGTGAGATACAGCCCGCGCTGACAGACGGACAGACAGACAGACGGACAGCGTAGGCCTAGTAATAGGGTCCCGTTAGCACCCTTTGGAACCCTAAAAAGTAGCCTATGTTCTCCGCCAAGACCCAGTCTATCTCCATACCAAAATTCATCAACATTGGTTCAGCGGTTTAGCCGTGAAAAGGTAACAGACAAAGTTACTTTCGTTTATAATATAATAGATTGAATAGGACGGACAAACATTTTCCTATCCATATCTGTAATGTTATTTTTTACGATAATTTATTGATGTATGATATATTTATTACTTGCCCATCCATACCTACAACAAACGCAATAAAGCGACTCCATTGTTTTGACAAGCAATGTATTCCCACTGTCGGCCCAAGACCATGCTGCAAGTATATAACAGTAAGCGAAATAGGGAGTTTTTACAGAAATGACACGAATAACTATGAAATGACAAGAGATGACACAAAATGACAAGAGATGACACAAAATGACAAGAGATGAAAAGAAATTACACAAGACAAGGAAAAGCAAACGAAAATCACGCTGCAGTGCAGGTCGTAGGTTCGATTCCTGCCCAGGACATGCATTTGTGTGCATGAACATGTCCGCATGTCCCGAGTCTAGGTGTAATTAAGTGTATATTTAGTTTGTATTTACAAACAAAAAGTAGTATATGTAGTAATATCAGTTATCTGGTTTCCATAGTACAAGCTCTGCTTAGTTTGGGATCAGGTAGTCATGTGTAAAAGAATTTCCAAGGATATTTATTTATTTATCATAGGCGTCGGCGGACTGTAAATACTGTACTGTACCTGTAATGTGGCACGACCGTAATATTTTTTCGTAATATTTTTTAAAAAATCCTTCACAGGTCCGACGTCGAACAAGTCCGAGCGGACACTGACAATACAAAGTTAGAGAGAGACATGGTTAGTTCAAGTACTTAAAATGTGAGATGGCGATATTGTGCGCGCGCTCGGAAATAAACAACGTAAGCGCCAAACCACATTTACTTGAATTAAAAAAAAACTACTTCATGAATTAAAATATGGTTGAAGGGTAGTTTAGATATCATTATTTGCTATGTTTTAGAAATAATTTCGTGATCTAAATCGTAAAAACATCGTGGTAGCAAGGAAAATTGTAAATAATTAGAGCTCATTTCATAAATTTTTTTTATCGAGAAAATTTCATCAAATCGTGATTTGGATTTAAAGATACTCAAGATAATATAGTCAAAAATCATACATCTAAATATAAGATTCCTAGTCCACATACTTACTTAAAGAAAAAGTAGAATAGAAAATCAACCAAATTTCGAACCCTCCTCTTAACACTAAATTGATGCCAAGCGAGGTTTATGATATGAGGAGTGTCATGTCATGCCAGTTAACGGAGAATGCTATCAAGATCAAAGGAGTCGTTGATTGGATGTTATCTCGTCACAGAATTCATCCAACACACACACTTAACATGCTGTTATTTCATTTACACCACGATCCCTTCAACATGCCCACTATTTGTTATTTCCCGCATACTTGCCACCGCTAATTATCCTTAACTCAGCATTTCATATTGTTCAGGTATTTACGATGCAATTATAGTTTCATGCTCAAGAACTCAACATAATTGTAACCGCCCACGCTTCAGTTCGGCAATGTATGAAAGAAGCGGTGCGCATTGTTGCAATTACATTGGGCGGTGGTGGCGGTTCGATCCTCGTTTGGAGAACCGCCAGGTCGCTTGTTTATCGGGCTGGGATTAAAAGCCGTGTCGGCGGCCGGTGAACTCGGCGGCACTCCCCAGAACAGTTCAGCCTTGAGATGTCTAAACTGCAAGTTGTTTGGAGTCAAAACGAGATCGCCACTATTTGACACCCTTCTGATTAATTTTAGGCAATTTATTCTACCAGTCCGTGTGTCATAATCCTAGAATGTCCATGACATAGACTCTATGTCAAAAACCACCCTTCCACCTTCCACATTTAACTGTTTTCTATACGACCGGGATGTGGTAGGAAAATGGCTTCCTGTTTGTCGCCTTTGTTGTGTACAAATTGAGATATTTACCGAATGGGCCAAGTTTATTATTGCAACATGATCGATGTAAAGTGAAAAAAGTGCAAGATACTTAGTTGCAGAAAGGCTTAAAACCTTTCGAATACCTGTACGGACTATAACAATTTTAAGTGAATAAGAATTCTCCATGAGCGACATAGTTCGGCTGAAATTCGTTTGCTTATACAGAGGGGCGACGTTCACTCTCAATTTGCCAGAAATTAAAAGTACCACATTTAGATTAGCCTACACGTGAACCATTTGCGCAATCCGTGATTTAGGTTCAACGGCCTTGACGCTTCCCGGAAACGGTGGTTTCGGGGAATTACGCTTTTTTACAACCGTATCGCAGAGGAGTTCGCATCTTGCGTCTCTTTAAAATTTGTGTATGGCACACCACGCATGTGTTGAGGTTTTCGGGTCTATTGTCAAATTAACTGTTTAAAAGGTATCTGATAGACGGCAGTCTATTAAACTTTGGCGTTGGTCACATTCAATTCATTTGTTGAAATTACATTTGATTTATTCCTGTGTCCTTGCCTCAGCCGATGAAATGTCGTTGTCTAACTGAGCTAATCAAAGAACTTTCATCGGATGAGGCACGGACGGAGGGCTCAAAACGTAAGTTATACTACCTGCTAATAGAGAAATGTCAGGATTTGTTTAGTCTACGTGATCTTTATATTTGACAATTTTGTTTTCCTCAAACGCCTCCGCGGTATAAAATATTCGCATAATCGGATTGCAATACCGGTTTCGTATAATATCGGCCCGAAGGCCGGTCGTGTTGGGTTTGTCGTGCCGGCCGCGGGTATTTTTAGCATCCTCGCCTTGTTACCAGTTCCGTTACATGAGAATTGTTGGGCTGTACCGACCTGCTTCTTCGTTATAAACCCCATACCTTCAGTCTGCCAAGTGCCCGTGTGGCCTTCGGTATTGGTTTTGACATTAATATGGGTATTTTTTAAACTTTTGATATGATGTCATCTGTTTGGTCGCCTATATTTTTTAGTCGAAATTCTGGACTAACAAACGTTTGATAAAGAAAATTGAAATATTTGATTTTCCAATGCACCTGTTTGTTTTAGATACGTAGATCAAAAGTCACGTGTTACATAAATGAATATGGCGACTCACGTGGCTAGTGACATTGTCTCCAGGCTATAATAACAATAGATTAAGAAAGAGTTGATTCATTTTTTTCTCCCAACAAACAGTCCGTGAAAACATGCCAAAGCTTTGGAAGAGAAATGTCTCTCGAGATTTATCTTAAAGCTTCTCATTCACTGATGAGTTCGAATCTGTTGTTTGTACAGACTTAAACACTAGTATCTATAGATTAGCTGTAATAGGCCGGGTATTGATCGGGCTACGGTTTACAAGTCTGTATAAAATTCAAGTACTATACTCATAGCATAGCGCTCAGTCGGAATTCAGGCAATAAAAATAATGGAATGATTTTCATCAAGTGCACATACATTTAAGGTACCTCTACGACAGTTTAAGTATCCTTAAAAGTCAGTTTTTAAGACATTTAGGGGACGGCTAAGATACGAACAAGTCCTGAAGTTAAGGGTTGATTTTAGAGTCGTCTTAAAGATCATTTAGGAGCCCTTGGAAATGGGCATAAGATACTGAAACGTCTACAGATACAGAATACTGAAAATGCTATTTGTAATATACAAAAAGCAAGTTGTTTGCTGTCTCGTTACTAGCTAATGCAGCATAGCCCTTATAGTCGGAAGAGCAGTCGCCTTGGCAGTGACACCAGCCGGCGATCTCGGAACTTGTAAACGTTCGTATCAATTTAACTTTTTACAAGACGCTGGCTAAATATAAACGTGATCAGCGGTTTCACTAACCGGTACATTTGAAAGCAGATATATTATTTCGGGTAAATGCGTGTCGGATGCATTTTTAGAATTGGGTCACGCACGAATTGCATGCTTAATTTGACGATGAAAATATTATAACATTACTTTTAAATTCTGTTTCTAAAATCAAAAATACTCTTGGGCAAGTTACTTGTGGTCGCATCGTTTAATATAGCGGCGAAATTAATTGAGTTACAGTGAGCTTTCGTGTCTTTGACAAGTCAAGTTCTGAAGTTACTTTGTCTGTTACCAACTTGTGTTACAAAGAAAATAAACCTCCCGAGCATCATGGAAACTGCTGAAGAACCTCATTATTCTTGTACATACCTCTTGAAAGTTACAGTAAGTTTTCATTGTATGACTACTCATTCGTTTCATAAGTAATATTCGTGATAATTCAAAACAAATATATTTCTTTTCCGAAACAACAGAAAAGATATAATAAGTCGTCCAAATCAAATTACGTCCGTTGTTTCTCGTGATGGATTCGCCCAAAAAGGATCGGAAATATTGAAACGTTATTTTCTGGAAAGTAAACAGTACAAAATTGAATTCGGCCCGTTATTTAGGATCGCAGCTGCGATGGTTGGTACTTGGTACCATTAATAATCCGTTTCCATTTGCATTGGACAAATGGACGCAATAATTTTAATTAGAAACTTCAGCTGTACGCGTGTAAATCTGATTGCGTGTTTAAATGCTGCTATGTGTTATGTGTCTTGCTGTGTTATATCTACATCACTTAATTAATTCGTCAACATTATTATTATATTTGTTTTTTTCCGGTCGTTAATTAAGTTCTACACTGGTTATGTAATAATTTACTTTTGCAGTATAATAATGTTAAGGCAGAACGTTAATAAAATACGTGCTTACAATATACTGTTCAAGGCCAATTCATATTTATTCATTTATCTTCATCTACCAGACATGTTGTATTGTAGTTGTACACGAGTAGGTTGTAGTGTCTTATATTATGTCAATAATTTGGCAAGATATGTATAAGATATTGATCGCCATATTTTATGTTAGCACCTACATAATATGAATAGATTTGTTTGACAGCTATTGTGATCTTACTACAGAGATTTATATTTTCGTGGTTTTGTATATTTTTACCTACCAATATTAGCAGGTGGATTATGTAGTAGTAAGACATTCTTGTAACACTTGATAAAGAAATGGAATAAAATCTGTCTCTTGATTTAAATAGTTCTTGTTTGATAGTCAGACAGATTTGATAATCGGCTAATAGTAAAATAGGATTACATGATAACTATATTCTACCTTAAACACGTTCTGTAGTATAAATGTAGTTTTACTACTGCAACAGTTCTATAATGCTTAGACAATTTAGGCACCGCACAAGACATATGGTTAGGTTAGGAAACTAATAGATATTATAGCTAGTATAGGATAATATTGTGCCTTATTAAATTTTGGTACCGCGTGACAGAGACAAGTGTGAACTTCATATGCAGCAGACTTTTATTAATGTTGGAGCCATTTATCCGCTTTTCTCGCCATCTATGTAAGTTAAGTTTAGGGGAACGATAAACGTTAAATCGGATAAGATGTTTTTAAAAATGAAGGCATGCATAGGAATATTTTGTTTCGGTAAATTTCTGAAAGACTCAAAGTCAATTTGTTTTAATTCATGAAAGCTGGAGGTAGCGTTTATGAAACGTTAAAAAAATTTTTAACGTTAGCACCGGTTCATAATGTTGCTTCCATTGAGACAAATTTGAAATGGAGCTAATATAAAACAGTATTTACTCAATCGAAGAAATCGACGGTCCAAAAGTAAACTCGCCAATCTGAAAATTCCCTAAGCTAAGCTTAAAGCAAAAATTTCTAAAAAAAATTAAGGAAAAAAACAATTACAAAAGGAAATTTTCAGATTGGCGAGTTTACTTTTGGACCGACGAAATCATCTAGGTACATTTTTATTTTTAGGTAATATTTAGGAGTGCTGTTTTTTTATTTTTATTATGTCATTGAATTGAATTACAGCTCCTAAACCTATGTGTGGTTCCTGAAACCTGCATTCTCCGTATACATATTTAGATTTGAATCCAATGGTTTATTCAGTTATGTTTTAGAGGGAAACGCCTAGGTTGTGTTATTGATTGATTGTTTACGACAATTTAAGTGTCTTAATGAATTTGTACTGCAGGAGAATTCCGAAACCTGGAACTGTGTGCACTTGATTCCTAAGTCTATAAACTCCTGCTTTTACCGTAGAAACCGAACCTTAGTGATGTATTCCGAATCAATCCGCTAATAGAGATAGACGCATCACTATCACTAACACGAGGCATTGGTATCCAGCCAAATTGCAATTTATTACTTGACGCAAAACGCCGCTGGTTCCCTCTACGTTTATATAAAAACTTCTCTTACGCTAATTATTATTAACTCCGCTTAATTTACGTCTGATTTACGTATACAGTCGTCGGATGTACCGCCATCTATATTTCTGTTTGGACATACACGTTAAGATTAGAACGTTGTTAATCTGATTATAATTATACTGATGTGAAGGTCGTTAGAAGCCAGTCGGTGTATTTTTGTGGTTACGGGTTATTATTTTTCAATATCAAATTGCTTCTTGCATCCATTGTGTATTCAAGTTGCGGGTGCTTCGGTGCTGGAGATTTTGAGACTCCTGCTTCATTATACATTCCTAGTTTGCTCCAAAGACGTGTTCTGTCTACTTAAAGACTCATTCTTGAATATAAATAACAAAAAAAATATCTATGAGGTAAACCGGCTTTGGACAACAAATCGTTACCCTTCTTTGAGTCATCGATCAAGTTTGTTCATGTTATGATCTGTCTTATCTTGAAGCTTATCTTTATTATGTTACTGTGGAGTTACCTACTATTATCACGGAACCTTAAGGGCTAGGACACGGGCCTAGACAAGACCCTTGTCACGCATTATGTCGCATCGAGTGGCTCTCTCTCTCTTCCTTAATGCATATAGGAGACTGATACAAAATCCATCTATCTCGCGTTTTTTCTGGTCACGGCCGACTGTGCTACCACTGCTGGCACCAGTGGATTCCCCGCCTGCACTGCCATACTGCGCAAAATACTTTATTAGCTGTATACTGTTTACCCGAATATTTCCAATAGTAATTCAATTTGCTGATTGGTTTTAATCTCATAACGTGGACCGTTATTTGAGGATAAGCGAAAGCTCATCATAAGCTCATCGCTAAAGTAAGGCTTCAGTTTTTATAACAGTACTTTCTGGTTCTTAACTTAGCCAACTTGAATATTACGCATAGGAAAGTAAGGGTAGTAACTATTTAACAATCTGGTGCAAGGACTCTCTATGAGATATAATTCAGTGAGCCTTCTCGTTGTTCGGAACCCATAACCCATGTTTTGATGTCATGAGAGCAATATCTACATTTGCGCAAGCCTACCATTTCGTATTTTAATCTGATTTGTAATGGAAACAGTTTTTATTAAACCAAAACAAAATATATGAACTCATTAGTTTTACTCTAGTTAATCGAATAAATCTAATGAAACTTAACGCGTGTGTTGTAATACTTGTAATATGTTAATATCGCCCTTATTTGATGCAATCATTTCAAATTTAGCATCCTACTTCGGATGTTGCATGCAAGTAATTGTTGGATTAAGGTTAGGTTATTATTAGTCTTCTCTACAAATAAAGGGATTAAGGTGATACGAATGTTCAACTGGGTGGGTCTAAGTAAATGGTTTGATGAAGCAGCTGGCTTATGTGCAATATAAAGTATACAACATTAAACTTCATATGGTCGGGAATAAAATGGCTTAGCCGATTTACTTTCAATGTTACCAAATTTTGTAGAAATCGATTTCAAAATATGAAATTGTCAACCTTAATCGTAAATGTTCTCCATAGCAACTGAACAGATTTACGTGAAACCTATACCAGAAAAATTGTCAAGACTTGTCTAAGAATCCGTGGATCCAAGATTTAATATTAGTCATTTTATTTAAAAAATAATCAATAATAACCTTAAATATGCTACAAACGTCATGGGTCATCATGACTTGGACTGCAAAATGTTCGTCGCAGATCCGCGATGGCGGCCTCCAAAGCTGGACGTGCGCGCAAATTTTTGCGTGAAATTCGTAAAAAAATTACGTCTTCTTAGCATTTTATGAATTAAATCACGTTTTAAATAGTTTAAATATAATATTGAACATAATTTTTAGGATATTATATGATTACAAATATTTTTAAATTAATATTTATGTCAGTGACGCGTTTTGTTGTCATCATAGATTATGAATAATATAGAATGATGAATAGGTATATGATTAAAAAGCATAATCGTCCTCTAAAAACCGCTTACCTACTTTCTAATCTTATTGTCTTGCCTAACAACAACAACAGGTTGGGCTAACAATCAGAAGGTCCCAGGTTCGATCCCCGGTGGGGCATGCACCAATGGATGAATTTTCATCTATGTGCATAATTTACAGTTCGCTGACGGTGAGGGAAAACATCGTGAGGAAACCTACCTATCCATCGGGATTAGGTAATAGTCAGTTCCTGTATACACGGCGACAAGGTTCACCACCTGTCACGTTGGGTTCTGACTATACAGGGTGAATTTTTCAAGTGAGCGTGGATGGCCAAATCCGAAACTATGAGTGATATCGAAAAGTACTCAAAAAATCTCGGGGCTGATTTTGTTGAATACTAAAACTGCATCATTGGATTTTTGAAAAAAACAATAGTCGTAGCCAGGAATCGAACTAGTTGATTAAGAATAAAAAACCACATTACTGTATTATTACAGCATTCAATAGTGTCGCTGATAAGAAACGAATTTTGAGAAGTAATTACAATTTTCATCAAAATCAGCCCCGAGATTCTTTTGAGTACTTTTTGATATCACTCATAGTTTCGGATTTGGCCATCCACGCACACTTGAAAAATTCACCTGTATAGTCAGAACCCAACGTGACAGGTGGTGAATCTTGTCGCCGTGTATACAGGAACTGACTATTACCTAATCCCGAGGGATAGGTAGGTTTCCTCACGATGTTTTCTCTCGCCGTCAGCGAACTGTAAATTATGCACATAGATGAAAATTCATCCATTAGTGCATGCCCCAACGGGGATCGAGCCTGGGACCTTTTGATTGTTAGCCCAACCTGTTCACCACAGTCGCTTGCAGTGCAGTTGTTATCCCGAGATTCGAGTCTTCATGATTTTCCCTGTTTTCGGAACAATACACACTTAGGTGTTGTAATTATTATGTACTGTTCCGAAAACTAGCAAAGTGGAAGCTCAAAGAACCCCAGCGAGACAGTGGAGCACATTTTGCTTCATTGCCCTGTATTTGCACGCCAAAGATATGATGCACACAAACATAATAAAATTTGTACTGAACCCTCAGAGCACGAGTCCTACTTGCACTTGTCCGGTTTTAATTTGTAATGAGTAGCCCAAATACAAATTTTCATGTCTCTAGCTTCAGAAAAATTGGGACGCCTATACAAACTTGCACCCCCTATTTTACACCGTTAGAGGTGAAATGATCAAAAACGCTGAAATTACTATTCTTAGTTAATAAGAAGCCTAAATACAAATTTTATTGTGCCTAGCTTTAGAAAAATTTGAACCCCCATATAAACTTCCACCCCTTATTTTACCCTCTTGGGGGTAGAATTTTCAAAAGCGCTGAAATTACTAATTTGGATTTGTATTAGTAGCCTAAATAGAAATTTTCATGTTTCTAACTTCAGAAATGAGGGAATTCCATACAAACTACCACCCCTTATTTTACCCCCTTAGGGTAAGAATTTTCCAAAATCCTTCCTTTGCTCTTCTTTCACGCTATGAAAGGTACTTACTGTCCAAATTTCATGTTTGTATCACCAGCGGTTTGAGCTGTGCACGTTTTGACGGACGGACAGATAGACAGACGGACAAAAAGTGATTCTATAAGGGTTCCGTTTTTTCCTTCTGAGGTACGGAACCCAAAAAACTCACAAAACGAGGCGTTTTGTGGAGCCAGTATTTTATTTTTAATTATACCATATATTATTATTATCATGGAGCTGCTCCAGACCCATGGCTCTGGCTTGAAAATCTTGACCTTACATGAAAATTAGTATTTCGGCTACTCAGCCTACAAATACAAATATTCACGTCTCTAGCTTCAGAAAAACTGGGACTATCCATAGATACTTTCTCCCCTTAATTGTTGAATTCTCAAAAATCCTTCCTGTGGTCTTCTTCTACGCTATAAAAAGTTAAAATTTCATGTTTCTAACTCAAGCGGTTTAGGCTGTGCACGTTTTGACAGACGGACAGATAGACTGACGGGCAAAACAGTGATCCTATGAGGGTTGCATGCATGCCCGGCATGCGTTGCATTGCCACTCCATCCGTCCGTCATCCTCCATCAATCCATCAGTCAAATAAGGGGTAACCTTTTCCAAAAATGTGCGCGTACTAGGTCGCAGGCACAGCTAGTAACTAATAAGGATTAGTACTATTTTTATTTCAGTTATTACCCGATGTTGTCAACAATTTTTCTTGTTTTCAGTTACTTAGAATTTTAAGTTGTTTTAATTTTACTTATTTTGTCCTATAATATTAAACATTAAAATTATGTGCTCGTCTTTTTTTAAGTCGTACTACCTATTACCCAGTGTTGGGCAAAATTAATATTCAGAACAATTAAAAATTAACAGTTAGTGAGCTTTTATTTACAATATCAACAAAATAACAATAAAAAAGATTACAAAGAAAAAATAACCTACCCACCTACCTATTAATAAAAATGTAGTACTTAAATTGTACTTAAGATTTAGTGAAACTTGTCCTTTACGAAGTTACCCTTATACGACTAAATAAAAGTAGGCAAGATACGAATTTAGTATATGAGTCACTTCTGTTTTTGATTTATCATGTCGTCTTTTTGATGTATCGTGGCGTATCGAAAATTCTAAATTCAAAAAATTCAACTCGCGGTCCTACGACATTGTTTGAGCAAAAAGCGGTCAACCTCGAGCTGTCAGTTGCAATGGTTCCAGCCTTAATTTTCCGTGCTTCGGAGGGCACGTAAAAACTCGGTCCCGGTTGTTGTCATCTAGGCAGCAGTCGTTAAGCCGTGTCAGAGGCCTTCGGGCGGCTTGAACAACTCTGACACCAGGTTGGCCACTAACCATACGATAAGAAGAAGAAGGGATTAATCTAAGCGTGGTGGTGTTAATCCATTAGGGCCACTCAAGCAAATGCCCTCACAGCGCAGTAGAATCAAGAACACCACTCTCACCTCACAATATGTATGGGACAAGTCGATTTATTTCCATTGCCCGAAGGCTCACAACTCCTCGTGGTCGTAAGATTATGAAAATTGATGATCCAAAATGATGGCAGCGTGTTACATAAGACGCCCTTCACGTCCTCCAGTTGCTGCTATAAACTCGACGGACCGTGACCTTGACATTCATCGACCAGATCCGACCTTCACCCTCAGTGTCAGAGATGTTTCTGTGGGAGCCGCGGCCCACGGTGCTCCAGGCCTGATTTATACCGCTATAAAATGTTGCGCCCTAAATTTATTTGTTAATTCGGTAATGCAGCGTTTGAATAAATAACAGTTATATTTATTGAGAAAAGGAAGCCACAAAACTGTTAAAATCCTCTTTTCCACGAGACGTACTTAGTTGTAACTGAAAGATTACTCACGTAGGACCTTCAGGCTCAATTAGGAATACCCTCTTAATAATTGCATTCACTTCTATCATCACATCTGAGAGTCATAGCGCTATTTCAGATAGCCATTAAAGAAATTTCCAGAAATTCTGACATCATAAGAAAACTAAATTCAAATTACACAATACCAACCTTCGCCACCTGTGATGCAAACTCCATTACCCTCCACTCTGTCAGTAGGTGTATCGACTTACAACTAAAATAAAGCGTATGTCCGGCCTTGTGGGAATTGGGCTAAACCGCTATTTTTGATGCACAATGTTCCGCACCCGCCGTGCATTCTGTAACTCCGCTAATTTTATTGTATCACTAACGAGACGTGTATATGCACAATTCAGAACATGTGTCCATTTTGTGTGTGTATGCAGATTTAGCTTGATTGCGTGCGGAGTCTGGCAATATATTCAGTGCAGCACTGGGCTGACTCTGTAGAGGTACCTACGTAGATACCATATTCATCAGTCCATTAGACTTCGTCCATGGACCAGTTACTAAGGGGACTGGCCCTAAGCAAGTCGGCCGAGTGGTCGGCCTAGTACTAACATCGACATAAAACGAAGCGAGTAGTTGAACTATTTACCGGTAAATAGTAAAATAAAATGAAAAAACAATGACCACATTTTGATTCATACAAATATCTAATAAGAGCACCTCTTTCTTTAGTCTTTACTCTGTGAATTCGTGACAAATTTCACCGCTCTCCACATTCCTTGTAAGACGTGTGAGATGACGACACAGATAGATAGACTATTATGTAATGATAGCGTAGTCGTAGAATTGTGTCACTCAGATAAAATCACCGTCGCGCGACACATTATAGTAACCTATTTTCCCCAATCGCTTGTTACGTATTGCGTGGGGAGATAAACAGAGATATAAAAAATTCAGCGTTCAATATAAATCTCAATCTTCTCCATTAAAACAGATATTACTTGTACTCTTTATCTTGCAGTTTTTGTGACGTTTGTAGTAACTAAAAGATAACTTAGGTTAGCTATGGCTTTCCTACCCACTAGGGACATAAAAACTGTGGTATCATCCCTACTTTTAAAATATTAACCACAATAAAAGTTTGAATTGTCCATAAGTACTTAATCAAAATTCACTGCAACACGTAAGCATTGAAAATAAAATCTATTGCATCTGACGCATTCGTTTGAGGTGACTTTTGCACACCCACTGGTAACTGGATCTTCAATATATTATTTTCCAGTCGCTTTCTAACGTTCTATTTGTCTCTCGTACCTAGTTTCACAATTGCCAATACCCCTGCGGTGCCATGAGCATTATTGTCCAGTCATTAATTCTTTCTGGCGAGCGGTTTTGGTTTTCAAATAAAATAAATACCATTTCTCACAAGTACGGCTGGCAATTGCAGCCAATTAGTAAGTTAAAAGTCAAGTTACTGTCAAGAAGATAAAGTTAAACAAATTAAAGAAGAAAATTTTGTTTAACTTTTGACGGGATATTAAATTTCCTTTATTCGAAGCAAATTTAATTTGTTTTATTATTAATTAATAAGTTTTAAATATTGTTGGTATGCCAGCTATGAAAGGGAACGTTAAAACTCATATCTTAAAATTATGGACTAATGGTTCTAGACAGTAGATAGATAGCCACTCAGTAACACGCCCGAAAAACATGTCTGAAGGATACCCTTTTACTGAAAATCCAGACTATCCATCAAACAAAACGTTAGTTACCAAAAGTCCTTGGTGAGAATTTCGACAGCGTGCGATGTAGGAAAGTTGTGGGAACATTTGTCCGGTGCGGGATCGCAGCGGCAACTCGCAACTATCATTAATCTCTCCGCACTGTCAGTCGGTGTCAGTGTCACGTTATGAGCGGGCGTAAATGCTGCTCGTGTTAGTTTTCTTTGATCATGACTCACATAATAGCTGATAATAGTTGAGAAGACCTCTAGATATTGTGAAATCGTAGACGTTTGAGAAACAAAAAATATTGCTATTTTAAATGTTCTTGCAGGTGTCTCAATCAATCAATCAATCCATCTTACTGAATAAAATAACCTAAAACAGGATTCTCATGGAGTCTGCCTGCAGTCTGGCTAACGACAGATCACACACAACCGAATGTTGAAGCTGCGTGCTAAGCGAAGCGTCCATATTTTAGGTGTCCCTGGATATAAAATGATAAATGATATGCTACGAATTGATGGATATACAGTTTAGGAGCGTTTGCTCTCTAAACATTAAGACCTGTCCGGTCCTGACCGGTCTAGCCTGCCAAAATATATTTTACTTTCCAAAGATGCGTGTTAAAGTTTCTGGTTCATTTGTTCAACGTACGGGTCCCAGCATAGGGCGTTAAATGTTAACCAAACTACATTTATCTTGCGTGGGAGTCGCTATGTGTAGTTAGCGCGTCTGTCACTCGCTCGCATCGCTTCCAGATAATGTACGATGTATCTTACTCGAGTTCACTCCAGTCAGATCAATTGTGTTATTTGCGCCGTTCATTGTGTTGCTCGTATGTTTCTGGAGTGCATCTTTTGTTTTCACGGCATAATTGGAAAATATTTGAGTGTAACAGTCGTTCGTTTTGTGCAATGAGCTGTATAAACGTCCGTTTCAATTCGGACGTATACGATTGCGGTTTACTGCCAGGAAAGAGATTTGTAACTGTTTAAACTCGTGTTATTCACATGTTGTATGCAAGAACAATACATATTTCCTTTTGTTGTGAGAAGCGAGTGAGATTTGGGGAACACCAACAAGTTCTGCGGTATCTTTGTGTTATTTTGGATAAACCTCATACGATTTAGATCCTTCAAACCCAAATTTGCAACGCGAATATTTTTGATCGTTTTCTCGTCTAATATAGGTACGATACATGGACGTTTTATGAGTGCACCGACAGTCGTAAAGTCTGGCGAGTCGCGAAATTGGAATCGCCCGAACGACAGACTGATTTCGCTTTGTTTATTCACACGATCTGTCGGTTATTACGCCAGGGGAGATATTACGAGCGTGTCCCGACCCTTTAATCTCTTCTTTGTTTCTGTGAAACCGATTTACTATTTGATTGTGTTTGTTGGGGATTTTATGACAGACGAATGCAGCTTTTCTGCCTTTGTACCTTAGAAAGTGATAGGTATTTATTTATTATTCTTCTTTCTGCAGGTATCAGTCTTAAAATGTGCAAGTTTAGTGATAACCGAATTGGTTATCTGTAAAAATAAAGTTACTTATAATGTTATATGTATTACTTGTTTTATTACAATACCCGGTAAATCAATATGGTAATCTACTTTATTGAAGTTATCATCTAAAATAGGTCAAGTGTATCAGTTGATGATTGTATCTTGTGATTACTTATGAAAAAGTTAACGGTCGTAATAATTCAACATAATTCTAAGTATTTTTTTTAGTTTTACATTCGAAAAATCTGTATTTTGTAACGTAAAATTTCCAGAAACTAGTATTTGCAGTAATTTGAGCAAAACAGACTTCAAACAAAATAGCACCTAATTAATGATACGCGTAAATGCACTTGTTTTCCTTTAGCCTGAATCAATCTGCGGCGATCTTCAGCCGACTGTGACCTTGTAACAGCGTACAGTTTATTTTAACATCAACCGCTAACTCACTCCGCTACGAAGATAATATTAGTACGATTTTCGCTCTCTTTATTTGATACTTATCATGTTTTTACCGGGAAACGCTATTGCGTTCCGGTTCCATATCGTATGTAATGTCTAAGTGTCGTTATTTTTAACTTGTATGTAACGAACAGTGTTTTGAATCTAAACCCGCCGTCTTATCTGCGCCTGCGGTATATTAGTTTTTTTTTTTGTTGATGATCTCACGAGTTGGCGGTTTGACGTCGTAGTCTATTAAAGTGCGGTGAAATATATTCTCCTAGTTATGATTAAACGAATACATCTACTGGCATGTTAAACTTGGTAAATTTTTATAGCAGTAAGTAATCTTTATTTGAGCATTTGCCAATTTAATTCCGCTAATAGGTATGTGAGAGAACTATAAAAATGAAAGAGTTTCTTGAAATTATTCCTCGGATCCGCAAAATAAACAAAATAAAGCATTAATACTTGCTATTTAGACAGTTGCTCTCAACGCGTGCAACAATAAATGCAATGAATAATTACTTGTGTCTTTTTTTACTTTTAGTTATTATGACAAGACAATTCGCTAAAATACAACTACACAGCTCAAAGAACTTCAGGAAATTAAAATCTTTTATTCTCCCTTTATATCAGTACATGTTTGCAACTGCGCGATGCCGCCGCCCCGCGTGTTTGCAATTCAAATGCGGATCTTGTCGAACCGTTGTATTTGATTTATTCGCTCTTACACCCCGCTAATGTTTTACAAGGACACATCGAGCGGAATAAATTATTAGTTCAAATATTATTATTTAAGTTGCTAGCGCGTATTATGTACTTTTATCTTATTCATCAATTTGAATGCCGGTTAACGTTGTATAGTGCAATAAATTAACCAGAAGCAGTTAAATTCACGCCGAAATTCTTTTCAGTCAGCATACAAATACCGTTAATTTCAAGGTCTGGTCGGTGGCCGTATAAAGATGTGGTGACAAAGGTCCTCAGCTTCGTCAGTTTATTTATAGAGGGCGGCACACTCTTTGTTTTGACTGCCCCACCGGACAATACCGGTGTCAAGTTCGCCCTGAGCCTCACTGGAAATTAGTTTGGACAAAAAGCGGACTTTATTTGATAATGAAAATTTGCTTATGTTCTTGTGTGATTCGATGGCCTTATAATCATCGCCAAGTTATAGTAGGTTTTATGTCGTAATACTACATCTAAAGCTGTTGTATTAATGCATAAGACAAGTTATTGTAATTTTTTTAAGTGTTTGTTAAGGTGCGATGGTTATTTACTCATTTTACTAATCCCCTCAGATTATATGTCCTCTATAGTTATTATGGCCCATGTAATGGTGTCCAGTTTTATGGTCAACGCACCGTGCGTCGACATCCTTTGGTTCGTTCATGTTAATGTGACTGTTGGGAGTCCTTTGTTTGAGGATTGCTTTCAATTACGATCATTTAGCTTGTCCCGGCTCTGTAAATAAAGCTCAATGAATCACAGATTTAGGTTTGACATTTGTTTGTGCGAATGTGACCCATGTCAGGTCACCTCTTTACTGCTAATGCTAAATCGTATCAAGGTTATCAGATAAAGCAAAATTTTAATACTACCAATATCATAGTTTGGTACTCAGTGTGGTCTTTGTCGTCATAGGGCCTCCGACCGTTCCTGCACCCATGATTTCTAATCAGTAAGCCTGAAAAATGCAGACAAATGATAGGTACAATAACGGCCGTTCGCAAGTGGTTGACTTTAAGTACACTCCAATATAAAAATTAGAGGCCAAGAATGATAAAAATCTGCCAGTTTCTTCCCCAATTTCTTCTTCACAAAAGAAAAATAAATTATCGCTTAGTACGTCGGTACACCGATAGATGTCGCTAGTATCGTTTGAGATCGCGGTATGGTTTCGTTCAAGGCTGAGTATAGCTAGCTAGTCAGTCGGAGTATTGAGTTAATATGCCTGCTGGGCATAGGCCTCTAATTATGGATTTTTGAAGCATTTCGCACTAATTACTGTGTCGAATGCATGTTATTGTCTAAAGAAAGTGAATGAAATTTATTTCACCACAGTCATTAATTACTACGTTATGTTATTATCAGCCAGCAGAGCCTAAATAATATCTTGTTCAAAAAATAAATGAATATTATAACATCACGACCATAAGGCACGAAGGAGTAGTCAGAGAAATTCCATTACAAACAGATTTGGATCTTTTATCCTACTTTCCCTTCCACACAGCAAATACTTCATGTCCATTGTGGGGTTTCCTTTAGTCGCCTATTATGACATCCACAGTAACTAACATTGATGATATTCAAACCTAGCACTAGGAAATAGGGGAATATAACACCGACCATAGTGGGTGAGAACCAACCCCGTTTGTTTATCCTTTTATTAATATCTATACAAATAATAAAAAAATTGACTGTCTGTCTGTCTGCTTCTTCCGGCCAATCTTGGAAATGGCTGGACCGATTTTGACGGGACGTACACTGGCAGATAGTTGATGTTATAAGGAGTAACTCAGGCTACTTAGATTCTACGCATACGAAGTTGCGGGCACAGCTAGTAGTTGCTATAATTCAAACTTTGACTCCGCCGATATCACGGTAACTCTGATTTCATATTATCTTAGTGTGACTAACCTTTATCACGCTGTAGATAATGGCGAATTTTGTCAATATATTTAGGGAGTCAGCCTAAAATTAGACCCACAATTTCTTGTTTAAGACTGGATTGTACTGTAATGTTAGCTTTTATAGCTTATTACATCGAAACTCATAAATAAAATGCCACTACTGCATCAGATAACATTTAGTTTTAACCAGCTATGTGTCGGTCTATTCTTTTAGAAACTACGATTACTTTCACCGACAAAATCATCCCGACTTTTGCATTAAAAGGGGTGCATGAACCCATTAATCTCGAGTCCATTCTGAACTCGAGTGGTGGTTGGTACGCAACACGCCAGGCCCAGATGAGCAACGAAATTCGCTTCTAATGGCAGAAAAATACTTCCTCATATGCATCTACCGATATAGAAGCGTGTTTCAAACTATTGAAAACACCGAAGTTATGTCATAATTTATTTGTTTTGAGTTTATTTTTAATAAGTTTGATAAGACCGAGGCGATGGTGGAGAGACAATGTGGTCAACTTTGTGGGCAGAACGTGGCAGCAAATGGCTCAGGATCGGGAGTTGTGGGACAGTTAATAGGCTAAAAAATATCGGTTTAACGCACAGGTAACAAGTTATACAGATGTGTGGTTTTGCGTACATTGACGCTTCCGATAATAGTATTCGGCGTACAGCTTTAGTTTGGTTTGTAGCCAATCTGTCAATTGCTCGAGATGCTTAGGCCGATTGAATTTCAGACAGTTCTCGAACTAGAACTAGTATGATTAGGGGTGATTGCATTTGTAGATTTTGTAGTTGATTTCGACACCGGTTCATTCATAGTTGTATGTTGTAACTGCCCGTTGCGAAAATATCAGAAAGGTTCAGTAATTAGAGCTAAGCGCATAATGGTAACAGCAGTGAAAATTGTCCTCCATTCAGGATTCTAAATGCGTATTCTAGAACTTTCCCAACGAGCGCCCGTTCGTACATTTCTCCCGGCGGCGCCTACAACAAAAGTGATGGCAACAATTTGCAACTCGTTGCTGTGATGGAACGCTCAGGCGCTCGGTAGGAGTAGAGAGACGTTTATTTCGCGTATCAATCTCTTCGTGCCTTTGTTATTAAAGAAAATTGTTTATTTTTATGTGTATAGAACTAAACACACTGCGATTTCTATAGAATTTTATGCGAATATCTCCTACATGTGCTTAACTTTTTTTATCGTATTGTTCTAGGTAAGTAGCAATGACGATGTGTTCCGAGAATATGCAGTTTGATTGTCTATCGTAAGTTCTAATTTATTTCAACATCAATACTTACCTACTTCTTTGTTCATTCTTGTTCGTCACATCTTGGAATCATTTCTCGGATTCTTGTAAACGTTCACCTTCAGCGTCACTAGGAGTTATTGTGCCGGTTATTTACCCCTGTGTGTGACGTCATTCGCGTCACCACACCACTCATTCTGAGAATACTTCGTCATGACACTCGGAATTAGCACAGAGTGAAGACATGTGACAACCTTTGGGTCTTCACAAGTTGCACAACACGCTCCCAACACGTGTATTGTTCTTTATCTATGATTTGAATGGATGTTGATCTATGAATGGATGTTTTACACTTGTTTAAACAACATGCCATGGAACGTGTAGCAGCTCAAATAACCTAAGTGTTCGTAGCAGTACAAACATTTCGAAATGCACGAATAAATTTGACGGTCGTTGAACAAAATTTCGTCATTAGTTAAGGCTAGACGGGCATTTTTCGTATCGGCTGATCACACGAACCCTAAATCGAGTTTTTTTCTTGGCTTACTAAAATGATTGCAGTTTCCAAACGAGCATAATTCTCTTTTGCCTGGAACATCACGATATATATAAAGGAATGCCATGATGACCCAAGGGAACAAAATAAATAATAACAGTCGTTACCTAAAAACGAATTCCCACATCGCATGACCATCTATCTCGGATCTAAGCAAATTCAAACATTACCAACGTCACAATTTCACACCTGTGCGTTCGAACGGGGACGCTTGCGAAGCGTTTGCACAATGTTTTGTTTTGTACAACACACGCAAAGTGGCGTCAATGTCGACTTGTGCTGCTGAGGAACATTTGTTGATGTCACCGACCTTTTCAAAAGTACCTGCGCAATTCGGTTTTGCAACAGGTTTCCAAACTAGTGATGTGCCGAGTACGCTATTTTTGGTACTCGAGTATTCTGGTACTCGTTAAAAAAAGAATCGAGTAAGTACTCGAGTCAGAGGACTCGGACAGGTACTCGAATACTTGTAATGAGTACTCGAGTACTTAATAGGACTCGAGTACTTTTGTATTATGTATTTTTGACCACTCAAACGTCCGACCTTCACATTTAATTACTGCGTTGTACTTGCACTCGTGAAAATTGGAGAAAATGGCGAAAATTTTGGCGAGAGCCCCGATTTATAACGTATTTTCTAAAAAAACTACAACTGTTACAGCAAGTACTCGGAACCCGTATTCGAGTACCGGGTACTCGAGTTCTATAATCTGAGTACTCGAGTACCCGAGTACTTACTAAGTACTCGAGTAAGTACTCGAGTCAGGCTGTACTCGGCACATCTCTATTCCAAACCCGGCTCGGGTAATATGTGACAAGCCGGTCTTTACTCTCAAAATGTTGTGGACACATGACTAAAAATGCACTGCCATAGTGTTTTGAATCTTGCAACTGTAAAGGGAGAAATTATGACCGCATCATTTATTCTTTCACAGTCATTATGTAAAGCATAACCATGGTTGTTAAGTTGATACCGTTATTATTAGCACGATGAGATGAATAAATTCTAATCTAAATCAAAAGGATTGGTTTTGAAAAAGGTTGCTATCGCATAGCCTTTACTAAAATTTGAATATTTTCGATTTCAAGTAAATATGTTCTTACTATGATTTACATCGTAACCGCAGCAGACAATCTGACGGAAGCCTCGCTCCACAAAGCGTTCGATAGCGTCTGTAATAGATCCTCGCTCGCCACTAGCTATGAAATTTATTCGTTTATAGAAAAGCGCTGCAGTATTACATAATCAAAGTGCGGGTTTTCACGGCCATGCCAATGATGTGATGTGTAGCGACCTCTGGCTGATCAACGAAGAACCACACTAGCAAATTTTCTAATACAACTTGAAAATCCTTGATTAAAAGTTATCCTCATTCTTTGAAAGTGCCAATAATAAGTGTAACTTGTAAACATCAACAATCGTGTCGGATGTGTCGTTGAATCTATAAGCGTCCCGGGCCTCTTGGATTAGCATGATTTGAATGTCGAAACACCGGGAACTGCGTGTCAGCGGAATATTAATGGCAACGTTTTAACATACTGAGCGCTAAGATTCGCCGTATCCTTATCATCTTGATGGGTTTTTAAGGACCCGCAAAATAACAACTTCAAATCAAAATGCTATAACGCATGTAATCTCTAAAGTCTAAAAAAATCGCGCTCTAAAAAGTATGAAACAAGAAAATATTCTCATCTAGAGGATAGCCGTGGTCCGTGTAGGTCCTTTAGGGCCAAATGGCATATGAACACGGACCACGGCTATCCTCTAGATGAGAATATTTTCTTGTTTCATACTTTTTAGAGCGCGATTTTTCAGTAGTCGGGTTTTAGTTTTTAAACTTACTTTTTATTTAATTATTTTGGAGTTATAGGTAAAAATATATATATTTTTGAAATGTGCCTATCAAGCTCTTTCATTTGATACCCCACACGGTTTCATCAAAAAATGTTTTTTTTTTAGTTCATGACATTATGTCCTCTAGAGGGCGCCATATGCAATTTTATGTGAAGTCACATAGCCTATAACCAGCGCGCCATTAAGCCGCTTCTAACGATACCTCATTTGTCAAATTACGACAAGTCGTTTGGAAGTTAGGTGGGAACAGATGCACATACATACATACATACATACATACATACATACATACATACTTACATACATACATACATACATACATACATACATACCGGTCAAAATCATAACCCTTCGCCGTAGTCGGGTAAAAAAACTAAAACCCGACTACTGAAAAATCGCGCTCTAAAAAGTATAAAACAAGAAAATATTCTCATCTAGAGGATAGCCGTGGTCCGTGTAGGTTCTTTAGGGCCAAATGGCATATGAACACGGACCACGGCTATCCTCTAGATGAGAATATTTTCTTGTTTCATACTTTTTAGAGCGCGATTTTTCAGTAGTCGGGTTTTAGTTTTTAAACTTACTTTTTATTTAAATATTTTTGAGTTATAGGTAACAATATATATATGTTTGAAATGTGCTCATCAAGCTCTTTCATTTGATACCCCACACCGTTTTATTTAAAAATGTTTTGTTTTTTAGTTCATGACATTATGTCCTCTAGAGGGCGCCATATGCAATTTTATGTGACGTCACATAGCCTATAACCAGCGCGCCATTAAACCGCTTCTAACGATACCTCATTTGTTAAATTACGACAAGTAGTTTGGAAGTTAGGTGGGAACAGATGCACATACATACATACATACCGGTCAAAATCATAACCCTCCGCCGTAGTCGGGTAAAAATATTTTGCCATTCTCAATGCCCAATCCCTCGCATGGAGGATATGTCTCAATATATCATACCATGTTGATGGCATCAAATTTATAGTTAATACCTCTAGTATTCTCACCTCTCCCTCCTTTCTTTCTTGCCCTTCATGTTTCTATCTAGGTTACATTTCTACCTATATGCAAGTTTTTGCCGAAAGGAAAGCTATGAAGGATAGAGAAATAAAGTTGCATGCAAGCAGAGTTGGGCAAAATTTAATTGCAATTAATTAATTACGAATTGCATGTGATGTCACAATTAACAATTAATTTTGATTTGTTTGTGAATCGCGAATAAATCATCATCTAATCACAATTAATTGTTAATTGTGATACCACCTGCAATTTGCAATTGATTAATTGCAATTAAATGTTGCCCAACTCTGCATGCAAGTCATGTTCATAGGGACTGCAAGCAATTATTCCAGCCATTAACGGGTTGCTGAAGCCTGGTCGGGTGGCCGTCGGCCAGTTACTAAGATGGTTCATTAGATTTCAACTTCGTTTAGTTGTAATGGACGTAGTTTTACCCAATCTTTCTTTAAGATTCAATGCAAGGACGTGCAAAGCATTAGTATTCGTTATTGTTCCTGTCGACATTGCAAGTCGAAACCACATTAATCTGTGTAATTAGTAATTATAACGCGGTTCTATAGTAGTTATCATTTGTACCAAATGAGTTTAATTAGCAACTTGGTGGTAATTTGTTAGTTTGTCTTATTTACCTAGGCATTTGCAAATATGTTTTTGTCTAACGATTTACTTAGCTAAATAAGGATCTTTAGTGGGTATCTTTAGGTATCTCTTCGTTTTGTTATTATCTGAAATTTAAACGAACCATGTTGCTGGGTACCTATTCTTACCTTCAGTTGATGCTGCTGCATGCCATAGTAAGGATATGCAGCTGACTGCTTCTGTTATGGTTTTAAAGACATAAAACAAAGAGACCTTTGTTTTATATCGTATTGTTAAGACGATACAAGAAAAAAATGAATTTTAGTTTCGGGGTGTGGCTAGCGTCGCGTGAGCTGCCGAAGGATATATCCCTCTCGCTTAGCTAGGACAGAACAGCTATGGAGTAGACTATAGTATAGTTATTTTTTGAAGGAACAATATTGTTTAATTCGTACAATTAAAATAATATGTCCCAGTGCACCTTTTAAAATAGATGAAATGGATGAAAATATTCAAATATATTTTTTTCGTTTTATATGGGATTTTTATGTCGAGTGTATTTGAAAAAAATAATTTAATTTCTATGTTGTTTTTATTGCTGAAGACAAAGTAAGTCAAAAGAAGACAAACGATACCTACAATATGCTGATAGATACGTATAACAATACTTCGATCGTATAATAGCCTATAACCAGCGGACGATCCAGACGCGTCCAACGATATCTCATTAGTCAAATTATTATGATATAAAAATAGTTTGGACGTTATACGGGAGCAGATGAACATACATACATATCGGTCAAAATCATAACCCTCCGCCCACCGTAGTCGGGTAAAAATGTACATACTCTGTGTCAGTGACTGACTGCCGGATATGAGTATCTTTTTCATGTTTCGTAGGCAAAGGAATACTTTGGTACTTAACTTCGATGCCGATCATGAAGTCATCAGCGGTGTCATAATATTTTTTTTTACCATATTTAATTTATGTTTTATTTTAATTTTCAGTTTTTATGAATTTTATTGATTTAACCATGCATTTATTTTTTGTTTATCTTTTTATCTTTATTTTTTTATCTATCAAAATCACCCTTATACTGTTTACCGCCACAGGTGACAAGAGGGCTGGCTCTTTCCTTGCTCAAAAAATTCGCTTGACAACAGGAACAGCTTGAATACAGGGAGGACATGCAGCCAGTATCCCACGCGGACGGTATTTGTTTAATTAGGGGTAGGTTTTTATTTTATTGTATTTTATTTTAATTTATGTTATATTACATTGTATTTTAATGATAAAACATGAAAAATTAAAAAAAATCACGAAAAAGCCTGAAATAATATTTCTATTACCTACCACCTCTGCCTACCCCTTCGGGAAAACCGGACGTGATGGTGTGTTATCGAGTATTTGGGGTCGGTGCCAATCTATCTTCTTACTTTTATAGTAGGTAGACTTGGCATACCAAGATTGGCACCGACTCCAAATACTCGATAACACACCATCACGTCCGGTTTTCCCGAAGGGGTAGGCAGAGGTGGTAGGTAATAGAAATATTATTTCAGGCGTTTTAGTGATCCAGGTTTTTTTGAAGTCGGTTTATTTTTTTTTATAAAAATAATTTTATTTCACGATTTTTAGTGGCGCCATACTAATGAACATTTTGGCATTTTGAACCATATGAAGTAAGCCCAACAAAAGGTAACTTCTGTAAATCGTTGAGGAGTTCCCTCGACTGTCTTTCGGCTCCATCATCAGATCGACTCCAGACCTTCATAAAATAGTAGTGCTTTAAAATACTTAATGAAAAAAATTACAAACGCACTAGTCGCTCCTACGATTTTCGAAGGTTCCCCTCGATTTTTCTGGGATGCCATCATCAGATCCTGGTTTCCTTATCATGGTACCACCGCTGGGATATCTCCTTACCAACAAAAAAAGAATCATCAAAATCGTTTCATAAACAACGAAGTTATCCGCGAACACACATAAAAAAAAAAATATACGGTCGAATTGAGAAACCTCCTCCTTTTTGAAGTCGGTTTAAAAATAAATATATATTTTTTTTTAAATTTAATTTTACTTTTATTTATTGTTTTATATTTATTGTGAAATTATAATAATTTTAATAATCAATATTGGACTATGTCTGAAACAAAAACATTGAATTGAATAATTTAAAAAATACAAAAATTATCACATTAACTCGTTAAATCACGGTTTACACCCGCTAGAACGAAAAAGATCCTAACATGGTAGGTAGGACCTGAGGGTTGGCCAGTTAATTACTTAAAATACACTATATTTATTTCAAGAAAACATTCATAAGATCTGAAGGCGTCGGACTCGCACATAAAGGGTTCCGTACCACCGTAGAATAAACACATCAAAAATATCAAGTTTGAGACTTGATATTTATTTTTAAATGTTATTATATTTTTAGTATTTGTTCTGCACCGGCAACAGAAATACACGTTCAGTGAAAATTTCAACTCTCTACCTGTTACGGTTCGTGAGATACAGCCCGCGCTGACAGACGGACAGACAGACAGACGGACAGCGTAGGCCTAGTAATAGGGTCCCGTTAGCACCCTTTGGAACCCTAAAAAGTAGCCTATGTTCTCCGCCAAGACCCAGTCTATCTCCATACCAAAATTCATCAACATTGGTTCAGCGGTTTAGCCGTGAAAAGGTAACAGACAGAGTTACTTTCGTTTATAATATAATAGATTGAATAGGACGGACAAACATTTTCCTATCCATATCTGTAATGTTATTTTTTACGATAATTTATTGATGTATGATATATTTATTACTTGCCCATCCATACCTACAACAAACGCAATAAAGCGACTCCATTGTTTTGACAAGCAATGTATTCCCACTGTCGGCCCAAGACCATGCTGCAAGTATATAACAGTAAGCGAAATAGGGAGTTTTTACAGAAATGACACGAATAACTATGAAATGACAAGAGATGACACAAAATGACAAGAGATGACACAAAATGACAAGAGATGAAAAGAAATTACACAAGACAAGGAAAAGCAAACGAAAATCACGCTGCAGTGCAGGTCGTAGGTTCGATTCCTGCCCAGGACATGCATTTGTGTGCATGAACATGTCCGCATGTCCCGAGTCTAGGTGTAATTAAGTGTATATTTAGTTTGTATTTACAAACAAAAAGTAGTATATGTAGTAATATCAGTTATCTGGTTTCCATAGTACAAGCTCTGCTTAGTTTGGGATCAGGTAGTCATGTGTAAAAGAATTTCCAAGGATATTTATTTATTTATCATAGGCGTCGGCGGACTGTAAATACTGTACTGTACCTGTAATGTGGCACGACCGTAATATTTTTCCGTAATATTTTTTAAAAAATCCTTCACAGGTCCGACGTCGAACAAGTCCGAGTGGACACTGACAATACAAAGTTAAAGAGAGACATGGTTAGTTCAAGTACTTAAAATGTGAGATGGCGATATTGTGCGCGCGCTCGGAAATAAACAACGTAAGCGCCAAACCACATTTTCTTGAATTAAAAAAAAACTACTTCATGAATTAAAATATGGTTGAAGGGTAGTTTAGATATCATTATTTGCTATGTTTTAGAAATAATTTCGTGATCTAAATCGTAAAAACATCGTGGTAGCAAGGAAAATTGTAAATAATTAGAGCTCATTTCATAATTTTTTTTTATCGAGAAAATTTCGTCAAATCGTGATTTGAATTTAAAGATACTCAAGATAATATAGTCAAAAATCATACATCTAAATATAAGATTCCTAGTCCACATACTTACTTAAAGAAAAAGTAGAATAGAAAATCAACCAAATTTCGAACCCTCGTCTTAATGTTAATATTTGCAACACATCGTGCAAATTGAGACGTCCACTCGGTAGCCATTTTGCGTTTACCCAGAATGTAAACAGACCGTGTCAGTGCAAATGCACCAGGTGTGCGTGCAGCACTGGCTGTCCGTCCCTGTCGCTCGCACCGGCTTATATGTAGGTCAACGAGGAGCTTATCGGTCACAGATCGGGCCGTCCCTCTCACACTGTTCAGACCTTCGCGTCCAGCCGGTTCAGTTTTGCATGAGACGCCGCGGGGCGCGCACGTCTCCGTGTTATGAGCCCGCGCATGCGTACAACGACGCAAATACGTACCGTGTAATCAGCTGATTGTTTTTATATTATTTTAAATTGTGATCTCTGTTCTGTGATAAATAAGAGAAGATGGGGCAAGCGTTCGGCACGACGAACTCACACAACGATGAGCAGAGGCACTACACCAGGAAAGAAATTGGTACGTGCCCGTGTTTGTTGTTGTCGGTTGACAGTTCGAGCCTACTATGTTTTCAGCTTCGTCCTTTGTTAAGTAATAGTTTATGGTTATTACTTTCTGATAGCAATCTCGGTATTAGACTAACCGAGGTTTTAAGAGACAATCCAGCATTATAGCATTGTTTATATAAAATTTGCATCACTATTTATATTCTAGAATGCTTTAAGCGTACAGGAGGATACTTTCTTATTTAAAACCAAAAATAGATATCATACCTACAAGTTTCGATTTGTGAGAGGACAATCGCCTCCATTTTAGTCTGAAGGCTGCCAGGCGGAATGCATTTTCCGCCTTTTAACCTGAAAAGTACATTATAATTAATCGGAATTGAGAATGAACACGAATTGTACATTTATATAAAACGCTTTAACCAATAGTTGCAATACCAGGCACCTGCCTCCAAATCTCTCATTAAACCATTTGAGTACTTATCATCATAAATACAAAGTATCTTCAAGGGTTACTTGCCCGCCCATTCTTTTAAGCAGTCTATGCCTATATTGTCAAGTGGCCTACGGTTTTCATAAGGAGTAACGTTTTGCTAGATCTTGGCATAGAGGAGTAAAAAGAAGTCCAATTTGAGGTCATGAGTTTAATTCAAGCTCTTCAAAAGGTCACAAAAGAGAAGGATACCGATAAAGGAAAAGAGACAAAATGTGTAGAAAGTCACCGGCGAGTGTTATTGCGAAATTGCATAAGTTATTCAACACGCCACAAAACATAACAGACTTTCTCTGTCAGGACAATTTACTTGTAGGCATTATTAATTATTGAAAGTTGCAAAGCACGTGTGAAGCAAGTTCTTAGCACAAAGGCACTCTGTATATTGTGGTCCTATTTGATTTAAATTTTTGGGATAAAAGGGACTCTCTATTTGAAAAAAATATATATCTTTCCATCATGCCCGAAAAAAGATCATTTTATTTAAAAAAAACCGGTATAGTACTTGAACAGAGTGAGATAACATGACAATCGCTAGTGATATCATTCGTTATGGTCATAAGTTATCGCCAACTTACGTATAATTCTCAGTTTAGGTAATGTATGTTGGGGAAATAACCATCGAGTATTGAAGCTTTAGCTTTAAGTCCGTTGACGTTAGGTCCTGAGGAGGCGTAACGTAGGATGGAGAATAAAGACCTGTGGTCATTAACAGATAAACCCAGTAATTGTATCATACAGACAGATAAAATAATTACACATTTTTTACAGAATTATCATTTTATACAATTAGAAGGTTGAGTTATTTTCAGGAGCCGGTTTTTCTAAAGCGTAGATTTCGTTACAATGTTTTCCTTTACCTAAGCTATCATTTTTTAATTGAGTATTTATGAAGCATTGAGATCATGAATCACGTACAAGTCCAACCAAAAATTGAGTTACAATTAGTTAAATGTTTATCGTAAACAAACGTAAATCTTTAAACGTTATATTCCTTATTGTGTATTCAAAATATTGCGCATCATTTCTCATTAAGTGAGTGTCATATATTGTGAATCGTGTAAACAAACAATACATAGGTACATTTATATCGTACATTCGTTATCCACACGTACAATGGAACTTTCTGCAGATAACACCATTCTAGACGATTCCCACTGGCACAATAGCTTATAAATAAAACAAGGTCGCGGCGAATGATAAAATGGTGTCGAATTGAATGCGCAAATTAAGTTTGGAAATAACGTACTTTCATGCATACAAGGTATAGTGTCTGAGAGATCAAGATCTCCAATGACTTAACATTTCAGACGCCTTTAATTTGGATAATAAAGACATCTCCGCAATGTAAATAAAGTGGTCTGATACTGGCTGATAATGATAATGATGATGATGAATGTAAACATTAGTCATCGTTTTATCCACGGCAGGTAAGTTGATTGCATCCTGTACAGTGCTGTGTCTTACTCAGACTATGTGGCGTGGTCTGCAGGGAGATATTGTGCTTTGCTTGAAGTAGAAAGTGAAGATGACATTGTGATGGTCAGGTTCATGTTAACCATTAGGTGAATGGTCCTCGTTATCATGACAAAAATGTTTTTGCTCTTTTCCCCTATCTAATCTCTAAGTGGTACAGATGTTTTTGTTATTAATAAATATTTGTTTGTGACTCTTTCATTGTATTGATAATAGTTTTTTAAACCGACTTCAAAAAAAAGGAGGAGGTTTCTCAATTCGACCATATATATTTTTTTTTATGTGTGTTCGCGGATAACTTCGTCGTTTATGAACCGATTTTGATGAATCTTTTTTTGTTGGAAAGGAGATATTCCAGCGGTGGTACCATGATAAGGAAACCAGGATCTGATGATGGCATCCCAGAGAAATCGAGGGGAACCTTCGAAAATCGTAGGGGCGATTAGTGCGTTTGTAATTTTTTTCATTAACTATTTTAAAGCACTACTATTTTATGAAGGTCTGGAGTCGAGCTGATGATGGAGCCGAAAGACAGTCGAGGGAACTCCTCAACGATTTACAGCAATTACCTGGTGTTTGGGCTTGATTAATTTGTATTGATGAGAACTTTACACCTAGATGGGTTGTGACTGTCATTAGGGGTCTGATTATGAAGACGTAGGACAGCCAAGGGAACTCCTTAACGATTTACAGCAATTACCTGGTGTTTAGGCTTGATTAATTTGTATTGATGAGAACTTTACACCTAGATGGGTTGTGACTGTCATTCGGGGTCTGATGATGAAGACGTAGGACAGTCAAGGGAACTCCTCAACGTTTTACAGTAGCTACCTTGTGTTTGGGCTTGATTAATTTGTATTGATGAGAACTTTACACCTAGATGGGTTGTGACTGTCATTAGGGGTCTGATGATGAAGACGTAGGACAGTCAAGGGAATTCCTCAACGTTTTACAGTAGCTACCTTGTGTTTGGACTTAATTCATTTCTATTGATGAGTACTTTGCACCCATATCGTTTATAAGTGCCAATACAGGTCTGATGATGGAGACCATAGACAGTCGAGGGAATTCTTCAACGATTTACAGCAGTTACCTTTTGTTGCGCTTACTTCATACGGTTCAATATGCCAAAATGTTCATTGGTATGGCGCCACTAAAAATCGTGAAATAAAATTATTTTTATTAAAAAAAACAAACCGACTTCAAAAAAACCTGATGCACTAAAAAGCCTGAAATAATATTTCTATAACCACCTCTGCCTACCCCTTCGGGAAAACCAGACGTGATGGTGTGTTATCGAGTATTTGAAATCGGTGCCAATCTTGGTATGCCAAGTCTACCTACTATAAAAGTAAGAAGATAGATTGGCACCGACCCCAAATACTCGATAACACACCATCACGTCTGGTTTTCCCGAAGGGGTAGGCAGAGGTGGTTATAGAAATATGATTATAATTATCAGTGGTAATGAATCCACCTGGTTCAATAGACGAAGCTAGAGGATTTTAAATTTAATCATATTCATTTGAATTTTGTGTGGGACCGAAGGGGCAAGGGGCAATCATTTAAATATATTCTGTATTCTATGCTAATGGTGCGGTTTTCACAAGCCAAGTAACGTTAGAAACTCAGTCTTGAATATTTAATTAAGACTTGGAATGACAAATACCGAAATTTACTAATTCCGAATTTTTTGTGAATCCTAAACAGTGTAAATTCTTATTTCTCAATGTTACTTCGCATTACCCGAAATAAATTGGATATTTACACAGGTAGGATGTAATTATAAAATTGTATGGAAGAATGTGTAGTCTGCGGCGCTTGCGCATATGACGCAGGCGCTGCGAGATAAAGAACAGATGTACCGGCGCCGACATCAACGGATCCGACTGTTGATACTTTATCGCGAAAAATACACGTTATTTTGTGTGGAGAAGATGAACCAATCATAAGAATATACAATTAAACGCCTTTTCACATTTTAAAGACAAAATAGTAGCAACATTTTCCTAAAAATACCATGTCATGGTCGGTTCCTTGTAGTCTGCTCATTTCTTTGTTTTCTACAAGTAATTTATTTACACCGAAGTAGTCCTAATTAATATGCATGAGAGCTATGTGTGTTTGTATTCTCAAAATATCTTAATCGTCTAACTAACCTAACCTAACCTCTGAAATAATTTTAATGTGTAATATATTATATTCTATACTGGACTACAAAGTGTCTGTATAAAATACAAGTTGTGGTAGTATAAAGGTGGCTGCATTAGTGATGGGATGTTCTCGAGAACATTCTCACCCTCGGAAACTTACGGAAACTTATTCGTGAGATTTTCGAGAATTTATTTTCTGAAGCATGTTAAACTTGGCATAAACCTCATTAAACATGCAAGTATGGTGGTTTTAATTGTTTTTAAGATTGAAAGTTAGGATAACGTCACCCAAAATAAAAAAATCTCACGAATAAGTTTCCGAGGGTGAGAATGTTCTCGAGAACATCCCATCACTAGGCTGCATACATAGCTAAACCTCGAGTAGTGGACCGTAATCGTACCATTTGGTCATCCAATCATCCCCTGCTTAGCTCTGTATAGACGTAATCGTATTATCAGGGGGTAATATCATGGGTATAATGCCACGTAAAAGTTTCCAGTCTAGCTATTTTGATACTCTTGAAAATGCACATGCCACAAGAATTTTGTCAAAATAAATATTCGTGGTAACTTGGGATCGTATTTTTAAGAAATATTTTTGTTACATGTAAAGCCATATCAGTCCGTTTTAAATAACAGCTTATTAGGACTCTGTACTACTACTGTAATTAAAATCATATTTTTGCGCTTATTTATGGCTCATGGATTCTGAGAAAAAAATGTAACCTGCTAAAAGTCATATACGGATGATTATTCTAACCCTTGCGTACTGCTTTAGGCATATGTTAAAAATTTAATCAGCTAGGCTATTCTGTAACGTCATACTCACTTTGCACGCGTGAATTTTCTAGTGAAATGTCACATTTCAATACAATAAATTTGACATATCACCTGCAAATTCACGCGTGCGAAGTGAGTTTGTCGTTACAGAATAGCCTAGCAGATCTCATATTCTGACATTACCGTGTCTAAACCATGTTTGAAACTAAACCTGTTGCGTTTCCTAACTGCGGCTTCTGGCGGACCGAGACTGGTGCCGACGCCGGCACTGGACCGGTCCGGGCTACCGGTCCCATTGCGATTTAATTGCACCATGCACGAGCCTAAGTTTTTACCCGACTACGGCGGAGGGTTATGATTTTGACCGGTATGTATGTATGTATGTATGTATGTAAGTATGTATGTATGTATGTATGTATGTATGTATGTATGTATGTATGTATGTGCATCTGTTCCCACCTAACTTCCAAACTACTTGTCGTAATTTGACAAATGAGGTATCGTTAGAAGCGGCTTAATGGCGCGCTGGTTATAGGCTATGTGACGTCACATGAAATTGCATATGGCGCCCTCTAGAGGACATAATGTCATGAACTAAAAAAAAAACATTTTTTAATAAAACCGTGTGGGGTATCAAATGAAAGAGCTTAATGAGCACATTTCAAATATATATATATTGTTACCTATAACTCCAAAATAATTAAATAAAAAGTAAGTTTAAAAACTAAAACCCGACTACTGAAAAATCGCGCTCTAAAAAGTATGAAACAAGAAAATATTCTCATCTAGAGGATAGCCGTGGTCCGTGTTTATGCCATTTGGCCCTATAGGACCTACACGGACCACGGCTATCCTCTAGATGAGAATATTTTCTTGTTTCATACTTTTTAGAGCGCGATTTTTCAGTAGTCGGGTTTTAGTTTTTAAACTTACTTTTTCCATGGTGTGGATAAGTTATGGTTGCTTTTATCGAGTTTAATATGACAACATTCGTCTGATATTCTCAAGGCTGTACAAACATCATCATCTGCCTCACCTGTTTTATTTATCTAGGGTCGGTCGGTGCATGCCTTTTTATCTTTCATTCAGGTCCCTTCTCTGTCACACTCGCATCCACTGTAACGTATTTGGAACCCAGTCACAAGTTGCTGATTTGTTTTGGCCAAGATATTAATAAATGACCTCAATTAGAGCAGTTCTTAATTAAAACTAAACATTTTGCTGTACTTCATAGGAAAATAACCACGGTTATATTGTTGCCTTGTAACTATGAGTCCATTACCTTCCTAGGTGTCATTAAGGACATAAATGATTAGAGTAATATGCCGTATAATGTCTTTAATAACTCCATGAGCGTCAAAGCTTCTGTTTTTATGACGTGAGAGCCTAATTAAAATATGTTAGTAAGATGTTTTATGAAAGGCTTCACTAGTGCTGGCCATTGCCTGCTATTGGAGATTTGACTCTGAAACAGCACTCAACGGATGTAACATTTTCACTCTGCATTAAAGGATGCATTTTGATGCAAACTCAAATAATAATTGGAACCTTGATGTCAGCATTCGTGTGTTTTTGCAGGCGCCCAGACAAAGGTGACCCGGGTCTGGTTTTAATTTTTGCAACACGGCAAAACCCGTCCTTTGTGAACTCGTCAGTTTTCCGAGACGTCGCGGGACATTTTGATTAATTTGTTATTGTCATTTTATTTGCTTCGGCAGAGTGGTCTCTTATCAATTTTTTTTATCAAGGTTGACACAAAAAGTGTTCCTTCGCATATTTTTTTGCTTTGTTATGGATAGATAGCAAGCGAACTAAATGATGCCAGACGTATACGAAATGACGTTGTAAAAAAGTTGAATAAGACCGAGTGTAATCAGGGCCATTCGTAATATCTTAAAGATGATTGAATAACAGACGTACTTTTGCTTTTCTTTTATAATACAGATAAATAGCTCTGTATTAAAAGTAAAAGTAGAGGCGAAGCCAAGTTTCTGCATGAATCAGCAGCTGATGTTTCGTTCAGACAGGGAATGCGATAAGTTGCAATAGAACATTCTCAAAATTTCAGTTCTGACGTTTCTGGAGCACAAATTTCAGCTGAAAGCACATCGGCAGGCAGTCCTCAAGATTGTCCCCAAGATAGTTATATACCTCTACATGACGTGAGAACCTTCTTTTAAGGTCAGTTAAAATTACAGACCCGTTACACCTGCAATTTTTTTAAACATGTCGCTAATTAGCCTACAATAAAACTTGCAATCAAGATTCCTGTGAGACTATTGCACGTTCTTTGTTCGTCCACTGAATCATTGCGGCGCGCGGCGGCCGGCGGCGCAGGCGCGCGTCGATGGCCGGATGTCGCTGCGCATCGGCGTGCGTGTGCGCAGTAATATTGTAGCGGCGACGTGACATTATTGAACAACTTTTTGTAACAATGCATCCAGAGATGTTACTGGTGCAACTTTAGTGTTGCCTTGTATTCTCAAAACAAACCAAAACACTGTTCAATTCCTCATGTGGCGATGGGCCATTTTCTACTTTGATTGCACACTCCCATCATTGTTACTCCTAACCAAGGTACCTACTTCTTACCTTCAAATTATGGTCGTGATGGGTGATAATTAAAAAATCTTCGTAACTCTTTAGTTGTGGCAGTCGACCAGTTCTTAGAAATCTAGCAAAAAGTAATGTCCTAACTGACACCATTTTACTTAATGCTCGGATTAGTAAAGATGAGTAAAATGACGTTAACTTGCAAAACAACAAAAACGAGCTAATAGTCCGTTTAATTAGCGTTCAGAGTTCTTTGACTTTTAATGTAGTTATTTAATCATGTGTTACTTCGCGGAAACGATTGGCTATAAATTGGATTTTGCGAATAGAATGGATCGCCTTCGGGCGTGTTAACCTTAGCGTTTATTGTATGTACCTAGAATTCTGCGGAAAATATTTTGCTAAAGTTCTATTTCCTCTCTTTCAATTGCTTGTTTCATAATGTTCTGTTACCTACGGCACTGTACTCACCTATGGTAATCCTGTGTCAATTATATACGAAACCAATTGAAACATTGACAAAAAGTTACGCGATCGCCCCGCTGGACGCCATCTTTGCTTACCAAATAGGACAAGTATAAAAAAACGTACTATAAGTAATGTGACAATGCTCTGACACTTCAGTTGTCCATCGCCTGCACTTTACAAAGGAATTCACGTCGACGTCACGTACCGCTGCACCATATATTTGCTTCGAATTGCCAGTGAGAAATCACGGGTCAGGTCATGCGTCAGATCACTGTCATGTCACGTACATGGAGAATTGAAACCAAGATCGAATATAATGCTTTTCTAAAAGGACCATTCACCATACGTTCACCTTACCTACTTAAAATACTTGAAACGTAAAACCTTAATTTTTCGCCTATCACGTCTCCATCCACAATCACGAGATCAAATCGGCGAGTGCGCAACCAAGTGTGTCCGTTGGGAGTGGAGGCGGCGGCGCCTGCGCGGGCGCGCCTCAAGGCGAGCCGCTCGCCCGAGACGCTTGCAAACAAACGCACTGACAAGATGTATTGAGTATTTAAGTTTAGGTATGAACTTAACGTACCTACAAATGTTAAAACTGAACTCGTAAATAGAACTGGTTGTCAGAGTTTCACAAATTATAGATGATACTCAGATAGACCTGATGAAAACTTCAGGCTGACGCGTTGCTTAAAAAAATGTTTCCTTATAAATAGTTTCAAAGTCTGTCATCCAGTCACTCAAGGAAGATCATATTGTGAGTATGGAAAGTTCACCAATACAAAATGAAATCCCCGTCATGATACAAGTGTCTGCTTGTATGGATTCAAATAAGATACCGGTTAAGTGCGGTTGCCATTACTGGACAATAATCCGGTTTGCGGCGAGTGGAGCCAATTGCCGTGATTGTACGATTTCGTAGCTGCGTTTCGAAGGACCTGACGAGTGGGAGAGACAATTTTAGAGCGTTTATAGGCTCTAAGTGACTCCACTCACGAAGGTTCCTCAATCAGGATTTCCCTCAGCGCGTCTCTTCTCAGAAACTGTCCATCATTGTGAGTGACGAGAATCAACGTGACTTTTATTTTAAGTTAGTTTATTTAACCGCAGCACTGATAACTTCCTTATTAAAAGCGTTAAAGTACGTCAATTAGGCCCTGTTTTAGTGTTACCAACCTTCATCTCTTCAGCATAAGAAGAATAATGTGACGCGAAGATATGGTCCTAATTAGTCAGATAGATAATCGATTTATCACGATCTTAAATATTGGCGTCGATCCCTACTATCTACCTACTCGTGGAATGATCAAAACAATTACTTGTGTGAGGCGACTTGAGGATTCACCTACACGTTTGAGTCATTATTATTGATTAAACATGTGCCGAAATTATAACAACGTATCACAATAATTAATGGTCCAATAGCAACTTCTCCTTTTACCACGTAAGTAGCAAAGCCGCCTATCCGGCCGTCATTCCGTGACATTGCAGCAAGTGCCCTAAGTTGGAAAATTCTTTGTATGACTTGTTTGTTTAGCTTAAAAAGAGGCCACTTGTCTATCATGTAATAAAAATCATATTTGGCTAATATGCAAATTTTTATGACATTCAACTCAAATTTGGCCCCAAACCAGACTCAAAGATACAAGGGAGTCACTGAGGCTGAAGTCCGATGTATGTAGACCGAAGTTATATTTTTATCTATGTTGTAGAGACAAATTCGAAGCTTGATCATTTGGGAAGTTATTTGCTTTGCTATATTGGACAATTTGATAAAGTAGCCCTAAGCCAGTAAAGATGTGTTCGGAAGCCATTTGTTAAAATATTGCTATAAAATAAGTTTTGGGACATTGTTTATTTAATACACGTACGGAACTATCTGTTTTATTATCAGCGAAACATTCTCATGAATAAATAAAAATCCGACGTCACGCAAGATGAACACAGGAAAAACAAGCGTTATCATTATCACCTTATCTATCATCAGGATGTTGTGTAGGAAAGGATTGAGTGATTCGTATAAAAAAAAATTTGTACATAGATTATTTGTTATAAGGAAAAGTACAAACTGCAATTTATCTCGATCAGGCTTGCAAGTGATTTGGTTTTTCCTTGATAAAAAATACCGTTTTTATTAAGTTGGATATTGTGTTTATTGTTGGGTAAAAATGTTAATAAATCAATAATCCATATTATACATTTCATGCATTTAAGTATACGCTAAATTAAAAATCATATCTTAGAAGGATATCTACGGTTCATGTGGCCCGTGGCTTTCAATCAAATTCAAGAGCTGTTAAATATGTTACGTAGTAAATTACATACATCTATGGTTACTACATATTTTATACTAAGATATACGGCCTCATCTAACCAACGTATTTCTCATAACAAGGATCGTAATTCTACAAAACTATCTCCACATGCTTAATGATTACTCATTATCTTATCACAATTTACTCTGCCTCTCAGCACTCTATTGTATACCCCATCATTACAAACATGTTGATATGTATGTAAAGCATGTTATCTACACGAGGAAACAAATGGAAATGTCGCGATAAGTGCTGTGTGACGTAGCATACGGCGTAGCACACACAGCATATCGATACAAAACGTAATAACTATCTAATATCTTGAAACTATGACTAGTGATGGGATGTTCTCTAGAATATTCTCACCCTCGGAAACTTACTCGTGAGAATTTTCGAGAATTTATCTTCTGAAGCATGTTAAACTTGGCATAAACCTCATTAAACATGCAAGTATGGTGGTTTTAATTGTTTTTAAGATTGAAAGTTAGGATAACGTCACCCAAAATATAAGATTCTCAAAAATTCTCACGAGTAAGTTTCCGAGGGTGAGAATGTTCTCGAGAACATCCCATCACTAACTATGACCCTATAATAATATGCCTTTGACTCTGCATCGCAGGTTACCACACACTGGCACAGTGCCACAATCTGACACCACCATTCACACCAACACCACATTTCCAAAATTATAGCAAACTTTAAAGCTCAAGTCAAAGCAGTAGTGGACAGAGATTCCTTTCCTTTACTTTTGACCCAATTTAAAATACTTCGCAGACCTACTCCAGACCCCACTGTAATTTTCTGTTTAGCAGTCTAGCCATTTTAGGAAAAGGAAAGTATGAGAGTGTTCTATGTTGTGTTATTATTCTGTGATTCCAATATTTGCTTACGCATCTAATGGGCTTATTAACATCGGGGTAGGCAGACGTATTTATCGCTAGGGCGTTGACATGCCCAAGAGTCGGCGCCAACCAAATACAGATGTTGATATTAATAGATTTAAAGTTCGTTGATTTCAAGAACTGGCTCATGCTTTGAATTGGCAAAATAAACGGCTTTGATGATACTCGGAGTGCGGAATTGAAGTCTCAAAGATAGGATTCGGTTTTATTTGACGGTTCAAAATGAGATATGCTTACGGCAAAGACGTACCAATAAAGGCTAGTCAAATGCGTAATATTGAAAGCATTGACTGCTATGCTAGCGTCATCTGACATTCACTAAATAATATTTCGTATCTGATAGCTCTGTGTAAACCCACCGACAGAGCGATAAGACCATTTGTAGCACTCATTATATGCTCCAATCTTAAGTTAATATAGAACTGTCTACAGCTTAATGATCAATTAACGTCTACTGATAACCTTCGAAATACCAAGTGTTTAATGTGTGCTGTAGGTTCTCCATAGATAGACTGTACTATCTAGTAAGTACTTAAATAATAAAGGAGCTTCGTCCTTTGTGGACACTGCCTGCTAATTAGTTTTGCGATTGCTACAAAGTTTGATTGTTTTTTTTTTGTGTTAAAGGTCATCTACGGAAAGGTATATTAAAAGATATTCTTATAATAATAATTGATCTGTAGACTTCAAAGTTATTAAGGGCCATACAATCATCCATTTATGATGTTTCTCTTTCTTCTTCCTTTTTTGTCGACCTATCAACACCCAATGCTGAGCGTAGGTCTCTTCTATAGCACTCCATTCCTTGCAGTCATGTGCTTTCCGCATCCAGGTCTTTCCTGCTACCTTCACCAGATCGTCGGTTCAACTCGCTGCTGGCCAGCCTACGCTTCTGCGTCAAGAATGAAGTCCCCCACTCGAACACACTTTTCCCTTACGAAATAATGTCAGAGATATGATTTTCTTCTGTTGGTCGGGACCTTAGAGCTGTTTCAATTATTTCAACGATCAAAGCCAAGCAGTTATGTCGTATGTACACAATAGTTAATTTGGCCGCAGTCGGTCGACTAACTTTCACAAGCCGAGTTAGAAAGGATTACCGTTCATCGCCGTCCGACGCGCGCCCAGTACTTTTGAAAGTGCTAAATACACTTAAATCATGCTTCCTGTTATTATTGTATCATTTTTCTCTACTTAAAAATCATTGCTATTTCGCTTCTTATAATTTGATAGCCGTTCCCAAGAAAGTTTCCCTATGACCACTCGTTTTATTCATAGTACATAGTCATGCCTGGAGATCATCATTATGGGCTCCAGATAAGCCTCGAAGAAAGATCGTGCAATCTTTTACAATACAGTCATAATGTTAGGTCTTCGTTAACAGTGCTATGTCATAGTAAAATAAATATCACAATGGAGCGTTCCGATTAGTTAGAGCGTAGGCAGAGAGATAAGAGTTCGTTCACAGCCCGCTAATGGTGGCATTACCTTGAAGGCGCGTTGACGTGTACTCTAATTTACTATTGATTTGTATCATATTGTGTTGATGGCCAATGAGACAAGATCAGAATCTTCAAATATTGTGTTGTATCAAATAACTGTCAAACGCTTTTGTGCTTAACACCTACCTACCTGGTAGGTTTTGTGGTACCTAGATTTTAATCATGGAATATTATTTATCTACAATTATGTATATGATTGTCATTAGAAGCGTGTCAACTATCACTCCTGTGCTATATGCCAGTAGGAGAGGTACATCAGAAAGCTGCCCTATTTTTCTATCAGTATCAAACTCTAATTGCTAAATAAACAATAGCAAACTCTTGCGCAACAGCATGACGTGTCGCGAGCCTACTCATCATGTACGTATCATACTGCGGTGATATAACTAGGCGATTATTTCGCCCCACTGGCTGGCGGTGATTATGTGGTGCGAACGTGCGCGAGAGCACCCTTGTCTACTGAGCGATATTGTACTGCAGTTTGTTATGATTTGACTAGAATATTGTCTGTCTGGATCAGTTGAGATATACCTCGTCTTAGTAAAATAATCAGTGCTTTATTTTTCTACCTCACAGCAGGAGCACAAAGGAACTGCTTTATGAATCAACTTTGTGCAATTATCCTCGGACCTGAGGATTTAAGTTTTAAGATTGTTAGGTATTTGAGTTAATAGCTGCTTAGTTTCTGCGAGAAAGCGAAGCTAGGACTGAAGCCACACACAATGCGACTCAACTGGCTTAAGCCAGCCTTCATTAGCGTTGTACTATCGATTACTGCCCACACACCGTAATCCGTTTAGCGGCCACCTTGCTGGGCCGAGCCATTCGTCCTAGACCGACACGGCGACGTTGAAAAGGACGTCAATAGCAGTACTAATAAATGCCATATACGAATGAATTAGTATGCTAAATAATGTTAACATTCTGTAACTGAATCTTTGACGTCAAAAATTCTTGTAATCTATGAACTGTTTTTTTTTTTCAAACATTTTAATTTCCATGTGAACTACACAGATCTGTGTTCGCCTGTTTAGGCCTCCCGTTTACACTGTCGGTGCAGAGTGAGGCAATTACCAGGTTTATCAATCGTCTCAACGTCCGGTGCAGGCGTGCAGGCTGCACATTCGGCTTATCAACAACTAATCCAGTTCAATTGTGTAAACGAGTTAGTAGAAAAGTGAAATCTATTCAGAGTTAATTTAGCAACAGAATTATCTTTTATGATTATATTGTGTTCAGTAGTATAGAGAATAATTCCGTTTACTGCATTATTACCCGACTACGGCGGAGGGTTATGATTTTGACCGGTATGTATGTATGTATGTATGTATGTATGTGCATCTGTTCCCACCTAACTTCCAAACTACTTGTCGTAATTTGACAAATGAGGTATCGTTAGAAGCGGCTTAATGGCGCGCTGGTTATAGGCTATGTGACGTCACATAAAATAGCATATGGCGCCCTCTAGAGGACATAATGTCATGAACTAAAAAAAAAACATTTTTTAATAAAACCGTGTGGGGTATCAAATGAAAGAACTGGATGAGCACATTTCAAAAAAAATATATATATTGTTACTATAACTCCAAAATAATTAAATAACCCTATTTCTCTCAAGTCTCACTAACTACGCAGTCCCGCCACCATTGGCGCGTTAAGAAAACGATGATGAACGATTTAATAAATTTGCACATCGCCCTGTATAAATCACTTGTGAAGGTTTTAAAAACAGCTTAAGTATAAATATACGGCGTTGAGTTAACGAGCGGGAACGCCGCTGTTATACACCGAGGTTAACAGCGGAATTATGTTAAATTGTCACTTAAAAATCGTCGTAGGGTGTTCAAATTATTGAAATATGCATACACATCGCCTTTGTAAAGATTTTATTATTATTTATTTTCATCAATTTATATGCGGATATCCATATGATAAAGTCTAAAATATACGAAGCATCTAATTGCGTCCGACAGCAATTAACGTCCCGACTTCGTACGTAATGTGACACCCGTATGTTTTAGTTTTCCAACGCCCAAGAAACAGAAGCTCAGAGAAGTATTTTATATGTATTTTTTACTTTTATTGTTTTAGGTGACGAATTCATTGTTATATCCGAAGATTGTGTTTCGGGAAATAGTAAACTAATTTGGAGAATAGATTTATAGCAGTTCACTATACTCTGTTTAGTTTTTCCTCAATTCAATTTATGGGTCAAACAATTAGTGTCGTTTCCGGCATTCATTACTTAGTTTTAAGGTCACCGAATCAGGAGTCGGCTCAATTCACAACATGACGTAGCCATAGATTAATTTTAGTTTCCGCGAGGGCGCTCCAACTAGATGGAGCATGCGCACTAATAAAATGCGGCAACTGATACCACGCAAAATTTTGAGTACTTCAGTACATCTGACAGCAACCATTGTATGAAACTGACAGGCCGCAACGAAAATAAGTTGCCGCATTTCTGGAAAGGTTTTTCTTAGTAGGGCGGTATCTAGTTAAAGCGCACGCGCGAAACTTTTATAAATCTATGGAAGTAGCCTAGTGTCGTTTATTTGCTTCCACAGTTTACTCTGCTTAGCGTCACTGACATTGTCATGACACCAAAAATATAATTGTAAAATGTGAATCGTGACTATTCAATATTGAACTACAATATGAATTGGCTCACGTTATATACTTGCTCATGACGACGCTTTGTGGCTCATAACACCATAGCTTGTTCCGTCAGGGTACCTCGGCTTAAAGGAAAGATGATAAACTTTATGCAAGTCTTGCAAAGATAGTCTTCAGGCTATAGCTATCCAGAAATACGGCCAATAGAAGCAAACAATACAATTATCACACTAGATAAATTAAACCTGCTTTATCAATTTTCAAATCAGCTAAATAACACACATACAGAACGTATGAAATTGATTGTAATACGAAGACAAGACAGCTATTACGTTGACAATCGCGAGAGTGAGACAGGAAGAGATAACGCTCGTATAATGAGCTAGTTGATTGCGTATCTGAGGTGTGTCATCATGTATACCTAGACTTTTGAAATGATACATGGACATATTTCTTCTGTGAGTCTCACGCTTGTCTCACAATTTTAAATGCATTAATCACGCCTGTTACTTCCATAATCGAAAACTAAAATTTGTATGAAAATGTTTGGTCTCATTAGTTTCGTAATATCATTACTGTAATGTTTGTGTGAGTGAATATTAATTTACCGACTTACTTTGTTTAGTAAGGACTGCACTATGTCGTAGGCTTCGTTGGTAGTTTCAAGCAAAATGAACGGCAAACTTACCTGAAAAGAAAATAAATATACATAAAGAGACATCCTTGGAGTTCGAGGTCGTTCATTTTAAACCAAACGCCTAATATTATAAAATTGTCGATACAAAATGGCAGTGGGTTGCTCATATCTACCTAAGAACCAACAACCGCTGGGGTAAACGAGTTCTAAAGTGGACATCGCGTAGGCAATGACAATGTGGGAAGTCCTTCAACAAGAAGGACTAAATATCTTAGAGGAATGCCTAGGCCATAAACTAAAAGTAAGACTATTTTAGTTTTAAGTATAAGGACACCAAAATTCAACATACAATCGAAATCCTTCCATTGTGAATGAACCCGAAGCCGAGCAACTGCGACGTAATTCGTATGAATTACGAACGCAATTACAATAGTAATTTATCTACCTGTGTCATACTTTATTATTACTGTTTATATAACGGTCAAGGATCGAGCGCGGTTTGAGTGGCTTTGAGAAAAATCCCCTCACCACCACTTACTATTCAATTACATTTAATAAGATTTTAGATTAAATAACCTTTCGCAATCACCCTAACAAATCGACGATGATGTTTTGGGGACCATGACCATAAAAAGTGGTAAAAAGACAAAACTTAAATCCAAAAAAAAAGTAAGTTTAAAAACTAAAACCCGACTACTGAAAAATCGCGCTCTAAAAAGTATGAAACAAGAAAATATTCTCATCTAGAGGATAGCCGTGGTCCGTGTTCATATGCCATTTGGCCCTAAAGGACCTACACGGACCACGGCTATCCTCTAGATGAGAATATTTTCTTGTTTCATACTTTTTAGAGCGCGATTTTTCAGTAGTCGGGTTTTAGTTTTTAAACTTACTTTTTTTTTGGATTTAAGTTTTGTCTTTTTACCACTTTTTATGGTCATGGTCCCCAAAACATCATCGTCGATTTGTTAGGGTGATTGCGAAAGGTTATTTAATCTAAAATCTTATTAAATGTAATTGAATAGTAAGTGGTGGTGAGGGGATTTTTCTCAAAGCCACTCAAACCGCGCTCGATCCTTGACCGTTATATAAACAGTAATAATAAAGTATGACACAGGTAGATAAATTACTATTGTAATTGCGTTCGTAATTCATACGAATTACGTCGCAGTTGCTCGGCTTCGGGTTCATTCACAATGGAAGGATTTCGTTTGTATGTTGAATTTTGGTGTCCTTATACTTAAAACTAAAATAGTCTTACTTTTAGTTTATGGCCTAGGCATTCCTCTAAGATATTTAGTCCTTCTTGTTGAAGGACTTCCCACATTGTCATTGCCTACGCGATGTCCACTTTAGAACTCGTTTACCCCAGCGGTTGTTGGTTCTTAGGTAGATATGAGCAACCCACTGCCATTTTGTATCGACAATTTTATAATATTAGGCGTTTGGTTTAAAATGAACGACCTCGAACTCCAAGGATGTCTCTTTATGTATATTTATTTTCTTTTCAGGTAAGTTTGCCGTTCATTTTGCTTGAAACTACCAACGAAGCCTACGACATAGTGCAGTCCTTACTAAACAAAGTAAGTCGGTAAATTAATATTCACTCACACAAACATTACAGTAATGATATTACGAAACTAATGAGACCAAACATTTTCATACAAATTTTAGTTTTCGATTATGGAAGTAACAGGCGTGATTAATGCATTTAAAATTGTGAGACAAGCGTGAGACTCACAGAAGAAATATGTCCATGTATCATTTCAAAAGTCTAGGTATACATGATGACACACCTCAGATACGCAATCAACTAGCTCATTATACGAGCGTTATCTCTTCCTGTCTCACTCTCGCGATTGTCAACGTAATAGCTGTCTTGTCTTCGTATTACAATCAATTTCATACGTTCTGTATGTGTGTTATTTAGCTGATTTGAAAATTGATAAAGCAGGTTTAATTTATCTAGTGTGATAATTGTATTGTTTGCTTCTATTGGCCGTATTTCTGGATAGCTATAGCCTGAAGACTATCTTTGCAAGACTTGCATAAAGTTTATCATCTTTCCTTTAAGCCGAGGTACCCTGACGGAACAAGCTATGGTGTTATGAGCCACAAAGCGTCGTCATGAGCAAGTATATAACGTGAGCCAATTCATATTGTAGTTCAATATTGAATAGTCACGATTCACATTTTCCAATTATATTTTTGGTGTCATGACAATGTCAGTGACGCTAAGCAGAGTAAACTGTGGAAGCAAATAAACGACACTAGGCTACTTCCATAGATTTATAAAAGTTTCGCGCGTGCGCTTTAACTAGATACCGCCCTACTAAGAAAAACCTTTCCAGAAATGCGGCAACTTATTTTCGTTGCGGCCTGTCAGTTTCATACAATGGTTGCTGTCAGATGTACTGAAGTACTCAAAATTTTGCGTGGTATCAGTTGCCGCATTTTATTAGTGCGCATGCTCCATCTAGTTGGAGCGCCCTCGCGGAAACTAAAATTAATCTATGGCTACGTCATGTTGTGAATTGAGCCGACTCCTGATTCGGTGACCTTAAAACTAAGTAATGAATGCCGGAAACGACACTAATTGTTTGACCCATAAATTGAATTGAGGAAAAACTAAACAGAGTATAGTGAACTGCTATAAATCTATTCTCCAAATTAGTTTACTATTTCCCGAAACACAATCTTCGGATATAACAATGAATTCGTCACCTAAAACAATAAAAGTAAAAAATACATATAAAATACTTCTCTGAGCTTCTGTTTCTTGGGCGTTGGAAAACTAAAACATACGGGTGTCACATTACGTACGAAGTCGGGACGTTAATTGCTGTCGGACGCAATTAGATGCTTCGTATATTTTAGACTTTATCATATGGATATCCGCATATAAATTGATGAAAATAAATAATAATAAAATCTTTACAAAGGCGATGTGTATGCATATTTCAATAATTTGAACACCCTACGACGATTTTTAAGTGACAATTTAACATAATTCCGCTGTTAACCTCGGTGTATAACAGCGGCGTTCCCGCTCGTTAACTCAACGCCGTATATTTATACTTAAGCTGTTTTTAAAACCTTCACAAGTGATTTATACAGGGCGATGTGCAAATTTATTAAATCGTTCATCATCGTTTTCTTAACGCGCCAATGGTGGCGGGACTGCGTAGTTAGTGAGACTTGAGAGAAATAGGGTTGCCAAAATTGTTGTTAAAGGCTGAAAGGCTCTTAACTGAAGTGACGCTTATAAATCTTATTGATCAACAATTTTGGATATATCTGTACAAAAAGCCACCAATGTTCTCCAGTATAACATTGTATTCAGAATGCTTAGAGCTGCCTCGTTTCAGGGATGTTCATGGACGCATACCTTACTATGCGTCAATACCAGGTATCCTCAACCATTTCGTGAGCAATTTGAAGCGGAGTGTTGGAAGTGAATTGCGAGCATTGCTAGCCCTATGTGTAGTAATTTACCATAACAGATGTTATTTATTTCGTAAGCCCTTCGAAAATATTGACTGTCTGGGGTATTGTTGGTCTAATCCAGGCGGCCTGAAGGTCGCGCCCGTCACACGCTATTCAGATGAGATGCTTAGTGCGGCACTCTTGAAACAGACGGTGTCAAAGATGTGAACTTACCGGTAATTAAAAAAAGCTTGTTTGTAGTCATACTTGTCTTAGAGAAGTCACCGATACCAATCATTGTTATACCTACTAGCAATCAATATGGGCTATAACACACCACGACGCCAGTCTGTCGCCAGGATACCTGTTATACATTTCAATACGAATTAGTTGGCTACGGTGGCTGGCGACGTCGCCTGGCGCCCCGCTGTGTTATGGCTACAAGGGTCAAAGATCTGCGTGAGTACATATTATTGACGTTGCTAACTCCTGAAACAACCACAGAGCAAAAGATCAAACGCAGACAGATAAGCCACGAGGTGATATCTAATCATTTATTAAAAGCGACTGTAGCCTAGAGGTGAACAGGTTGGGCTAACAATCAGAAGGTCCCAGGTTCGATCCCCGGTGGGGCATGCACCAATGGAAGAATTTTCATCTATGTGCATAATTTACAGTTCGCTGACGGTGAGGGAAAAACATCGTGAGGAAACCTAATAATTAGTAATTAATAATCCCGAGGGATAGGTAGGTACCTATCCCTCGGGATTAGGTAATAGTCAGGTCCTGTATACACGGCGACACGGTTCACCACCTGTCACGTTGGGTTCTGACTATCTAGTGAAACGTGGGCTTTGAGTTGGTTAATACCTCCACAATGTGGTGGTGTATGGCCACTCAAGCCTCTGACTACCCCCGAACGGGGATAAAAGTCGTGACGTTACATATTTTTATTAAATATTTTGATCAATCGCATCACAATTAGCAATAATCGTCATGAACCAGATCAGCTCACACAACGCTACCAATTACCATAAAACCAGCATTTACTAACAACCATAACCAATACTCCCAATTTACGTGTAACGGTGCGCGAGCGCAGTTTTCCGTTGTCTCCACGTGTCATTGTCCTCCGGTGACGTGGCACAGTCGCTAAACAAACACGGTCACCTCCTTCCGAGATGTGAACGACTTGCGAATAAATAGCTGAACAATTCGCGTGAAACTCACACCATTGTCGAGGTGACGACTCCGAGCGATGACTAGGGGCTTTGAAACATGTTGTGACTGATGGATAGAATTACATTTTGAATATCCCGATCCTCATTATTATGTGAAGGCATCAAAATATTTTCAATGTTATTTAATTATTTTAAGTTGCATACACAAACTCCGTTTATATCCAACGTTACGATTGTTAACATCCTCCAATGCCAGTGCTAATATGTTCGCAACGCATAATTTATGAGTGTCACTTGTACTCCTGCCATCTGCCTAGATAGCAATCTAGGAGGAAAATGAGCTGACACTTGGTTGTGGCCTGGGATCTTATCGAAAAAAATGAAATGTAACGCCACGACTTTTATCACCATTCGGGGGTAGTCAGAGGCTTGAGTGGCCATACACCACCCCATTGTGGAGGTATTAACCAACTCAAAGCCTACGAACTGTAATTTATGCACATAGATGAAAACGGCTACAGTGGATCGAGTTTCACCGGATTCCCCGTTCGGGCTAGACAATCAAAGTAGAGTTTAAACTTCTCGCCTGTTTCAGATTTATATGAAGAATCATAAATAGTACTGTACCTTGTATATAGCGAAACCTGCGACGGTACTTAGTAACTTATTCATATAGAGAACGCTAGTGTGGCTACGAATGATCCCTCAAATCCCGCAAACAATCCTCTCCATTCGATGGGCCACTATTCGTCAGTAATCGACCGTCAACCCTCGACAGCCGATTGGTCTGTAACTCAACCCGTGCATCGCTGCGTGCTGACAAATTGGTATCACTCGCGCGTCGCGTGGGTTTCATGAGAGGATAATGACTGGTAAATGGGTCCGAGTGTCAATTGATTGGTGTTTACTGGTAGCGAGAGCCGAGACATAAAGACATGATAGGGTTTCAGTGACTGTAAGATATGCGACTTTGATATTAATAAGAGTGTTCCTTGGATGGTATAGAGGTAGAAAATATGTTTTATTAGAGTAAGATGAACAACAATTCGAGAATTTAATATCATCTCGTTATAGAGCAACAAGGCTTTGGCGATAGACGCTTTTTATCAGTGTTTTTCTCCAATTAATGCTTTTAGAAAGCTATTATAGGCAGCCATGTTCAGACTATTTACTCGACCTAGCAGACCTACCTACACCCTTCACCTGGGTAGACAGATAAAACATTCATTAAAGCTAAGAGCACTGCGGCGGGGACTACTTCCGGTGGCGCGCCGTATCGACCGCTGCGGCAGGCGGCGCCGAGTGCTGGCGCTAGTTAGCCAGCAATGGTTGCATGGTTTGCGTTATTTACTTACTAATAACCGGTGGATGTTTGTTAGTCATGGTTCTAAATAAACAAAATAGACTATTCACTCAGAAAATAGCGTTAATACAATAGATAGATAGGCTAACCGTAGGTAAGTAAGTTTGGGTTGAGGGTGGGAGGTGTAAAAATCTTCACAAAATACCTTTGTGGGGAGAATAAGATTATATGGGATTCTTATCCACTTCAAATCTCCACTGGCCGCATTTACGCGTCAGAGATCCTTAAGATGAAAGGTTAGGGTTTCTGTAGGGACCGGTGCAAGAACTTGTACCTATAGGCAAACTACATGGCCTTCGATTGTTGTATCCATTTAATCTTTTTAGTAATTACACTGACTTACCATAAGCTTGCCATAGACTTGCCATAACGGAAAATCGCAGCTGCATTTTAATAACAGTTTTATAGTTTTGCAGCGTCATACACCCCCGACTAGATACACACCGGAAACAAAGTGATATAAATGTAAGCGAGCACTTCCGGCGTCGCGACGTATCGATCCCGTCATGCCGGCAGGTTAGCACCACGTAGCACTGTGCTACGGGCTACGAGCTACGACTTAACGAGCGCCGAGAAACTATACGCGCATGCATTATGCTACGGCAGACGGTAATAGGGTTGCCGCTCTCAGAAACTAATACAATATAGATATTGACAAGTCAAGAGAAATGAGGCATACAAGATAATTGTACAACAGTTTGTCGGAATTGGCAGGTCCATTTTATGGAAGCCAAAGATTGGACATAGTTATTAATCTAATGGATTCTCTTTAACTACGCTATATTATTCATAGATGTAACACAGTCTCTCTTAATTGATGTTATTTAATAAATAGATTGCCTATCAGGTACGCAATATTTGCCCTTATGTTGTTAACAAAAAAATCTACGAAAAAAATAACACTATTTACAGATGAAAGATGAAAAATATGCTTTTTTGTTATAAGTACCTTAAATACTTTCATATGCATTTATTAAAAAGCTTTTACATTACAAACATACATTTTAATTATTCGTATCGATTTACGTAAATAACATTAGAAACCTAACGAGTACAGGTTGACAACCCTACCAATGTTCGTAATGTTATGGCTATATTATTCATGCATTTTTAGTGTGAGCTCCCGTCTGTACAGGTTCACCAACCCTAGCGCCATCCACCCGGATTTGCCCACGACAGAAATGTCCTAAAACTATAGTGTTTTGTCTATGTCATTGTAGGCATTCTTTGTGTAGTAATACCTACAGCTACGATTACAATTTATCTCTGCTATAATTATAATTATGCGCATTATGTAATGTGATACATAGCGTGTGTTGTTTGCTGGCAGGATTACCTGTATTGTTTTTCCTTTACGCTTATTCATCTACATAATGTGATGCATAATGTGGTTCTGATACTAATTAACGTTAGATGCTCGTTATAGCATTCTCGGCTACGCCACAAATCGACCATCCTGCAATGTCCATAGATCAGTTATTGACCAAAGAGATTAGAGGTCTTTGGGTGGCTTTTCCAACTTTTGACATGGGGTTAGAGGTTCGCCATTATGCGGAGACTCATTCAAACGTAAACTCAAATCTCAGTGTCTTCGTTTGACAATACTTAGACCCTGCTTTCTACGGGGGAGTTGGTTTTGTGGCAGACTCCAATTTAGGACCGTAAGATTAGTGATAGTTGATCGATCACGGAGAGTTTGAACTGTCGTTTTTACATGGATGATGACGGGAGATAAAACTCTCTCCCGTGGGTCAAAATACAATTGTTTTTACAGTGGCCTTAGAGTTATATTACAGTTAGTTAGTATGTCTTCTCGTAATAAACTGTTCACATGCTAGCGTTTTAGATTGCCAGAAATATAATAGGAGTTACAATTTTGAAAGTTATAGTCTAATTGAAAAGACACCGTTATTTCCACGGTTATCGCGACTAACTGGAGAAACGGTTGCTTTTTACCAACCAGGTTAAACATGGATATTTGAGTCGTAAACGAATAGCGATTTTTTTCTGGGTTAGTTTATGGTTTTAGGGCGCAGACAAACTATTACTGTAATAAGCAAACAACCAGAGAAACATGGAAAAAGAAGATGATGCTATTCATACAGAATTTACTTTAGAGTGGACTGAATAGATTAGGATTTCGGAAGTTCTTATTAATAAATAACATTCGATGTTTTAAGTAAATAAGGAATCGTACATTATAATCCCAACTACTCAAGTTATGTTGGGTTTCACGATTTAGATAACTGCATTGACATCCAATTTAACAACAAGGGGGCTTACCACCACCTCTTATAGCAGTTTTGTTTTAACGTTTCAGCGGCCATTTGTGCAATGACGTTTCTTATTGTCATGACAATAAGGTACGTCATTGCACAAAAAGACGCTGAATCGTTAAAACGTTCCTGTAATTGAATCGCAATAAGAGTTCGTGGTAAGCCCCAAGGTCACGAATACCATTAATGGCGGTGGTAATCATCTCACTGATGAGTGTGACATTGTTCGTTTAATCTCGGCGAAGTATTAGTTCAGCCCGCAATCTTGGACTGTCCACGATTCTTCAAGATTTCATTAGTAGTACGAGGATTGGACAAAGCATTATAATAATGTATGCTTTATTTACATTAATATTTTTTCTCACTTGACTCACATATACAGATAGGTGCTATCTTTGACTTTCGTAACATAAGATAGCACTTCTATTGTGAAGTATAGGTGTTCAGAACTTGTAATCAACATCTGTTTTCCAACCTTTCAGGACACCAATACAAATTTCGCTCTTTCAATTGTCAAAATAAATAAAGCATGTAGGGAGACATGTGACTATGCATAATAGTATGTCCTACTAAGGGAGTCCATTGACACGGTACGACTCAGTCGTTCGCGGAAAATAATGTTGGAAGCATGTTGGTATTGCCAATATGGCTCACTTTCTTGTGAATAACACGCATCAAAATGCCTTGTTGATAGTCGAATTGGGAGTGCGATAAATGATGTGTGAATTTCGTTGCATGTAGTGGTGCGCCGAGCACAAGTCTAGTGATCGCGATGTTAAGAGGTACCATATCTGCTAAAATAATACGTCAATGGCATGTATCAATATCAGAGGGACTGAAAATAGATCCCTACAATCAATCGCCATATTTCAAGGAAAACGCCAACAAAACACACGTTACAGTAACACAATGGAAATATCGAACAAAAATATATTTTCAGTAAACGTTCCGCCTTTGTTACGTCGCTCTTGAGATGGCAGACATTTTTATAAGTACACCTACTCGTATTATACAAAGGACTTGAATCAATACTGTTTCGAAATGGTACTTATAATAATTGGTTAAAAAAAAAACTATTTTCTGTTTGTTCCATACATACATTGTATCATTGTTCAACTGGATGGGTATATCGGTCTTTGCCAAATCTCGACATTAACCCTTAAATACTTTTTAAAAAAAATTTCGAAATCTATGTGTGAATCATAACTTTAATATGATTATCACTTGCTTACGGTGAAGGAAAACATCGTGAGGAAACCTGCATGTCTTTAGACATGTGAAATCCACCAACCCGCACTGGGCCAGCGTGGTGGATTATGGCCTGAATCCCCCTCGCATTGAGGGGAGGCCCGTGCCCAGCAGTGGGACGTTAAAAGGGCTAAATTATTATTATTATTTAAAATTTAACTTAAAATCAATTTGGCTCGAGGTGTCATCGTTTTGCGTAGCCATGAAGACACACATGACTATGCTTAATATTTATCTTTCTTTTATGTTTAATACTTAATGAACAGCTATTTGCGTAACTCCGTACTACATACATGCTTTAATTAGCAAGCAAGATTGTTGCTTCAATAACCAAGTGTATAAGTATAACACCCGCACATGCCTTTGTGCTTATCCACCAGGGGGGGGGGGGCGTGGCTGTGCGCCATAAACTAGACTCATACCCCCACTATTTCCCCTCTTACTTTGTGTTACTATGCTTACTTATCGAATCTTTCTTGAATGTATTACAAACTAGGTAATTAGAATTAATATAAAATGTTATTACATGAGCAACATTTTTGGCGTAATCTTTGTCTGATGCAATTGCACACTTTCTACAATCTGTTCGTCTTCGTAAACGTATACGTATTGGAGTATACAACATGTTAAGAAAACCCTGTCCGAACCGAAACCGGTAATTAGGTTCCCCAATCTCATGACCAAATAAAATAATAATAAAAAAAAAATCATGATAGTAAACATAATGAACATTTAAAGTGCCTATTTTTTTTGCCTTTTTCCCACATAATGTAGCTAATTTAAAAAATATGACAACACCGTTACCGGAATTAATTATGTTAGGTCGTGTGGCGTCACCTCAGACCACAAAGTATGTGATGACGTCATTTTATGTTTTTTTTTTTTATGTAAACCGGGTATTTGTATTACAAAAAATATGGGAGGCCTTTGCCCAGCAGTGGGACACATATTATGCCAAAAAAATGAAAAAAAAATTGAAAAATTAAAAAAATCAAATTTAAAAAAAATATTTTTTTTACAAAAATTGAATCTAATCTCGATACCCAACAATACGTTTTCGGGTCGGACAGGGTTTTTTTAACATATTGTAGTACATTTAATTACTGTGTTGTTTTGGATCAATGCATACATACATACCTTAGCTGCGTCTGAATGCGGTGCATGCTCGCGACGTGACGTCATCGACCAATACGGCCAGATCTGCATTGTGCGTGATTGGAGTGATTTATGGTTGGAACAGGCTGAACCACATCTAGATGGCTGAGGTTATGGCTACCTAATAACCATATTTTTGTTTCATAGTACATATGTTGAGAATTACACATGGATGCTTTTGTTGGGGATTTTAGATCCTCGCTTCAGTAGAGTTCATATTATTTCCCACCAAAAATCATCAAATAGGTAGAATATAGATTTAAGCTGATCAGAGATTACTTTACCCTATCTAGCACAAATACCCGAATGTTCCAAAATCACAGGCCATAGGCCCTACTCCGAAATCTACATCTACTACATCCGAAATTTCGTTTGTAAAAGAGTAGGCCCTCAGAACTGTTCATAAGTTGAGCCATCACCTCTATTAGGAAAGCCCCCGCTACCGTTCTGACGTCATAATTTACGAATGCACTTCCTCGGGCGTATTCGCGCGGTGTTTAATGGCGCTGCCTGCTGTTGTATACCTCTCAACAGCCGGTAAGCTCCGCCTTGTGCACGGTGTATTTTTAACCGGGAATTCGCATCCTGGCTGCCGATGCCGGCTCGTTAGCGGTTACGTTTCGGAATCACTCTCCATATCAAGTCGCTGGTAATGGTAATTCCGTTGGCACACACATTTAACTTGAATGACCTCTATTGTAATTTTGTCATGGCCGTATGTAACGTATGAGCGTATGTCTGAAAAGGCGGGAGAAATAAGTTTAAATGTAAATAAAGTTTAATTTTGGTAAACCGACCTACAATAGTTTCGTTTCGCATCATTACTTATATGTACATTAACGTGGATGATCCCCATTCCATTACCCTGCTTATGTAGAGAGACAATTTATTTCTTTTCACGAACTTTTTCATAACATATCCATTACGTCAGCTTAAAGTCCATGCCAATTTAAATGTAATAACGAGTTGAAATTAACAACAGGCGGTTCCAGGACACGATAACCATATTTATAATTCAAACCTTGTTAGTACAGTGCTTCTAAGCCAAGGAAACCTCACTTTAGAGAAGGCGACGTAAACTCGGAGTGGCAATGCGTAATGGATAATGTTATATTAGTAACGGTTGCCCAAAAGCTGCGGATTTTACGTCTATTACGTCGAGTAATGGTTTCATAAATTTAAATCTTTCGTTATTGTAAATAGAAATGTACTTTTGTGTTCTTTGATGTCATTTTTACACAAAGAATCCTTTGATATTGACTTGTTCCCAAAGTTACAATCTGTATCGCGTATTGTGCTGCTTGTTGGACTATATTTACATATTGAAACATTATGTATTACAAAAGTTTATTTGTTTCAGGTAAGGATTTCCATTCCCCAATATCTACAGCCGTAAGTAGATGCAAAGTTCCGGTTGGAAAATGCAGCATGCATTGTTCTGAAATCTCTATATTCACTAATCCTGCATCTGGTACGTGCTATTTTCAATTTCAATATGTTTTCGTCGGAACAATTTCTCGGTAACGACCCTTGAATAGCTCCGTCAAAATTCAAAAGGGGTATTGAACCCGGCTGGCAGCCCTGTTGGCAACCCCCGTCGCCGGTTTGGCACCCCGCCTGGCGAGCGTGCCAGCTCGCTGGCATGCTCCAGCAGGCTTATTGCATTCGAAAACAACGCTTTAGGTCGTAGTGAAGTAATAAAATGTTGATGCAGCTCGAATTGTTGAGTTTTGTCCATTCTCGAAAATGTTTGCACGTGTTTAAAGATTGTAAATTCTATTTCAACCATTCTTATACATTAAATTATAAAATAACCTCTCCAAAGTATTCTGCCACAGTGTCATTCCCTCACAAAATTTTGACTGCAAATACAAACATCGGTTTAGCTCCCTAGTCCTATGTTAGGACAAAGCTCCGACTCCAGGTTTAGTGTCGTTTCTTCTGGACAATTAACATGATGTGCTCGGTAGTATATTCATCATCTTGTCTAATGAACTGAATTAACACAAAGTGTGTTAAAGAACATAAAGTGTTACAGTTGACTTGACCACTTTCTTCCCTTTCACTTTGCGAGGATCGGGTGGTAAATCGGTTTTTTCTTCATAAATATTTAGCAACAAAGCCACAGTATAATTCAGCAATAATGGCTAGTGCGAGTATCGGTCGGTCAAGTTCAAAAGGCTCTGTTGAACACAGTAGATCTAGATAACCGACGGAATAATATAGGGTAGCCTGTAATCTCGGGATTGCTGAATTATTAAACACATTCCTTATATTATTTAGGGACAGTTCGGATTAGTTTAAAGTAGCCGTACGATCTGATAAGCAATATAGCGGTCCGCAAAACCTGATCAGGTTAGATGGGTTTCCATGTTATTGGATACCTAGTGTTCCACCTTCCTTGCAAATTGCACAGACGAAGAGTGATCAAGTTTTCAGCAGTGCAAATGCAACACAACAAACCAACCCGATTGGAAATTTCCACCATAATTGAAAGAATCGCGACAGTTGCGAATAACACTTCATCATCCGGTAGTCGCCGTCGAGTTTCAGATAATTATTTTTAAGTTTTCCACTTATTTGTCTTGGTCGGGTCCCGGCGCGGGCGCGCGGCGGGTTTACGAGCGCGCTCGCTCGCACGGAAATCTCTAAATAACAAGTTTTTGTTTGGGCTTCGTTCCTCGGCTGTCATTCGGTGGCCTTATTAAAAAAGTTAAGGCCCTCTTACAGTTGAGGAATTAAGTATGTTGCCTTTTTGTTGTTCGCCTTTGTTTGTTCGGCTTCCGAGAGTAATGCCCTGTTGTTTTTGATGAGGAACTCTTTTATGATAAAGACATGGAGGTGAAGGTACCTTGAAAATGTTTTATAGAAAGTGTTTATGGGTTCGAGATAGTAAAAACTCATGATTTTTGTAATGAATTCAACATCCGAATGCTTCGCATCAATTAGCATGTCTAGAAATGTAATCTCTTAAAATTGTTTGCCCCATAATTATGTCTGGTCTTGTTAATGGCGTAGAGATTGTGACGTAAGACAAATATTTGCATGTACTCCGGCGCCGAATGACGTCATCGAGCTGCTCGCCGAGCAATAGTGCTAACAAATAGACCAGTTTGTTTGTGGACTCGGGTTATGGGCTACCGGGAACATATCTAATTTTATATTCTGAGAACTTGGCCTGTGATTCATTTCACAATAATCATGTTTGAGCTGTCAACGTTCCTGTTTTTGCGACATTCCATTAAGTGGATCAGCAAATAGTAAGTCAATAGCACTTGCTTAACTCTAAACATGAAGAGCACTTAATTAGGTACTAGTTTAATTCCAACACCAACAGAATCGGAACGGAACGGGAGTAACACAAATTATAGGATTGCTGATTCCTTATATTGTCCGTCACTTGAACCTAGCGTTGCATCCGCCATTACCTACAACTTATTAAACGTATCCATTAATTACTGCTAATATACTTCTTTATCTGCAACAGTACCTACCAGCAATCTGTAAAGTCTGACCGTACCCTTTGTTACTACATTATCAACGTACAGTGTATATGTATTTTGTGTTAGATTTATGCTACACTTGATCCTACCCTACCGTTAATAACCATATCATCATGTATTGGAAAGCTACTAGGTATCATTTACTGCGTACATGTTCTAGCTTATGGGTTTAGTTGTGACTATTAATATAGCCAGGGAAATAGATAACAGTGACAGCTGCTGCGATAAGGTATCACCGGGTTATTTTCTTGATGTAAGCTCAGTGGAAAAAGCTTTGCCTCATCTTTCATCACGTTCATTATGTACATGCAGCTAATTCGTCGATGCTAGGTACCTATACGCCTAAATTACAAGATATAGACACATTTTATAAAGTCACCCTCCGAGCGGAGTCTCTGCCTAGTTAGTCCTGGTTTTTCCACATTTTCCAACGGTGGTAGTCCTGCTCCGGTGGGCGCGGGCGGTGCGCGCCAGTCGCCTGCGGGCGCCAGTCGCGGCCGGTCGCGTTCGCGCTGCGTCCACGTCTCCTTGTAGCGGACCCATATCTTTGTTTCCATTTTCAATAACAAATGGTGTTTCATCACATTTCCAAAAATCATCAAATATCCAAAAATCTGGCATCGTGATTTTAAAATCGTCTATAACACGGTGACATGTATCTATAATTAATGATGTTAAGTAATTACACTCGGCTGTGGTTTCATGAATCATTAATTGTTTAAGTGCCAAGCAGAAAGGTATTAATCAGTAGATTAAGTAAGTGAAAGAAAGAGCATAACTTCGTTAACAACGTGTTAATGTGAGTTTGATTAACAACGTCTGCTCTGGCAACGAAATATTCACTAACCCAGGAGTTATGAACAAGTTTTTGATTATTTATTTCTCCAGACAGGGCAGAGCGTACTTTATTATTTCATGAAGATATTAACTTAACGTATATTTACCTCGGCATGGCGTGATTATTTGATTTTAAGTCGACACAAGAATAAAAAAGAAACGCTAATAAATATTCGTCTAATTCCCTTAACGACCTTAGAGCATACCAAAGGAAAAAAAATGCCGCTTGATTTAATTAAAAACACCGCACCACAACGCAAAATTGCTTTAGTAACATTTCTCTGAAGGAAATTTCGAGGCTTTTGTAAAGGAGCGAAAGAAAATATTAAAAGATACGTATAATAATTCGGTTTTCCTTGTGCTATTGTAGAAAATTTCCTTAATGCGGGCTCTCCCCAAATCGTCCGCAATAAAGGACCCAATCGTCGACGACTGCTATGCTTCATTGGCAGATAAAAGTTGTGATTGTTGCATAATTGCACAAATTAATTTGATTGGCGGATCGAAACGAACTACAGTTTGTAGACTTCCGCTATTTATTTAAGTATTGTTCGTTGTTGATGGAAGATGAATATCTTGAAGTTTTGCCGGCGTTGAACAGGTTTATTTATGTTCTCAAGGTATATAGTTATATACATTAAAGAAAAAATGAAATCCTAAACTTTAAAACAAACCAGCAGATTCCCTACAAGTTCAGAACGCATACATAGGTGAAGGCGGGTCGTTGCCCGAAGGTGTCGTTGGGCGGCTCTTTATTTCCGCTTCCGGCGCTGGGCGGGCGGGCGGCCGCGTCCGCCGGATAGTTCCGCTTTATACGCGCTGCGCTCTGAAATATTAATATTTCTTTCTTTTCATTTTAAATTAATAGCAGCGATAATGATGGTAGTGTAAAAGTTGAATAAGGGTATAATAAAAATTGAACTTCAGAGACTAGCTGGTTCTCTGGCGACCTAGCCGCAAGGACTTGGGGACCATGTGTAGGTATAGCTCAACATGTCGCTGTAATTGTTGACTTATCTATATTCTGAAGAAACAGCCATCTCTCAGCTGCATTAGCTCGTTGCGTGTAGCAGTTAAATTGACACACCGAGTCACTAGAACGCATTATTTGTTATTCTCTGATATGCTATGTATACGTGAAGTTTCTGACGGTCTTCATGGCACATAACCTTATTAATTTGCTCGGTTCGATATGGTTATATTATATGACGTACTTCTGCGACGTAAGAGCTGCTAAATATACATTGTAATGCCACTTCAAGATTTAATCCTAAGTCTAGCGTAGGTAAGCCCTTTCTTTAGATCGAGATGAGACTGCTTAATCATTTTGCTATCTACATCCCTCGGACAAAACGATTCGAGTCTCGACCATGCCGCCTTCGTCTCCCCTTCAAGTAACCCTTAATTGCTGAGCGACTTCCGGTTCAACCACAACCTAAGCGTGGAGTTCATTACATTGATTGACGCATGGCTAGGGCGGGCATGGCCACAATAAATTGTATATTACGTTCTATACGAAGACCTGGGGCCCTACCACCACCTCTTATAGCAGTATTGTTTTAACGTTCCAGTGACTTTTTGTGTAATGACGTTTCTTATTGTCATGACAATAAGGTACGTCATTGCACAAAAAGTCGCTGAAACGTTAAAACGTTCCTATAATTGAATCGCGATAAGAGGTCGTGGTAAGCCCCCTGTATGGTAATGGCCTGGATCGATGGTGTCTATACGATATGACCGTAGCGGGCGTCGTTTTGACGTAGTTGGTTGTACGTTTTAGAATTCTATGTATAGTAAAACACGTAGATGGAGCAGTTTCGAACTAGTTCATGCATTAATCGCTAGAATAAAATTTTGATATGCATACTGAACCATTAACATTTTGTTTGTTGTGTTGCTCTAGACCTGGTGTACCTTAGAATCATCATAGTATTAATACGTGAAGCAAATCCGTTCAGTACCTATTTTTCGAAAATGCGTGGACGGAGGAGTATGAAATTTGGCATAGTAAAAGTTTACATGCCGATTGAGTGCGAAGACGTTATATTTTAATAAAAAGTGCATTATAAGTGCACTAAATTATTAAAAGAAAACGTTACTCACACTACATACAATTTCACCCTTCGGTCAAGGAGATTCGTTAGTTTGACGTTTCACCTATTCACATATACACACATATATATTAACGTAGATTTTTTGATATTTTGACACTGTCACTTTGTTTTTTTTTTAAAGCCAGTACTTTTTCAAAACATTATGAAAGGTTTAAGTCTTCGGAGGACGGACGATTTGTGATTGATGTATGGAAGAGGTTTTAAATCGAAGGTTAGTCTTTGACCTTACTAACGTTTCAACCTCCAATTTAAATGAATAACGGTCGAATTTCGACCACTCGGCGGCCACTAGTATCATATAAATAAAAACAGTATATATACAGTTGTCACTTGCTACCGGTATGCAGTGGCTTGTAGGCTGCCTACAGATTGCACATGGACCCACAGGACAATAAAGATATCATCAAAATAACATTAAGTAGGAAGTAACTGAATAACATAAAGAGTCTTACCTCAGCTGTGCTGCGGCAGAGTTGCAGCGCTACTATGTAGATGATATGATATTGGCAAGTGACCGATTATAACAATGATAGTCATTGAAACGCACTGTTCTGGAAGAACCGAGTACGTTTATTGTTAACCCAAATATTTAAATTATCCCGTCCAACAAAAACACAAATAAGTATATCTTGTCATCTGAAATTTCAATTAACGATAACGCCAATCACGGAATATGAATTAAAACGGCCGCTGCCGCCGGACGCAGTGAGGTCTGAAACGTTTTAATTGGAGCTGTGATTGACCCCAGCGCCGCCCCCCCCCCCGCCCCGGGCCACGGGCGGGCTTGGAGCTTTTTGTAATAACTGATTTAGATATAGAGGTCACGTATTTAGAGCATAAGGTAACTGTAACTGGCAATTTAATATAAGTATATAATAAGATTCTTATATGTATATTTGGATAAGTGAGAAAAACATACTAGCCATGACGATGTCCAATGCTGGACTTACCTTCTTATTCTATAAGCATGGCACTCATGAACGCGGTAAGATATACTTACCAATGATTTTAAAAAATACAACTTTGTTTTTATACGGTACGGTATCTTATAAATTTCCATATTCATTGATCAAGTTTTACATTTTAAATTGCAGTCTTTTAATAGCAGAACCGTAGCTTAATTGAATAATGATACCATATTTTTATGTTTATTTATTCACGTCTAGAGTTCAGGCCGGTGGCGAAGTTATTGGATTGGATATTTCAAACTAAAATAAATGGTATTTAATCAAATTGTTCAATTAATCAATTGTTGAAAAGTTTAAGTAATTCTCATAGCAAAACCTTAATTGAGTGAGTGATTGATCTATTTCAAGCTACTGTTGAAGGTTGCGGCTTCTATACTTGAATGTTCGTAATGTTCGTAGTTTTGTGACCCCAGGGGGCTTACCACGACCTCTTATCGCGATTCAATTATAGGAACGTTTTAACGTTTTAGCGACATTTTGTGCAATGACATACCTTATTGTCATGACAATAAGAAACGTCATTGCACAAAAAGTCGCTGAAACGTTAAAACAATACTGCTATAAGAGGTGGTGGTAGGGCCCCTGTTCTTTAACAGCGAGCGGGTAAGTCAACATCCCGAGAAAGTCTAACCTTACAGTTAAAAGACTTACAAAATTGCTTTAAGAAACAGTGGAGACAGAGATACTGTCACAAAAGATTATACTGATATATTTAAAATGGCATTACCCAAAAACTCCAAGAAACAATAAAAATGCTAGAGCCGGGCAAACACGCGCGACTCAAATTAGAAATAATAACACAAGAAAAGGCTGAAACTAACTCTGCTGAAAAATTTCCTCTAACGCACATATAGCGGTCGTTAATGAATAAATATAGCAACTGATTTGGATCTTGTGGCAAGCGCTGCCCTTGATTTTCCTCGATATTTTGGAAATTGTAGAAACAACTTAATGAATCCTAATATGTTTTCCCTTGCTGCATCACTTTTAAGACACTTAATCTTCACTTTCTTAATCTTAGAAATATCTTCAGGCTCATCAATATGTAAATGTATTTTGCAATATGCCCCATCCAATGTCGTCTACATAAATATGACTGAGAAATAATCTTCATTTCAAATTGTTATAAAATTCTATCAGTCAGTGTCTTCACCAAACGTATTGTGAACTACAGACTTGATTTTTACCTAGACTAGATTTAGTATGCAGTTATAATGATATACATAACCAAAGACACACATCTTGTGGTTTAAAACTTTTTATATCAACTTAGTATATAATACTTTTCTTTGAAACAAGCAGTGGCACCATCGTTTACTGGAACAATTATAGATCTACTATTTTAGGCCACAGCGAGTCGTACGGTTCAATGCACTCGGGTCACATTCGCACTACATGTAGTACGGCTTCCCTGTATGTCATGTATTTCGCACTCTCCAAGTGTTCCATCCGCAGGTACATGTAAACGAGGACACGGCGACTGTTCATTGACTTTCACAAATCTTCACTCGTAAACAATATTTCAGCTCGGAGCTTCTGTGCTATTTGGAATTTTAGAGTTATTTGGAATTTTAGAGTTATGTATAGAATAAATTTTGAAAGATCTGATAAAGTGAAACGTTTATTCTTCAAAGGTCAAACCTTTTTGTTTTCGAACTATAAATAGCAATATATATGAATTCTTTATCGGTCTGTCCGTCCTTGCTCAAAGCATAAGAATATCTTTCTAAACATACAAAGGATTTTGTATCTCAATTCGTACGTATCAATAATTTTATCAGCGTTTGCCTTCTTTTATATCGCCGTGGGCAGACCGGCGTAAAAGTTTTTTTTCTTATTGGGATGAAATGCAGTCTCTCTTAACTATGATAAGAGCTTCGTAACCGGTAACCGATCTTTTATTCTAATCTGCAAAGGATCTAATCAAACCAGATGATCTGATTTCGAGTTCCTAAATCTGTCTCCACTTGTTATAAGCGGGTCCCAACTGGCCTCAGAAGTTGAACAAGGTGGTTCGTTTGCAGCAACAAGTCAATAACTACTACGCAGCATGATGTTTGGCGTCACAGCAAAATTATCCGCTATTGAGGTCGTTACAGGGTATATTATCGCCACCGCCTCGCCGTAATGCCCCCTAATCAAAGGGCGCAGAGGAGATAACCGCGTGTCACGATTCTTACTTTCATCATTGAGGATAATTTTGTGCCTTTGAATATTCTTAGATTTGTAATTTGTCGTCCATTGATGTCTTGTTATTCTATGGCAGAAGCTTTGAGTAATAACATCATATTTTGATTAATCTATTTGTGGTTTCACTACGTCAATGAAATCCGTGTCTTTTCTCAAAATATAACGACGTTTCGACCACATACAATAGCATCTATCACTTTGATTCACTCCGCCCGATGGCTGTAACACGTCCCCGCCGAGCGCCGCCGGGTCCCGCGACAAATGGCCCGCAACAAGGACCTTCTGACACTCGCGTCATTTCACCAATGGGTCCGCATTAATCTTCGCAATGTACACTCGAGGCCGATGAAAATATATTGCGCAGTGAAAAAACAATTGTGTTGTTTATGATGATCAAACATCTGTATCTGGTTACGGCGCGCGTAGACACCTCCTATAAAATATATTCAAGATAGATATCAAGTTATGTTTAGGAGGCCAAAACGAGATCTAGATAAGTCGGTAGCATTCTACTCAGTTGCTCGTTATTATCATAGACTGTTTGTAGACAAAGGTAGCCCTAAAACCGTGCCAACCAGCAATGATTCAAACCTATGAGAATAGATACACGCAACCATTTCTCACCTAACTTCACCTTGTTACCTCGTCATCCCGCTTGATTATCTGCCTAGCTTTCACCCACTCTGTTGTGATACTATTATGTATATTAATTTTATCTGTGTTGTTGTATCGTGCAACAACAATTAGTGTTTTTGAGCGTTGCATAATCACAATGATACTGTGTGACATATAACAGCACTAAAGTCAACAAATGAATTTTTTTTGCGTTTATGTCATTGCGTCATTGCAACATGTTTGAATAAGCTAATTAATGCATTCATATTATCATTAATTGTTTATCATATTTATGTCTATCAGTGTTTAATAACCTATTTATTGAAATGTTTTAAACTACCATTTAAAAAATATTTAGACTATGCATTTTAGTTTGTAACAGAACAAATAATAGCATGGTAAAGGTAGACGCTGACCACAAATTGAATGTTCCCACTACTCACACGCACGTTGTCATCCCGCCAATCGGTCTGTTTTCCACACCCTCGCACGTCACAAATCTAATTACCGAGATCCGTTTCTATTTTGGTCGGCGTTTCGCCGTTATTCGCATTTGAATCCTATTAGTTCAGTCAGGGACACCTTCGTTTCATTAACTTGAAGACTAGCGCCGCGACACGCGCAGTCACGCGTGACGCGTGCGTGACGTCCGAGCCAACCTTCCTACACTCACAGTTCACACAATAATTAAACATCACAAAGGTGTCTTTGTTGTGTTAAATTGAGTTTGGCTCGCTTAAAGAGCACTTGATTTGAGAAAGCACTTGCGACTTTCTTGTGCGAAAATTAAAAGTTAACTTGCTTAATACAGATTATAAAACTTCTGTGCATAGAAGGTTTACATTTTCTTGTGGAGCATGAAGATAAATAAATACTTATTTGTTAATTGAACTTAACGCAATAATGAGTAGTTGCTGCTTGACGTAGGTATAACAGTACTGCTCTAGGAAGTGAAATACGGGTTTTCTACAGAACCTTGACAACTTGTAAACGAACGTCAGCAGGAGTTTAAAAATACCAGCGTCATTTACCCATATACATACAATAATTCTTTTATTACCTTGCATATTCCGAGGCAGCCATTGCCCTAAGTGGCACCAATGTGGCAAGTGACGCGTGTTGACCGCCGGTGGCGTCACAAATCGCGTGCCAAATGTGACGGGTGCCTCGCGACCTAGCACACCGACTACGGAACCAGAAAACCACAGCCAGCCAGTCACATTCGAACCTTCATAACGTGTACACGCTCCACAAATTGAGTTTAAATCGAACTTATCGTTATTACTTTGGTTTTTTAAATCGAAATTTAAAATAAGACTTTCCAACATTTTATTTAATAATTATAACTTTCTTATTAGCCATGTTTCCATATGCCATTTTTTAGTGTAACCAAGTGCAAATATGAGGTGATAGTGTTGGGACTGGTCTGATGTGTGACAAGGACAATTGATATGGTGGCCATGGGTATTATAATAGGAACATGTGTGCCTGATGCGGAACAGGATTCGGCGTACGGCGCTCAGATGAGGAGACCGCCCAGAAGGATATTATACGGTATGAATTAATTCGTTTCATGCTTTTATTGCAGCATAAAAAGTTATTTTACATAGAATAATTCAATGAAACTTACTCATAACCCACTTCCAAGTTCCACCCACTTAAGGTCGAGCTCTTTTGAAGCACCCTATTTAATCATACTACTTCTATATTATCTACTTAGTTTACTGCTGGTTGGTAGACTTCTTTTCCGAGCGGCTGATGCCCTTCGGACTTATTGCGTACGGAATTATGATTACTTACCTAGCAATGGTCATAGTGTATATTTTGCACCAACACCTGCTAATAGTTACTAGCCATTGGTGATCCGCCATTGCTAGAGCCTCGATACCTACCACAGACAAGTGTGGTTGGTATTTGACCGCTCCATAACCCTCTTGTTCTTTATTGATGGTTCAAGGAGCATTGAGTCTAGCCCACACAAGACCTGGCGATAAAGTCCTGGTTCCCTGTTGATTTGAGACAAAGGCGATACCAGTTTCTATAGGGGACATTACACCCTGCCCTATAACAATTTTTAGTTTGACTACTACATGCCCTACTAGCTTTGTGTTACCATTCGAAATTGACTTTTAATGTGTCCAAGCAGTAATTGCCCTAATAGCATATTAAAAAGCAAGAAGTTATATATTTCGTGGTGTTTGCTGATCACTGATGATTGCTATGCTATGGTGTTCCAGCCATTAGCTCCGGCCACCGCGCCGCCGCCGTGATGGGAATGATAAATTACCATCGATACGTATTGTTTGGTCAACCACAATGTCAACACCAACATAAACATATTTTAATGGTAGTACATATTAAAAATATGCTAAGCAGTTTTTTTATTAATCGTTCGTTCACTGATAGTTCTTGAAGCGCATAATATGTTGTGGCGTAAATATGGGTCTATGTACTGGCATGTACGTGACTACTTATATTATAACACAATTACGAAAGTTACATCATATTAAACATTTCAAGAAATTAGCTGTGTATATTAAAAACATCTTACGGGAATATGAAATAATAGAAAAGTAGAGTAGATAGTTCAATTACGAAATAGACTTGAGGACAGAGCGCCTAGTAGCACCGTTTCGGTCGCAACGGATCGATGGAGTTCCGGGCGGAATCAACAAGTGATCGCGTGATCGGAGGCGCTCCGCACCGGTGCGGTGGCGCCCAGTCGCTGAGCTGAGACCCTGCGAATCACTAGCCTAACTTAAACTACATCCGATGAAACTGAATTACACGATATAAGGTAATGGGAGCAGCTTCCGCAAATTAAAGTTTGGGGTTAGGGATTACGCTGTGAGACACACCACACACCTTTCGGCGTAGACTGCCACATTCCCAAAATGTCCCCATATCGCAAAATGTTATGTTCGTAAGATACGCCAAAAACCTCGATAACTGTTCAGCTTGATAACGTGTTTATCCGCATGGAAGAAAAGGTCTAATCCGTTCTATACTAATTCTAAGAAAATTCTTTTGAAACAAATCTAATAAATTAGTAACAAACGTAGCCAACTCCCAAGAATACAAAACAAAAACAAAGCTATTTTCCAAATTAGCCGCCTTTAAACTTGGGATCAAGTCCTAATTTGTTGTCTCTCCAATACTCTCCATCTGCGGCGATGAGTCGCGGGTATCGCGTGTCGCACGCACTACGCGCAGGCAGGCGACGCCACTGGCAATAACACTTCACCTGATTGATACTATTAGCTCTGATGCCGAGGACTTGAGGGCTTGTTACTGAACTTTTCACTTTAATACCGGTATAGCAAGACCGAAGCGATTAGCAATGTGGTCAAGAAACATTTGTTGCTATCATTTGCTTATATAGAATTTATGTTGTGTACCTACTGTATTGTCTTCCAGTTGTTAGGTATAGCGAGTTGAGCGTAAATAATTGAAATAGTGGTAAGAATTTCTTTTGTTAGGTCAGGGAGAGGCCATTTAATATGACGATGTGAAAACGCCCGCAAAAACTGATGACGTACAGTCTTGCTTGTGTACTTTTTAAGCCAATTTATGTAAGTGGTATCTATAAACAATGAGCAGATCACCAGTCGGGAGTCGGCGGGGTCACGGGCGGCTAGTATTATCTATTACGGTCTCGGGTGTGAGTGGTTGATAACATCCATGTAGTGTGAGATACAACGAATGCCTGTATGTATAGTTCGCGACAGGTCGAGATGACATTCGGGTTATGAGCTTTTTGCAGAATAAAATCCGAATCAAAATTTACAGGAACCGATAAACAATTAAATCGCCCACAAAATTATTAAATTAAATTATTTTGTTGCGATGCGGGTCCTGCTAATTTAAATTCGGATTTTATTCTGCAAAAAGCTCATAACCCGAATGTCATCTCGACCTGTCGCGCACTATAGGTGACGTCTCTCGATATCTTTGGATTTCAAGCTACTAACGTTTGTGGTTTTCTTTAAATTATTTGTGTGCGCACTAAAATATACAATACAGTGATAGAAATATTTGTCTCTTTCATGCTCATTACTGAGCCGGCTACACTATTCACTCAGTAAACTGGGTATTTATGGATGTAGTTATCTGTAGATATCGATCTGTCTGTTGTACAGTGTTAGGAACTTAGGATGACCAACGAGCACGTTGGAATATGGCATTTAAATATGATAGCTTTACAAAAATGTACCACTGTGTTAAAATTGTTTACATAAGTATGTATCTCTGAAGAAAAAAAGTATGACGTAGTGATATGTAATAATGTTATCAAAAATATATATGTACAGGTTTATTTTACGACTTATAACTAACTTAATTACTAGGGCTTTAGGCATGAACAATGCATCTCAAAGTTGACATCTGTCATAAACAGCGTCTTAAGATCGACCTCAACTTTGAGATGCATTTATTAATACGACCCTAGAAGTACAGTTACCTTCAAGAAACCGATAGTTTTCCAGTGCTGTTTAATAGGCATGTCAAAATTAGGACAATTTAGCAAGCATTCCATTTTGAAAGCAACACTTAACACCATAACAGGCCATCCCCTAACCTCTCCTCAACAAGTTCTTGGGCACCCCGACATACACGTTATAGTACTGCTTCTCCGTCGTAGACCGAGTGACTCCAGGACAGGGGCACATCGGGAAGCAGGGGAAGCACGGCTGGTAATTCTTCTTCTTTCTACAACCGGTAACCGGCGGGCACGGAGGCGATGTTGTGGTTGATGGGGTGGTTGGGATAAAATTGAGCGTCTCCCTTATCGTCTCTTCTGATTCCGGACAAGGCGGGGGCGTGGGGCAGCCCGCTGGGTATACTGCAGAAACAAAAAAATAAAAAAATAAAAAAATATAACGTCATGACTTTTATCCCCATTCGGGGGTAGTCAGAGGCTTGAGTGGCCATACACCACCACATTGTGGAGGTATTAACCAACTCAATGCCCACGTTTCACCAGATAGTCAGAACCCAACGTGACAGGTGGTGAACCTTGTCGCCGTGTATACAGGAACTGACTATTACCTAATCCCGAGGGATAGGTAGGTTTCCTCACGATGTTTTCCCTCACCGTCAGCGTACTGTAAATTATGCACATAGATGAAAATTCATCCATTGGTGCATGCCCCACCGGGGATCGAACCTGGGACCTTGTGATTGCTAGCCCAACCTGTTCATCCCTAGGCTACAGTCGCTTACAAACAAACAAACAACGTGGCTAAATATACAACAAAGATTGTTATCAAGGAAAAAACCATGTTATAAGGAAGTCTACTAACCCACACGCGTTCGCAACGGCTCTGGAGAATATGTGTTATGCAGGTAGTCATAGTTGGGGTTCATAGTCGGCATCGTCCTCTTAGTCCAGGGCATGCTGAAGCTGGTGGTCTGTTGCTCCTCCTCCGACATCTGATATCTGTTGGCCATCGATGATTGTGTGCGAGCCATGGCTGGTGGCTGTTGGAACACAAAGAATAACCAGTTTTACTTTAGAATCCAATGCGCAGGTTACATCCTCAAATTGTAAAACAGGATTTTTTTTTAATTGTCTTGAAACTTGAGTAAGTCATGTGCGCTGCAGGCTGCAGCAAGTGTAGGTTTACCTGTATCGCCTCTGTGGTGGCGGTCCTCGCTTCCAGTTTCTCCTTTCTCCGCTGCTTGCACTCGTCGCACATAGCGCAGTACACCTCCAGGATCGGCTTGTCCTCGCTGTTGTCGTGACACTTGCGGCAGGCAGTTCTGCAGTCTATCAGACCTGCAGTTGGCTGGAGGACTGCTAGCAGTGCGATGAGGAGGATTTTGTGGCTGGAATATAAGGGGATATCTTAAGCAGCAGCTTGCTGAAGACTGGGGTTTATAGTTAAACATCATAACGAAGTATTACATTCGTATTGTAAAACATTCAACTTGTAAGCGAAATTACATCTGCCAAATGATACATATCCATAACCTCCATCCATATCCAAATCCAAACCATCAGAGTTTACTTTATGTATAGGAACTTGTAATAAAACAATATTATCTCAGTATAATTTGCACAAATGTTCCGGGATCAATATCCTAATTAATTGTATTCCTCACGGAAGCCGTTTGAACGCTGCGGTCATAAAGTCCCACAATACAGCCAAAGCTGTTTGTCGCCGTGTTTATGTAAGTATTTGGCACGACTACGTGCTATGTTCATGTTACAAAAGGACACAATTTCAGCAGTCAATTTTATTGTCTTTCATTTGCGGATATACAAGGTGAATTTTTCAAGTGTGCTTTCATGGCCAAATCCGAAACTATGAGGAATAGCGAAAAGTACTCGAAGGAGTCTCGGGCCCGATTTAGATGAAAACTAAAACTGCATCATTGGATTTTTGAAATATCAATAATCCTATCCAGGAATCGAACCAGTAGTCTTCTCCAAACATACATATACAGGATATGTATGTTTGGAGAAGACTATTGAGTCTTTCGATCTATTTGTGAACATAATATACTGGAGTTAACATTGCCTTTTCTATTTTGTTGTGTGCTCCAAAACAGATTGTAGCTTTTGCTTCGTGTCTAGATTTCTAACTGACAACTCTCAGTAGAACTCAGATTTGATTAAAATCCCGCATAAAATATAAATGGTTTATGGAATATACTTTTAAAACGCTATCAAACATATCGTACCCGATTTCCAAATGGATATTTTCACCGTACATGGCACTGAACACGACTGCGCACATTTCGAGCTGCTCTCACAGTAATCTCTCATTTAACTACCATAGTTATTGGTTCTAACGCTGTTTACTTTAATGTTCTGTTATGTAAACGTTACATAAACGAATCGTGCACAGTACGTGTTGTTGTTGAGAATATTACAATAAGTATATCATTACAAGTTGCTGGTATAACATTAGTGTACTAATGTATGTTTGAAATTGTGTATTAGAAACGTGTTTATCTAATAGAATAGTTTTACTTACGTAAGGTTTTCAGAAACCATTTTTTTTCTTCAACTTGTTGACTAAACCATCCTAGAATGGTAGAACGTGGGTAGTAATTCTTCTTCTTGTCGTATGGTTAGTGGCCAACCTGGTGTCAGAGTTGTTCAAGCCGCCCGTAGGCCTCTGACAAGGCTTAACGACTGCTGCCTAGATGACAATAACCGGGACCGACTTTTAACGTACCCTCCGAAGCACGGAGACGCTCAGTTCAAATGCCACTAAATGGTCACCCATCTCTGACTGACCTTGCCGAGCATTGCTTAACCTCCGATCGTTTACCGATCAGTGATTGCAACTGGGTACGAGTGCCTAGTGGGTAGTACTAAGCGAAGGGAAGAAAACTTCTACAATAGGCTGTACATATTGCCCTTGAAATGGTTGATGTTCGTAAATTTAAACCTAACACTCGTTAATTTTAACTGCTTCACGTATTGCTCGCGAACCAACAGTAGTCTCGTATTAGGCAGGCATACACCGTAAACCGAGCCGTATCGGGTAGACAAAGCAGTTTCGTCAATCAACCGTCACTTCAGCTACGTGAGATGAATTCTGCCGACTAAATATTAAAAGGCACATACCTCGCCTTTACACCAAGGTTTTTAAGCAGTGATCCTACCCGACAGCAGAGTTGGGCAAAATTTAATTTTAGAACAATTAACAATTAGTTAATTGTTAATCGTGGAAGTCACGATTAACAATTAACTAATTGTTAATTGTGAGTATTGTGAGAGTGACAATTAACAATTAACTAATTGTTAATTGTGGAAGTCACAATTAGTTATTTGAATTGTGACTGTCACAACACTCACGATTAACAATTAGTTAATTGTTAATCGTGGAAGACAATTAAATTTTGCCACTACTCATCGTACGAAACGCAGCTGTAATATCTGCTTTACGCCGATCTTCTGTGAGAGGGTGGTACTACCGCGGTCGAGCCAGCCCGTTTATGAGCTGCAGTCAACTGGCTACAGCTTGGCTCTACCACCTTTATTTGGTTTCATAGCCAGTTGCAATCACCGATTGGTACACGATCGCAGGTTAAGCAACGCTTGGCAAGGTCAGTCAGAGATGGGTGACCATTGAGTGGCAATTGAACTGAGCCTTTCCGTGCTTCGGAGGTCACGTAAAAAGTCGGTCGCGGTTGTAGTTATCTCAACCTGAAGTTAAGCAGTTACAGTAGCCTATAGATGCTTGCAATACCAAAAGCATCGCTCGCACGTCGCCGACCTGAAGAGGAGTGGGACAGAGGGGGGAGCTGGGACAGAGGGAAAGGGGGTTAGGGCAGGACGGGGGGGGGCGGTTGGGACAGGGGGAGGGGGGTTGAGAGAGGGGTTGGGCTTCCGGATCACTCACTCATCCATCGTAGTGGCGCTCAAAGCCAGTTGCAATCACTGATCGGTAAACGATTGCAGGTTAAGCAACGCTTGGCAAGGTCGGTCAGAGATGGGTAACCATTGAGTGGCAATTCGGTCGCGTTTGTAGTCATCTCATCATCGTCATACACGATTACGGTTCTCTCACTCATCGTACGAAACGCAGCAGTAATAGCTGCTTTACGCCGATCTTCTGTGAGAGGGTGGTACTACCGCGGTCGAGCCAGCCCGTTTATGAACTGCAGTCAATTGGCTACAGCTTGGCTCTACCACCTTGAACAACACATCTCATCATCTTTGCTTAACATCAGTTGGGCCGTTTGCCATCCTACCTAGTCACATAAATAAAAAATTAGACGCTCATAACTAGCTGCAATCACTGATAGGTAAACGATCGGAGGTTAAGCACCGCTTGGCAAGGTCAGTCAGAGATGGTTGATCGACCATTGAGTGGCACTCAAATCTTTTCATGAATTACACGCACTTATATTCCCCCAACCCCTCCTCCCCCCGCCCCGTATAGCGCTGCTCAAGGCTTGCGGCTCGCGGCCTTGGAAAACCACAATGGTCGGCATCCTTTGTCGGAATCATCTGTGTCTTTTGAGACGGTCGTCCTTGCAGCTGGTAATCGCTTATCGACTGTATGTGGTTGGTTATAAGCTTAAATTCCATTACGAGAACTGGTTTTGAACGAATTCCGAATTTGTGGTAATAGATTGTCGACTTTATTCGACTTACTATAAAGTTTTATTTTCATTATAACAATAAGGAACTATTTGGAACGGCCGACGACCGACGAGCGGCCGGCGACGGTGAACCACGAATGAGTGAAGCACAAGTACTTTGACCACTGACTGCTCATAAATTATCGACTGTATTTCATTGAACATAAGTATTATTTTATCAGAGAACTGATACCTATACAATCGAACGAAATAATGTTTCGCGTGCAAACAGTGTGCACATGTACCTACTCGCAGTACTCGCAGACCGCACACGGCATTGCCGTCGCGTGCGAGTGTATTTACTTTGTAGTAAGGTATACAATCGCGTAATTCAATTAGAAGACTGCTTTGTAGTGAAATACACGTACAATGATTTTATTGATTTATTGGTGGTAGGGCCAAGCTGAATTGACTGCAGCTCATTTAAGGGCTCGACCAGGGTTACAACTCTGCTTGCAATAGCAAGCATCTATAGGCTACGCTAACTGCTTGACCTCAGACGGGCCGTACGCTTGTTTGCTACCACAGTCCCATAAAAAACTGCTTAACGTCAGGCGGGGCGTACGCTTGTTCGCCAGCTCAGTCCCATAAAAAAGAGCTTAACATCATGCGGGGCGTACACTTGTATGCCACCATTGTCCAATAAAAAGTGCTTAACATCGGGTGGGCGTACGCTTATTTGCCACAATCCCATAAACAAGTGCTCAACATCAGGCGGGCCGTAAGTTTGTTTGCCACAATACAATAAATGAGTGCTTAACATTGCTGTATGACGAAGATGAGATGAGTAGTCATCTCATCATCATCATCATCATCATCATCATCGTCATCTCATCTTCGCGGTTGTAGAATCGCGACCGACTTTTTTCGTGCCATCCGAAGCACGGAATTGCTCAGTTCAATTGCCACTCAGTGGTCACCCATCTCTGACTGACCTTGCCAAGCGTTGCTTAACCTGCGATCGTTTACCGATCGGTGATTGCAACTGGCTATGAAACGGCCCAACTGATGTTAAGCAAAGATGGTGAGATGTGTTGTTCAAGGTGTTAGAGCCAAGCTGTAGCCAATTGACTGCAGCTCATAAACGGGCTGGCTCGACCAGGGTAGTACCACCCTCTCACAGAAGATCGGCGTAAAGCAGCTATTACAGCTGCGTTTCGTACGGTGAGTGAGAGAACCGTAATCGTGTATGACGATGATGAGATGGAGATGACTACAACCGCGACCGAATTGCCACTCAATGGTCACCCATCTCTGACTGACCTTGCCAAGCGTTGCTTAACCTCCGATCGTTTACCGATCAGTGATTGCAGCAGGCTTTGAGCGCCACTGCGATGTGTGAGTGATCCGGACGCCCAATCCCTCTCTCAACACCCCCCCCCCCCCCCCCCCCCCCCCCTCCTGTCCCAACCCGCCCCCCTCTGACCTAACCCCCTTTCACTCTGTGCCAGCCCCCCCTCTGTGCCACTCCTCTTCAGGTCAGCAACGTGCGAGCGATGCTTTTGGTATTGCAAGTATCTATAGGCTACGGTAACTGCTTAACATCAGGTGGAGTTGACTACAACCGCGACAGACTTTTTACGTGTCCTCCGAAGCACGGAAATGCTCAGTTTAAATGCCACTCAATGGTCACCCATCTCTGACTGACCTTGCCAAGCGCTGCTTAACCGGCGATCGTTTACCGATCGGTGATTGCAACTGGCTATGAACACCACTACGATGAGTAAGTGGTCTGGAAGCCTAAACCCCCCTCTAACCCCCCCCCCCCCCCCCCTCTGTCCCAACACCCCCCCCCCCCTCACCTCGTCCCACTCTTCAGGGCGGTAACGTGCGAGCGATGCTTTTGGTATTGCAAGCATCTATAGGCTACGGTAACTGCTTAACATCAGGGGGGCCGTACGCTTGCTGCCGTACCAACTTGGTCACATACTTTTTTTTTTAAATGGTCAAGTATTCAACCGTTTTAAACGGATTGTTCGAGGTTAATTGTTAGTGGCGATTGATTTTTTCACATTAATTATAATTATTAAATCAATCGCCTAAAACAATTAAATCATTTGCAATTACTTTTTTAATGATTGAAAAAAGTAATTGTAATTGATTTAATCGAAATCCACAATTAATGTACTTTAATCTAAATAAGTTAATTGCATAGTGCAATTACAAATTTAATTGTGATTAACTTAATCGCGATTAACTAATTGCAATTACATTTTTAATCAATTAGTTAATCAATTAAAAATCTAATCAATTAGTGCCCAACTCTGCCCGACAGTACTTATTATAATAAACCAGGAAAACCTTAAACGATGTTCGTTGAGAGGATTTATCTTCAAATAAATATAACCCATTAGCTCTAGTTGGCTTACATCGACAAAAAAACACAAAATTTAAGAGAAAAAACACACTTTGGATCTCGGTACCGTAATACTCCCCCATAGAAGGTAAACAATGTTGTCAGCCGCCTGCCATCACTCGGCGGGACGTGACCGGAGTGACGATGGCACCTGCCCTGCCACCGATGACTCTAGGGAAAGGATCATACGGATTTTTTCCTAATGACCTCTTTCCATTGAGTCAGGCCCAATGTAGGATCATACCTACTTCGTTGAAGACTTGACGATCTTGTTAGACTTTGTGACTTGTAATGACGGCCTATTGGTTTTGTTGTAACCTATTGTGTTTAATAATGACGCTGGAATTCGATCATAGTGCGGAACGACATTTTATTACGTGTGCCAAAATTATATTCATCATCCTTCACAACCGTTCATGTTTATCAAAGAATCTTTATTGAATTTCCTCAATATTTTCTACCTGGCGTTCCTTGTATCTCGGTTACGGTTGCCTAGCAACGTAAAGCCTCCTCCCTCCCCCCATTAAGAGTAGAATGCAGATGGAGCTTCAATCGGCCGGCCGTGAACAAAACCGAATGTTTCTGGTAGACGAAGCGCGACAATTGACTTGTTACTGACGAGAGCCGGGCGCGGGTATACCGGCTACAGACTCCATGGATTATTCCGAGTCGATACGACGGGCGACGATTATGATAGTAAAAAATTGTGATCTAATTAATGTGTTTTTCTATCGTTGCAGGTATAAAATGTCCAGTGTGCAGCAAGTTCGTGCTGCCGGACGACATAGAGTGCCACCTCGTCATGTGCCTCACCAGGCCTCGGCTCTCATATAATGGTCAGTATTTTATGAACTCTGCCAGTGCTTTTATTAAACTTGCTGGAACGCTATTGAGATTAACTCGCAGCCTACTGTACCATTTTAGAATTGATTTAAGCTGTTACATAAGTTCGCTAAGTATGCTGTTAAACTTAAGTGGCAGTGGGCATGGCACATTGCTCGTAGAACGGATGGCCGATGGGGCCGAAAAGTTCTCGAGTGGCGGCCGCGCACCGGAAAGCGTAGCGTGGGTAGGCCTCCCACAAGGTGGACCGATGACCTGGTGAAGGTCGCGGGAATCCGCTGGATGCGGGCAGCGCAAGACCGGTCATTGTGGCGAACCTTGGGGGAGGCCTATGTCCAGCAGTGGACGTCTTTCGGCTGAGATGATGATGATGTTACATAAGTTTAACCATAAAGACGTCTTCTAATCAATTATGAATTCGATTGTTTTAATAACTGGTACACGTTATGAGGGTTTATTTAATTTTCCTCTTAATAATTAGTACTTTCGAGACATAATAATGAATAATCTTGCGCGAAATAGCGAAGCCCACCATATCAAAGACGAACATATAGACCATATCACAGTAATTAAGACAGGACTTTAGAATGAAGTGCTCATTAAACATGTATGAGCAATGTTTCCCTCCCGAGACTCTCGTCAAATACTTCTAGTCTATCAATGTAATTGTATATTTAAAGACCCCTTCTTGCAGGCTTGTCTTCATCTTATAAAAATAATATCAGGCATCTTTGATCGGTCTTCAAATTCTGCCCTAAATGTGCCTAATGTTGTGCTTGATGTGGCGTTTCAGAGGACGTGCTGAGCGACGCGAAGGGCGAGTGCGTGATCTGCCTGGAGGAGCTGTCGGCGGGCGACACAATCGCGCGTCTGCCCTGCCTCTGCATCTACCACAAGGGGTAACTATCACACCACTCACCCCCACCTACTTGCTTCCTACCAATTTCATCACGGCCCTCCCATCTACCGGCTACCTGCGACGCAGATCTGTCTACCGGCTCGTGGTCGTCACTTTAGTTCTGTCACAACGGCCATCGGCTCTGTAAACTATGCTTCGCCCATTGTCAATTTGACTTTGCAAGACGAAGCTCGCGAAGGGACAGAACTGAGGATCTACGGATTTCTTTATTCTTGTTTTTATGGCGTAGCCTAGATGAACCGAAGTTCATGGTGATACCACAGGAAGACATCTATAAACCCCATATTCACAGCCCGTGCACTGTTCTCGTGAGTAGTGCACTCTGCGCCGCTGGGGTCGGATTGTTGTACAAGCCGATATGCCACTCGGCGGCCCTTCCATCTGGGGCGCGCGATACACATCGCTCGAGTGGTTGACCCGCACTGTGGGGCAGGGGTCGTGAATATGGCAGATGCTGAAATGTTTTCAAATTGTGCCCGATAATGGACGGTGCGAATTTGTTCAAGTCAAATCGGTACTCTCGGGGTGTTCTTAACAAATCCTATTAGCCGCTTAGACTAAGGTAATCGCTCGTGCTAGGACGGTGCTGATGCCATTCGTTTGGCCAGCCAAGATGGGGTTCGAACCCGGTAACGAGGATTCCTCTAACCACCAGCTGAATAATGGTTTCAAAAGAATGGTTGGCACCACTGACCATTGTCAATTTTCTTGAATAATTATCGCGCCGGGAGCATGATATTTATACTACGGCCGACGAGTAGCGATACGAAATTGTAATAATGTTCGAGATCAAATCGGGTCGCCGACATTCGGGCGGTCATTTTATAAATATGTAGTCCATTTTGTGTCGGAAAATCTAGTGTTCTATTTTTATAAAATAAATCTATTCATTATCGTATCGCTTCTCTCTTTCCGTAGTATACATGGAAATCTTAATGATTTACTTAGATGTATTTATTTGTAATTCCAGATGTATAGACCAATGGTTCGAAGTGAACAGATCGTGCCCGGAGCACCCCGGCGACTAGTGCGGCGGCCGCGGCCGGCCCGCCACGCCACGCCACGCCGGGCCCGCCCGGCCCGCCACGCCACGCCACGCCACGCCACGCCGGGCGGGCACGTCCGGCCCGCCACGCCTCGTGCCATCGTCGCCAGTGATACTTTTATACTACAGACTGCGCCCCCCGGGGCTTGTAAATATGAAACTATGCTAGTGAGATATTTTACCGTACAATTAAAAATATAAAAGGAAAAAAAATCAAAGACAATTATAGACGCGCTATGGGAAATTCTCGGTGGAGTATTAATTAAATGTAAATTTTACAAGGTTTACGTTTAGTTCAAAAGATTGTTTTTATGTATAATGTAAATTATGATAATATGTATATGTTTAGTGTCGTCCCCGCAAGGGTTACATCGGCCGGCGGGACCCGCCGCCGGACTCGTAAGCTTATAATTATATGATTTGATCTTTTTAATCTTGATAATAAAGTTGATTTGTTTCTAAATTTTCTAAAAGTGTTTTCTTAGTCTTAATGAATGGATAGGAAAATTATAGGAATAATCGCACCGCAAATAAAACCACAGTCTGCCATCAGACATTTAATGAAATTACACCTAAATACTAAACGACACTTATCACATAGAATCCAACGCCAATCCTCGCGGCCCGGCACGCCAATATGCTAACAACAATTACACGTGAAAACAGTTACTATTTGTATAAAATTGAATATACGTGTAAGGGCCATGTTCACATCATGTTCGTCTATTAGATGTTCATATTTAAGAGTGCACTAGCGGCCCCGCTCGGCGGTAACGGCCGGCGCGGCGCGTGCGTTGCGTGCTGCGCGTGCGCGCGCGGTGCGGATCATCGCATGAAGGAGCGGTGCCGCGGGCCGCGCTGCATGCGCCCGCCGCCCCACCCCATGCCACCTGACAACAACACATTACTTTTAACCGCTCGTTTATACAATTGATTTACAATGGCTTTACAAAGCGTTTTTACCGAGAAGGCTACGACCTCCTGCTCCAGTAGCGTACCGACCGTGACGGTAAAAAGATTTTAGTACCCAAAATTCAAAGTTAAAATCGATTTAAAATGGCCTTACAAAGCACTGTTGTTATAAAAATGCTTTGTAGGGCCATTGTTAATGGTTTAAAATTTATTTAAAGGGGTTGTATCATAAAAGATACATGGTTCGTACTAAGAACAAAAAACATCGCCAAACAAGCAAAGCACTTGTATAGTCCCAAACTAGGCAAAGCTTGTACTATAAGTACCGTACAATGGACTGGGGGCGATCCCACTGACACCCAGACCAGGGCAAATTACGAAAAGGCTGTTTCCGAAATTTGCATCTGGCGGGAATCGAACCTGCAACCACCCGATACAGAGCCGAGCGGCGAACGCGCGCTCCACCGCACCAAGCGATCATACTAAAATCCTACACAAACAATACAAAAATAAATCCAATCTGGTTGGTAGTGTCGAGCTCACCCATCATGTACTGCGAGGCGGGCGGGAAGTGGCCGAAGTGCGACGCGCCCATCTCCCACGCGCCGCGCCCGCGCCTGAACATTTACAAAACACATCAACTAGCTGTATTGTATCGAATTATTCATAGAATATTATTGAAATCTTGCTCTCCAATCTCGAATTCATGTCATTTGTCAACTTGGAGAGCGAACTAGAGTAAAATATTAATAAACAGAAGGAATTATGTCAGACTAATAAAGGTAGGAGTTCGCTCAACGCGGCAGACAGCAGACGTCAGTCGGTCTCATACAAATTGTGGCGATGACATGTGCCGCGACGGCAGACCGCATTACAATTTCTATGAGATCGACTGACGTGTGCTGTCTGCCGCGTTGAGCGAACTCCTACCTTGAGAGACCGACTGTATGGTCCCAAACTTAGCTACACTTGTATCATGGCTACCATATAATGGACTGGAGCCTATCGCAACCTCGACGCTCTATGGCTCGTATTAATTAATGCAAATGCATTTAATGTCATATTACATGAGTAGCTTTAGCAAGATTTTATAGGAGTAAGCGACAAGGTTCACCACCTGTCACGTTGGGTTCTGACTATCTGGTGAAACGTGGGCTTTGAGTTTACTTAATACCTCCACAATGTGGTGGTGTATGGCCACTCAAGCCTCTGACTACCCCCGAATGGGGATAAAAGTCGTGACGTATATTATAGGAGTAAATTGATGGTGCATGCAATATTATACGTAAGTGTTTTAGTTACGAAGATAGATCCAATGTGTGCTATCGAGTTGTTAATATGGATTCATAATACTGGCTATAACTGTATTGAATGGGATGTATAGTTATCACTCTACAGTACACTTACAAATGTCATGTTATTTTTTTTTCTTAAATCCACCGGATCAAAAGGCAACCTCGCTAAAATCCGGCAAGATTTAGTTATGTGTAGAGTAATGAGAATACGTAACGAATTTAGTTGAGAATGCAGATTTGTAGGGCTAAGAAAACCATAACATACAGTGAAATTTTTTTGTTCTACGACCAAAAATTACGAAGTTATGACCAAATTACTATCGAAGTTCGCGCGCGGTTGTTGTGACGTCACTTGGGTCACGCGCGCTTTGTAGTGAATGGCGGCGCGGGCCGGCGCGGGTATAGCGCGCCTTCAAGCCAATCGGCCATGTGACGTCACACGTGCTGCACATTATATAAAAAGTGTTATAAAATAGCAACGGATGGACCGATTTCGATGATTTCAAAATTATGATCATTACAAAGCTTTGTGTGTTTGTGTTGTTGTTTAGTGTTTACTAGTTGGTTTTGAGTTGATTTGTCGACCTAGTAATGATTCCCGTTGTATGTTGTGTGTGTGAGTGTACTCACAGGTGTCGGTAGTGGTGGTGCACGGGCGCGGCGGACGCGAACCGCCCGCGGTCCGACACTGCAATGCCGCGCCGCATGCCGCGTCGCACGACTCGCACGCTCTCGCTGCACGACACGACACAACACACACGTTATACATATACAGCGACACGTTGGACGAAACTTTTCTTTGTAATAACATGTAAATTGTTTCCTATATTTATAGGAGACTATACTAAACTACTGGTAAACCTTTGTTTTGGACCTCACGATACAGGTTAGGCCTAGTGTGAAGTCCACTGACAATTCTACTTAATTTTAAATGCTAACACCATGTACACCTTCTTAGTCATAAAAACTGTTAGCAATTATTTCCTGTTTGGAAAATATTTTTTATTTTTTAATATTTTTATTTCCCAATATGCGAATAGTCAATGTGGGTTCAGAACGGGCGTAAAATTACAACTTTAGGGCGCGCCGCCGTCGCACAATGTATTGTGGGGCGGCGTAGTGTACCTGTTGATCTGCGGCGCGGCGTAGGGCTGGTGCAGCGCGGTGAAGTCGTCCACGTGCAGCGAGGGCGGCCGCGACGTGTTGGGCGGCCGCGACCGGAACGCGTCCGCGCACCCCTCCGCGCGCACGCGCGTCAGCGCCACTACACACACACACACGCGCTTTATACACATTCAATGAAAACATACCACTCTAAATTATAACCTCCTCCAGTTAAAAAATGAATAAAAATTAGTTTATTGGACAGTGTAAATGACTAAGGAACCGTAAAAATAATTTCAAAATTAACTGTAAATGTACGTTTTTGTACTGTAAACTAGGTATAATAGCTGAAATTTTTCAAGTGGGCGTGCCTAATCCGAAACTATGAGCAAAAGCCCGACGATTTGACGGGCCTGTTGGCATGGTTGGCGTGATGGCGCCTTTCACGCTGCAGGTCGTAGGTGCGATTCCCACCCGGGACATGTATTTGTGTGCATGAACATGTCTGTATGTCCCGAGTCTGGGTGTATATGTATATTAAGTATGTATTTACAAATAAAAAATAGTATATGTAGTAATATCAGTTATCTGGTTTTCATAGTACAAGCTCTGCTTAGTTTGGGATCAGGTAGCCGTGAGTAAAAATGTCCCAGGATATTATTATTATTATTATAGCAAAAAGTACTCAAAGGAGTCACGGGCCCGATTTTGATGAAAACTAAAACAGCATCATTGGATTAAAAAAAAACAAAATTCCAGCCAGGAATCGAACCCGTTGATTTTGAAAAAAAAAATATTTATTACACCATTCGATAGTGTCGCTAATAAGGAACGAATTCTGGGAAGTAATTACAAACGGCAACCTTAAAGAAAGAGTCGTATTTTAATAAATGGTGTGTTACCGGCGGGTCGCTTGTCGTCAGTCGGGCGCGGCTCTGCGCGCGGGTCCAGGCAGCCCGCGAGCCGCCGCACGGCGCCCGCCAGCCCCTCCGCGCCGCCCGCGCCGCCCCCGCCGCCCGCGCCGCCCGCCAGCGTGTTCGCGATCTCCATTATGTCGCACGACACCTGACACGCATACCCACAGTCAGAGTTGGGCAAAATTTAATTGCAATTAATTAATTACCAATTGCATGTGGTGTCACAATTAACAATTAATTTCCATTTGTTTGTCAATGGCGAACAAATCACAATTAATTGTTAATTGTGACGCCACTTGCAATTTGCAATTAATTAACCGCAATTAAATTTTTCCCAACTCTGCCCACAGTAAAACATCACGAAACAATAATAGAAACTTCCCAAGTTACATATAAGGGGCCATCAAAGTCAAAGTCAAAATTTGTTATTCATGTAAACTATAAATAGCACTTATAAATCGTCAAATTAGCGAAAATATTTTAGCGTTACTACATCCATAAATTACGTCACACGTAAAGGGGGGAAGGTGGTCGACGAAATGTGACATTGTGTGACAAGGGGGTTTTGTGACGTCACATTTAATAATCTAATATATCTAAGTTTAAAACCGAAATTTGAATTGTTAACGAAATATTTTGAAAATTTATGAAAATTGAAAAAATATGTGACGTCACACAGGAAGGGGGTCTCGCAAATGTGACCAGCTGTGACAAGGGGGGGGGATCTAAAAATCATGAAATTCGTGTGACGTAATTTATGGATGGGCCCTAAGGTCCTGAGAATTGAACCCCTTTTTTATAGAACTGAGTTGGCAAACAAGCGTACGGCCCGCCTGATATTAAGTAGTTACCGTATCCTATAAATGCTTGCAATACCAAAGGCATTGCTCGCACGTTGCCGACCCGAAGAGGAGAGTGGGATGGAGGAAGGGGAGTGGGCTTCCGGCCCCCACTCATCGTACGAAACGCAACTGTAATAGCTGCTTTACGCCGATCTTCTGTGAGAGGGTGGTACTACCCCATCGAGCCAGCTCATACTTGAGCTGCAGTCAATTGACTACAGCTTGGCTCTACCGCCACTCAAATAAACTTCACAAGAAATGATAAATGATAGAAACTTCAAAAGTTAGAAAATTAATATAAGAATTTGAACTTTCACAAATGCTAAGGTCCGGCTAGACGGCAGGAAAAAAATAATTGCAATTAATTAATTGTAAATTGCATGTGGTGTTACAATTAACAATTAATTGTGATTTGTTCGTCAATCGCAAACAAATCACAATTAATTGTTAATTGTGACACCACATGCAATTTACAATTAATTAATTGCAATTAAATTTTGCCCAACTCTGGATTGGCAGTGTTGAACGCGCGCGCTCACCAGCTCGCTGTCGTTGACGTCGTCGTCCCCCGCGGCGGGCACGTTGAGCCAGTAGCTGGACGACAGCCGCTCGTCGGCCGCGTCCGCCGCCGCGTGCACGCAGCGCGCCGCGAACTGCGCCACCAGCCCCGCCGGCGCCGGGCCAGGCGGGCCAGTCGGGCCGGTCGGGACGACCGGGCCAGTCGGGACAGTCGCGCTTTCACCAGCGGCCACTGCGGGCGACGGGGGCGCTTCTGCCACCTTCAGCTTCCGCAGATGGTTGCCCAGGAAGCTCGCGTTTCCTATTGCGTCTTCATCCGCGTTTTTCTCCTGATAAAAATTAAGCGGAAACACCAGTTTTAATTTCAGTAGAATTTCCACCATAATAGAAAGTTATGATCGACTTGCATTGGCATTACAAATCACTTTTGTTCCTAAAAAATGCATTTTAAAAACATTGTAAACTGGCTATAAGTCTATAAATTTGGGGGTAAGACTTAATATCCATTGCAGCATTAATCACTGAAAATGCAATACATAGAGTATTATTTGATTAACATGATTTTTGTTGATTATCAATATTAAATTCTATGTTAACAAATATAATTTGGAGTTTTGTTAAATGATACATACCCTCAACATCTTCTCCAGTTTGAACACCAAATGCTCGTCGTCAGCAGCAGTGTAGCCCACCATGTCGGCCATCTCGTTCACCGTCAGCATGGTCTTCCTGCCCACCGGCCCCTCGCCTTCCTCCACCTTCAGGATCCTGATCAGATCTATGTACAGGCTCAAACACTCCGCCTTGTCCTCCCCCTGGCCCTCCATCGCCCACTTAAAGAACTTCCCGAGGGCATCCCTCTTTTTCGACACGAATTTCCTGAACTGCTGGAAACCATACTCGTGTTCTGTCAACACGAAATACGCGCGGAGTATAGACGAGGCTACCGAACAAGTCTTGGTCGTGGACTCCAGACAGTCCGCCGTAGATTCCAGGAAAGCGGCTAGGGCGTCTCTGTTCGGTAGTGAGTTCGCTAAAATCACGTCCATGGCTGCGGTGAGCGGTGTTAAAGTGATCTCAGCGTCGCAGAATGCGGCGAGCGCATGCGCAGCGTACTCCTGCGCGGCTGCGTGCTCGTTTGTAGCGTTAGAGAGACTCAACACTCCACACAGTGCCGCCTGAACGTCGGTCGCTCGAGGCCCTCCGCTATTCATGGAATGTAGTACGGCACACTTCACCGGTGCGTGGGACACTAAGCAGGCTAGAAACCCTAGCACTCTAGCGATACTGGCCGTCGCCGGCTCTCCTGGCTTCAGCTCCCTTATCACAGCTCCGACGGCAGCTCTCGCGACAGTCGCAGCGGTGTTCGGCGCTAAATCGGCAATCTGCACGCAAACCCGGCGCAGCATGTGCACCACCGGCCTATACGTGGACATGCAGATTATTTGGACCATGTCGGTCAAGTCATTCGAGAGAGCGTGGAGATGCGCCGACCAAAGCCTTCTTTCGTTGGACGCGTCAGCCAATTCGCGGTCTGTTGGCGGCGTCTTAGTCTGCATCGGTAGCGGCAGAGGAAGCAACTCTGAAAACACCAATAGTCCGGGGACGAAAGTGTAAGGAGCGGTCATGGTGTAGGATATCACTTCAGAGCATAAAGAAGTCCAAGGCCCTCGGCGGATAGAGTCACCGTCGTTCGCGTCATCGGCTATGGGCTGCGCGTAGGCCAGTAACGCTCTGACGGCTGCTTCGGCAGCTTTCGCGGCTACCCTACATCCGACCGATCCCACCGGGTATGTCTTGGCGATCCCATAAGTCTTCAATAGCACAGGCGCGGCGGTCAGGTCCCGGAATCTGGGCCCTCTGCATCGTACGACCCTTGCTAACATCGCGTCTAGTAGTCTCAAGCAAGGTAACAATATTTGCGCCAGCTGGAGGCCTTTGATAGAGGCGAAGAATGACGTGTGCATACTCGGTTGGTCGAAATGTGTGGCCAGTCTATCTAAAATCCCGGCTAAATGCGCCACGCCGTCCAAGGAGAATAATTGCAATACATTGTATTTATATTTTAGTTCGACATACTCCTCCGTACCCGATTCGCAAGCGATAGAGACGTTGTTCTCGTAGTCTGATATGCAGTAATGACGTAATATCCTCAAGCACGTCATCAGCTCTCCAGGTAGGTCCGGTGAATGTTCCAGACTAGCTTTGAGTATCTCAACGCATTCTGCCAAGTCCTCGCCGGATAAAACGGTCGGTTTCTCCACCGGTGCTAAGTAGGGGATCACTTCTTGGAGCACGCTCGATACGCTCGGCTCGAACCTATCGTGTTCTTTGGATACGTTTATCAGTCTCTGTCCGTATTTCTTCAAAAATGGTACGTTCGCTGCGAATCTGACTGCGGAAACTATCAACTCTATGGCGTATCCTTTTGCGGGGGATTTTTGTTTCAAAGGAGAATCGTTCTTGTTCTTAGTCTTGAGATCGTGTTCGAACACTTCCATGAGGCATTCCGCGTTGTCGTCCATCACGATGACGTCGGGCACCGCGGTCCTGCCGACACTGCCGAAGCTCAAACAGTACAACGACTGTAGTCTATCAATGAGTTCGTTTTCGTCCGACTTCCCAATTTGCAGATCACTGATCGATTGTAAGTAATATAATGCTTTTAATTTGTAAGCCATTTCTAGGGCTAAGATCTGAAGATCACTGTAGTTGCTTAAGTCGTGAGGGTACAGGAACTCGTCAGTGTTCTGCTGCCCACAAGGAAGTGTTAAGGTCTTGAACAGCAGCCCGCTCACCTCCATGTTTTTGTAGAGGAATCTCAGCCCGTTGTGGGAGTTTATCAGTTCGTAAATCAAGTCATGAATAGGACTGGTCACGACGAGGTTGTTGCAAGTGGTCGGGCAAGTCAGCAAGTAGAGACACACCTCCAGAATGTTGTGTATGCTGAAGAACTCGAGTAGGATCTCATTGGAGCACTCTTTGTTGATCTCGAACTGCGCGGAAACCGGTAGGAAACGTTTCGGCTGCGATAGATGGAAGCACTGAGATCGGTACATGTACAACACTTCTTCTAAAGAGTGAATGATTAGTTGCGTGTCAGTCTCTGAAAGCTCGATTTCTTCATTCTGATTGGTCGATCTGTTGAAATTTAATACTAAATTGTGCAGTTTTCCGAGTAACTCGTAAATATTCAACTTCTTAATCAGCGCGCTTATGGAGAATTTGATTCTTGCTAATGGATTATTCTGCATTATGGATATCAAGGCTTGGTATCCATTTTTCGGCTTTTTATCGTCATTTTTGTCGAATTTCGGAAAGACTCCCTCTTTCATGAAGTTCTCCACAGATTCTTTCGACGATAGACACGCATTTAATGCTTTCAGTATCATGAGGCGAATGCTGAGAGCCATATATTCCTTTGAGTACATCTCTAGTAGCGACATGGACACGTCGATGCCCGCGGTCAGGAGTATCTTGGTCACTTCCCCGTTATGCCTGTGGGACATCAGTGCTTCAGCGAGACGTATACCGCATTTCATGTGCCTAATTTTATACGTAGGCTGTTGCTGAGCTAGTGCGAAATCGAAACTCAAACCAATCTTGCAGAATGTTATAAATAGGTAGTAAATTTCCGTGAATTCATCGGGCACGTCGTTCCTTCCTGGGTTTTTGAAGATTCTCAGTATAATATCAGTGTTCTTGCAGAGGTTAGTCACAGCAACGAGCAACTGTTCGCACTGATGCACCCACTCTTCCCTCGACGAGTTTTCGATGTCCGCAAAAGTATTCGCAAAGAACTTCTGATCCAACTTCTTGTTGGACCTCGCCATTTCGGATATCTTGAACAGATCAGGACTCGCGTCGCAGAGCTCGTCGAACGTTGAACTCAGGACATCCTTGATGCCTTCCTTTTTGGGACCTAACAAATGAATTTTATTCACATATTCATATTTGTTCCAGTCGGACTTGAATGGGTTGTAATACTTGATGATGTCATCGACGCCGCAGTAGTCGTTGGCGTCGTAATCGACCTCCATGTAGGAGGAGCCCTCGAGGTCGTCGCAGATGTCCTCGTCGGACAATATAGGCTCGAACTGTTCCGCATCCATGGACCTTTCGTCTTCGGGGTTACGGGCTGGCGATTCTATAGGTTTAGCAGTCGCGTTGTCGACAATTTGGACGGTCACAAGACTGGAGTGTTGCTGTTCAGCGTAAGCGGCGCTTTCAGCCTCTTGCGAAGGACTGCGGATGGAACTCTTGTGTCTGTAACTTTGGTGGTAGAAGTCAACTCGCGGAATTTGTTTTCCACTCCTGTCGTAATCTCCATCTCCCGACCTGATGGAGTTCACGGGACTCGTAACATCTCCCTCTCTGGGTGACAATGGTCTCCTGCTACTCTCTCCTGGAGGAGTCCTGGGTCTCTTCCTCATGTCATCCCGACTCGGCGATCGGCTGCCGTAGCTGGATCCCCTCATGCGACTGTAAGGCGAGTGACGTTTTCTATCAAAGGAAGTTTGCTTCTCGTAGGACGGAGCGCGTCTTTCATATGAAGACCCTCTTTTCTCATAAGGCGAGAGTCGTTTTTCATACAACTTTCGTTCATAGGACGGAGCTCGTTTGTCGAATGGCGACCGCCGTTCATAAGGACCGGCGTCCTTGTCGTACGATCCGCCGCGGGAACGATCGTAAGACGGCTCGCGGTGGCGTCTATAATCATCCTTTTTGTAGGATCCTCTGTCCCAGTCGCGGTCCGCGGATATACCGCGCATTCGGTCGATGCTGCGGGATCGGGAGCGGCTCAGCGGCCGATATTCACCTTTGACAACATAATCCCTGTCCCGACTTCTAGTCCTCGAACGTAGCCGGTCCATCCGGTCGATCTCCCTGCTTCTATCGCGCAGCCGGGATGACTCCCGGCTCCTGCCTCGATCGATCGACCGTCTCCGACTCCTCCCGTCCCTTCTTTCTCTCTCCCTGTCATGGTCGATAGATCGCGGGCTGTGACGCAGCCTATCATCTCTTTCGCAACTAAGGTCCCTCTTGTCCCAATTAGGATCGTCGATGTGGTGGTAAGTCCGAGGATCTTTGGGAGGTTCATTGTCATAGTAATCGGGCCTGTACATTTGATTGTCATAGTTTTCAGGGTAGTTGGTGGGCCCGTAAGCGTCAGGATTGGTAGCGGCGACATTGCCGGTATAAGCTGGTATTGGGTTCTGGGGCTCCTGGTTCCAGTCAGGGTTCTGAGGGACGGGCACGGGGGCGGGGGGCACCGGGACGACCTCCCGCGCGACCGCTGGCCGTTGGACAGCCGGTGGTGGGTTCACTATGATGGGCGTTTCTGGCAGCACTTGGGTGAGGTTGCCATAGACAGCAAGAGTTATTGTCGTGTACCACCCTGGAAATAACAAAAATGTCATTTAAATGATACAGTAGGTGTGCAGTATCTGAAAAATCTAGTGAAATTATGTTATTGAGCAAGAGAACAATTGAATGTTGAGTATTGTATTGACCGTCACTAAATTATGTACATACTTCTAAGCGATGATTTAGGAAAGTGGCAACCTTGAAAAACTCCTGCTAATGGGTAAAGTAAAAGGTCGTAGACCGAGGGGAAGGTCCCCCATGCGCTGGACAGACCAAATACGCACTGCACTGAACACCTCAGTGTGTGAGGCGATCCATACCGTTGAAGACAGGACGACTGGGTCGTGCTTCACAGAGGTCACGACCCTCAGCATTGAGGATACACGACACAAGGCGGAAGCGATGATCGGAGGGAATAAGACGAGAACCTTCTTGAGACTCTAATTCTTTCCCTGCAATCCTCGAGTGTCAAGCCTCTGTGACGTTGTCAATTATTCTGACTTACTAACCGTGGATGCTGGACTAAGAGCGCTGGGCATGAGTAGCGGGCATAGACTCCATTAAAATACTACTACAATTTAATTATTTGTACTAAAATATTTCTTCTGCCTATGAATTACAAGTATGCTGATGTTTTTGTGTTAACTATGTAACCAAAAAAAACTATGAGGTATTTCTGCCTTGTACCTACCACTAAAGGTGGAGCTGGCTCCCTGACAAATAAACAAAACTATATGCAATAGTAAAATGTGAATGTTTTAAAAATCTAACAGGCTTGTCTCGTAGAGCATATGCATCATAAACAATTAAATATTGGTCAAACTACTCATCAAAATTCTGTGTAGCTGCAGCTTTTAGTAAGTAGGTACTCAAAGTATACATAAAGAAAATATAGTACAATTACATCACGTACAAGTGATCCAGTCTCCGACGGGTTAGTCAACAACATTCCACTATTATTACCATTGGATTATACTCATGCAACATTCACACAAAAACATATACTTTGTTTATTGTCATAGACCACATCAAGATTCAGTGTGAGGTTTTGGTCAGCACAAACCTAGGCTTACATTACAACACAAAACTAACCTCTAAGTACAAGTCCATCGGTGGGGATCCTCGGCTGCTCCAATCCGTTCCCACACTCCATGTGTATCTGCCCATTCTGGCAGTAGTCCAGACTGCCCAGAGCCTCGAAAGTGGAAGCGCCGGGCTTGCTCAAATCATTCACAAAGAAATCTATGTGGAATTTCGTAGGATTAGTAGCTCCGAGACGCACACCACCCGGAAAATCGCCTTCGACGCGAGCCCCTAACGGTATTATACGTATTTCCCTGACGTACACGGACTTTGGAAACTGTACGAGGTCTAGATTCAGCTCCTGTGAAGATAATGGTAAAATAAGTTACAGCTATTGGACGAAGTAGGTACGCGTTCTCGAACAAAGATTTTACCTCGCTCGTATCATGAGAGAATGTATCGAAGAATAAAAGATCCGGCTGCTCGTTGGTGGACATTTTCGTCATTTATTGATTGGTTTCAAGTAAACATTTTATATTTCACGATAACCAAGAATTTGTAAAAGCTTCGATCGATCGTAGAAGTGGGCGCTTTCCACTGTTCTGAATAAAATGTGAAAAATATACATCGTTCGTGTTGTCTTTCACTTTCATATGATTTTAGACATAAGTCAAAACGAGATAGAAACTAAGACATGCTAAAAATATCTACTCGAGAGATTTTTTTTTGTAATCGTCAGTATTCGTTAGTTGACATGAGGTTGACGTTTGGCAGGGTTGCCAACTCCTAAAATAAAAGAGCCCTAAAATCAAGATGAAATAGGCCTAAATCTAAATGCAATAATCAAAAGCCCAAAAAAATAACCCTAAATTGTGTACCTATTCAAGTGTATTGTTTAAATGAGTTTTCTGTTTTATTAACCTAAATAAAATATCACTTAGTTTTAATGACTTTTTATTTTATTAGAACTTATTATAACTAATTAAATATTTAAATTATCAATAATCGTTAGTAAATCGTTTAAGTCCCGACTTGGCGTTGCATTTGAGCTTTCGGAATTCTTATACAACAGCAACATTTTAATAATACACTGTACAAGGAGGACCACTTGTATAGTACCATAGACGTTTTGCCTTTTTTACTTGTGTTGGTCTGTCATATTAGTGGTGCATGAAATATTATTTATGGCCAAAAAATAGGCCTAAATTTTTCTGGGCCCTAAAAAAAGCCCAATATGCATGTTTCCGCCCTAAATTTGGGGCTAAAAGCCCTAAGTTGGTAACCCTGCCGTTTGGACGTTTGGTTGGCTTTAAAAAAAAAAAAAAAAAGACGTTTGGATTGACACTAGTGGTGCGTTCCATTCACTGTTAATTTTGTAAATTTCGTTATTTTCGTCCACAAATCTCGTTCCACTCGCACCAACTTGTACTGAAAGTGATCAAAATTATCGTTTTTAACACTTTTTGTGGACGAAAATAACAAAAATTACGGTGAATGGAACGCAGCATAGATATTTCTGTGGGTTTGTTTTTTTTTTTTTTTTATAAGATTAGTTTTACGGCCCCTGGGAACTAGCCCTTTGGAGCCTAACATCAGTATACTTTTATTACATTTTTTTCTTAATTCTACCTTATAACTACCTTAAATCTACCTTATAACTACCTTATTTCTACCCCCCCAAACCCTATCAGTAAAGTGGCGGATACTTTACTGACAAATTACTAGACTTCTTGTGAGAAGCCGAAAATCATGCTTCATCACTTTTGTTCCAATTGCCCACACTCACGCACATTTATGACCATATAATGGTTAATATTCCGCCAATATTACACACTATAATACACGAAAACACAAGTTTTAGAAATTAAAACAAAAATGACAACATGACTTTTCCACTTCCCGCCAAAAAGCCCTCTGTGGGTTTGTGATATTATTTATTGCAAGATTTAAAAATAAAATAAAATGATACCATTCTCCATAGATTTTGCCTCGAACGAAATTCGTCTGAGGATTATGCATATCGTAGCCAAGGAAATTACGTTCATGATCATAGCATATACCTACGTATCTATATACCTACACGTACTATGCGATTAAAATAAGAATGAGGCCGTCCTAGCGCTATGTTGTGACGTCACAAATGGAAATGTTACGGCTCTCGGCTAACTTCACTCACAAGTACAGTACTTTATATTATGAGTGGAGTTAGCCGGGAGCCCGTCCTATTCTTGTTTTAATCGCATTGTTTACGAACGCAAACGAAACGAGTACCTACGTAGTGCGTAGAAGTCGATGAGCCTATGCCAAAATAACTTTTGCTTCAATTCAACTATACCTTAATAGGAAGGAAACTTAAACCGCTTCAATGTTTGAAGCGCAAATAAAAAACACCGGCCAGTTTGCACTCCGGGAGTGCCCGCAGAGTGAAATCTTGAACATTAACGTTGTGCATTTTTAAATATTTACGAATGGTTAGGTAAAAAATGTAATAAAAAGTAAGTTTAAAAACTAAAACCCGACGACTGAAAAATCGCGCTCTAAAAAGTATGAAACAAGAAAATATTCTCATCTAGAGGATAGCTGTCCGTGGTCATATGCCACTTTGACCTAAAGGGCCTAAACGGACCACGGCTATCCTATACTTTTTATTTAATTATTTTGGAATTATAGGTAACAATATATATATTTTTGAAATGTGCTCATCAAGCTCTTTCATTTGATACCCCACACGGTTTCATTAAAAAATGTTTTTTTTTAGTTCATGACATTATGTCCTCTAGAGGGCGCCATATGCAATTTTATGTGACGTCACATAGCCTATAACTAGCGCGCCATTAAGCCGCTTCTTACGAAACCTCATTTGTCCAATTACGACAAGTAGTTTGGAAGTTAGGCGGCTACAGATGCACATACAACAATACCGGTCAAAATCATAACCCTCCGCCGTAGTCGGCTAAAAAAACAAAACAATGTAAATAAAAAGACAAGCCCGCTGAGTTTCTTGCTGGATCTTCTCAGTCCAGGTCGCGTTTCCGATCCGGCGGTAGAATGTAAAATGAGTATTTGTAAGTGCCCCCGTAGGCCTAAACAAAATAAACGACTATTGAATAATACGATTGTTCTTTTTATGTTTACAACAGCGCCATCTGTTTTCGTGTCTACTGAAATTTGCAACAGCGCCATCTACTAGTAATAGCGACTAGCATATTATTATCCTGGTGCTACTTGCTTGGTTGTTTAATACAAATAGTACCAGGCTGTTTCAATAGATGGCGCTAACCGAGGAAACCTATGAACCAGCGAAAACAACCTGGCCGTTATTTTTTTGTTAAATAATCATATAAATTAGTTCAAATTAAAATAAAAAAAATAATAAGAATTAAATAATTAATAATATATTAAATTCGAAAATATAGTAGGCATAGGATTCGAACCTACGCCCCATAGAGCAATCACCCAGATCCATTCACTTGACCTGTCGGTACGAATCTAACGAATTTTCGATCAGGACACGTGACCCTGCGCGAGTTAAGACGTTTTTACCCATCCCAAGAAAAGTGCACAACGCCGCTAAAGAAGATTTCACTTCAAAAAACCGACCAAGTGCGTGTCGGACTCGCACATACAGGGTTTCCTTACCACCGTAGAATATAAACGTCAAAAATATCAAGTTTCTTGTATAGGAACCCCCTTTATTTTTAAGTTTTATTTTATTTTAGTATTTGTTTTTGTAGCTGCAACAGAAATACACATTCTGTGAAAATTTCAAGTCTCTACCTATTACGGTTCGTGAGATACAGCCCACTGACAGACGGACAGACAGACGGACCGACGGACAGCGTAGGCTTAGTAATAGGGTCCCGTTGGCACCCTTTGGGTACGGAACCCTAACAAGTGCGTGTCGGACTCGTACATAAAGGGCTCCGTACCACCGTATAAATTGTATTTTATTTTTAGTTGTTGTTGTAGCGGTAACAGAAATACACATTCTGTGAAAATTTCAACTCTCTATCTATAACGGTTCGTGAGATACAGCCCGCTGACAGACGGACGGACGGACACTGGACGCTTAGTAATAGGGTCCCGATGGCACCCTTTGGGTACGGAACCCTAAAAAGAATGGAAGAAACCCTAGGTCCTACTCTTTTTATTAGGTACGTAGGTACTACTTACAAGAATTTATCAAAGAAAAAAAATATTTGATGGGTAGCAACCTAATGTAGTTTCCAGAGGAAGTAGGTACAATGGCCTCAAGCTAAGCTTCGCTACGCTCACGGCTTTCAAGCTTGGTCATCATAGCTACCCTTGCTGGCCGCGCTATAAAGGCTTCGACCTTTGGTCTCGGCCTTTATTTTAGCTTGTCCATCAAGGGTTGCAATGCTGACCGCGCTGTGAAGACGATACAAGAAAAAAATGAATTTCAGTTTCGGGGTGTGGCTAGCGTCGCGTGAGCTGCCGAAGGATATATCCCTCTCGCTTAGCTAGGACAGAACAGCTATGGAGTAGACTATAGTATAGTTATTTTTTGAAGGAACAATATTGTTTAATTCGTACAATTAAAATAATATGTCCCAGTGCACCTTTTAAAATAGATGAAATGGATGAAAATATTCAAATATATTTTTTTCGTTTTATATGGGATTTTTATGTCGAGTGTATTTGAAAAAAATAATTTAATTTCTATGTTGTTTTTATTGCTGAAGACAAAGTAAGTCAAAAGAAGACAAACGATACCTACAATATGCTGATAGATACGTATAACAATATTTCGATCGTATAATAGCCTATAACCAGCGGACGATCCAGACGCGTCCAACGATACCTCATTAGTCAAATTATTATGATAAAAATAGTTTGGACGTTATACGGGAGCAGATGAACATACATACATATCGGTCAAAATCATAACCCTCCGCCCACCGTAGTCGGGTAAAAATGTACATACTCTGTGTCAGTGACTGACTGCCGGATATGAGTATCTTTTTCATGTTTCGTAGGCAAAGGAATACTTTGGTACTTAACTTCGATGCCGATCATGAAGTCATCAGCGGTGTCATAATATTTTTTTTTACCATATTTAATTTATTTTTTAATTTAATTTTCAGTTTTTATAAATTTTATTGATTTAACCATGCATTTATTTTTTGTTTATCTTTTTATCTTTATTTTTTTATCTATCAAAATCACCCTTAGACTGGTTACCGCCACAGGTGACAAGAGGGCTGGCTCTTTCCTTGCTCAAAAAATTCGCTTGACAACAGGAACAGCTTGAATACAGGGAGGACATGCAGCCAGTATCCCACGCGGACGGTATTTGTTTAATTAGGGGTAGGTTGTTATTTTATTGTATTTTATTTTAATTTATGTTATATTATATTGTATTTTAATGATAAAACATGAAAAATAAAAAATATTGTTTTTTTTTTAAATTTAATTTTACTTTTATTTATTGTTATATATTTATTGTGAATTATAATAATTTTAATAATCAATATTGGACTATGTCTGAAACAAATACATTGAATTGAATAATTTAAATACAAAAATTATCACATTAACTCGTTAAATCACGGTTTACACCCGCTAGAACGAAAAAGATCCTAACATGGTAGGTAGGACCTGAGGGTTGGCCAGTTAATTACTTAAAATACACTATATTTATTTCAAGAAAACATTCATAAGATCTGAAGGCGTCGGACTCGCACATAAAGGGTTCCGTACCACCGTAGAATAAACACATCAAAAATATCAAGTTTGAGACTTGATATTTATTTTTAAATGTTATTATATTTTTAGTATTTGTTCTGCACCGGCAACAGAAATACACATTCAGTGAAAATTTCAACTCTCTACCTGTTACGGTTCGTGAGATACAGCCCGCGCTGACAGACGGACAGACAGACAGACGGACAGCGTAGGCCTAGTACCTAATAGGGTCCCGTTAGCACCCTTTGGAACCCTAAAAAAATATTTTTATAAAAAAAAAACCGACTTCAAAAAAACCTGATGCACTAAAAAGCCTGAAATAATATTTCTATTACCACCTCTGCCTACCCCTTCGGGAAAACCAGACGTGATGGTGTGTTATCGAGTATTTGGGGTCGGTGCCAATCTATCTTCTTACTTTTATAGTAGGTAGACTTGGCATACCAAGATTGGCACCGACTTCAAATACTCGATAACACACCATCACGTCTGGTTTTCCTGAAGGGGTAGGCAGAGGTGGTAATAGAAATATTATTTCAGGCTTTTTAGTGCATCAGGTTTTTTTGAAGTCGGTTTTTTTTTTTATAAAAATAATTTTATTTCACGATTTTTAGTGGCGCCATACCAATGAACATTTTGGCATATTGAACCGTATGAAGTAAGCCCAACAAAAGGTAACTGCTGTAAATCGTTGAAGAATTCCCTCGTCTGTGTATGGTCTCCATCATCAGACCTGTAATGGCACTTATAAACGATATGGATGCAAAGTTCCCATCAATAGAAATGAATTAAGCCCAAACACCAGGTAATTGCTGTAAATCGTTGAGGAGTTCCCTTGACTGTCCTACGTCTTCATCATCAGACCCCTAATGACAGTCACAACCCATCTAGGTGTAAAGTTCTCACCAATACAAATTAATCAAGCCCAAACACAAGGTAGCTACTGTAAAACGTTGAGGAGTTCCCTTGACTGTCCTACGTCTTCATCATCAGACCCCTAATGACAGTCACAACCCATCTAGGTGTAAAGTCCTCACCAATACAAATTAATCAAGCCCAAACACAAGGTAGCTACTGTAAAACGTCGAGGAGTTCCCTTGACTGTCCTACGTCTTCATCATCAGACCCCTAATGACAGTCACAACCCATCCAGGTGTAAAGTTCTCATCAATACAAATTAATCAAGCCCAAACACCAGGTAATTGCTGTAAATCGTTGAGGAGTTCCCTCGACTGTCTTTCGGCTCCATCATCAGATCGACTCCAGACCTTCATAAAATAGTAGTGCTTTAAAATAGTTTAAAATTACAAACGCACTAGTCGCCCCTACGATTTTCGAAGGTTCCCCTCGATTTCTCTGGGATGCCATCATCAGATCCTGGTTTCCTTATCATGGTACCACCGCTGGAATATCTCCTTTCCAACAAAAAAAGATTCATCAAAATCGGTTCATAAACGACGAAGTTATCCGCGAACACACATAAAAAAAATATATATATATATATATACGGTCGAATTGAGAAACCTCCTCCTTTCTTGAAGTCGGTTTAAAAAGTAGCCTATGTTCTCCGCCAAGACCCAGTCTATCTCCATACCAAAATTCATCAACATTGGTTCAGCGGTTTAGCCGTGAAAAGGTAACAGACAGAGTTACTTTCGTTTATAATATAATAGATTGAATAGGACGGACAAACATTTTCCTATCCATATCTGTAATGTTATTTTTTACGATAATTTATTGATGTATGATATATTTATTACTTGCCCATCCATACCTACAACAAACGCAATAAAGCGACTCCATTGTTTTGAAAAGCAATGTATTCCCACTGTCGGCCCAAGACCATGCTGCAAGTATATAACAGTAAGCGAAATAGGGAGTTTTTACAGAAATGACACGAATAACTATGAAATGACAAGAGATGACACAAAATGACAAGAGATGACACAAAATGACAAGAGATGAAAAGAAATTACACAAGACAAGGAAAAGTAAACGAAAATCACGCTGCAGTGCAGGTCGTAGGTTCGATTCCTGCCCAGGACATGCATTTGTGTGCATGAACATGTCCGCATGTCCCGAGTCTAGGTGTAATTAAGTGTATATTTAGTTTGTATTTACAAACAAAAAGTAGTATATGTAGTAATATCAGTTATCTGGTTTCCATAGTACAAGCTCTGCTTAGTTTGGGATCAGGTAGTCATGTGTAAAAGAATTTCCAAGGATATTTATTTATTTATCATAGGCGTCGGCGGACTGTAAATACTGTACTGTACCTGTAATGTGGCACGACCGTAATATTTTTTCGTAATATTTTTTAAAAAATCCTTCACAGGTCCGACGTCGAACAAGTCCGACTGGACACTGACAATACAAAGTTAGAGAGAGACATGGTTAGTTCAAGTCAAGGAAGTTTTAAGTCTCTAACACCTGGAATGCGGACTTGGCAGCAAAAGTGAAGCCGACAGCGAGATACCATACTGAACGTTGTTTCCTTTGCCAACAAGAGTGACCATAATATTTTGAAATTTTGAGAACTTCCCCATGGACATCTGGTGAAAACGTGCTTTTGTTTCGAGATTGTTATGATAGGAAAATAATAAAATAAGGAAAGGGATGTTTATTTTCTTAAGAACATGAGTAGGTACAATAAATTAGTCTGCGGTGGCCAAACCACACGAGTGCCTGTCTGTATCTTGGCAACCTAAATGAAGTTACAAAATAGTATTTAAGATCGTAGATTTTGCCACTTTGTAATATAAAGTAACATGACACTTCACATGCTTGGACGTTGTCTAGGCTCTCCATATCTATGGTTTTTCCAATACTTATCTTTCCTATACTTACTCTTTTTCTATGCTATAAAAGGTACCTACTACTGTTAACATGTTATGTTTGATTTGGGCTGTGCAAGTTGTGACAGACGGACATAGAGACAGATAGACGGACAACAAAGTTATCATATTAGGGTTTAGTTTTTTTCCTTATTAGGTACGGTACCCTAAGAATATCTAACTAATTAGACCATAAGACAAAATTAAAGGACAATGGGCAAAACTGTATGGGACTTGGTCCAAATATCCACCACTGACGAGATCTACGTAACCCGATAGACCACTAAATACTGAGTAACTTTTACAAAGACAGTTCAACAAAATAAGCTGTAAGTAAAAAAATACGGGTAGTTTAAAAAAAAATATGATTTCACCATTAGTATTATGTTTATACATTTTTTTCGAAAGGCAACAATATAAATACTCTTACTAACATTAAATAAAAATAAAATAAGCTGTCAGAAAGCAAAAAATGCCGTGAAAAGTTTTTATTATTATTTTTGTTACCTGATGAAAAGTGAACAACAAGCGCTTCTATAAAATAAATAAGCAGGTACCTTCTATGCGTTACCTTACTTTTTCACTTATCATCAGGTAACAAAAATAATAATAAAATATGTTTCACGGCATTTTTTGCTTTCTGACAGCTTATTTTATTTTTATTTAATGTTAGAAAATGTATTTATATTGTTGCCTTTCGAAAAAAATGTATAAGACATAACACTGGTGGTGCGTTCCAATCACTGTTAATTTTGTTATTTTCGTTATTTTTGTCCACAAATCACGTTCCACTCGCACCAACTTGTACTGAAAGTTATCATTATTATCGTTTTTAACACTTTTTGTGGACGAAAATAACAAAAATTACGGTGAATGGAACGCAGCATAAGTGTGAAATAAAAAAATTTAAATATTTTTTTAAACTACAATTTTTTTTTTACTGACAGCCTATTTTGTTGAACTGGCTTTGCAAAAGTTACTCAGTATGTAGTGGTCTATCGAGTGACGTAGGTCTCGGAAGTGGTGGACATTTGGACCATTTTTGCCCATTGTCCTTTGTGCTAACGAAAAGGAACAGTGAGGGCAGGGCATTTTCCTTTAAAACTCGTTGTGTTAAATTAGGGACATAATCTGTCGGCTTAAAATGCTTGCTGTATATGACGGAATTTTGGGTAATTTTTCTGTAGCCAATAGGTATTTGTTGTAACCAATTTACACGCCTGGGATCTGTTAAAGATAAAATTGTTTTTTTGTTTTTTATTGCTTAGGAGTAATCGGGAAGTGTAAAGTCAAAAGTCGTCCCAATTGCAAACAATATCAATCGACAAACCATCGGTCTCGGCCTTTATTTTATATTGTCCATCAAGGGTTGCAATGCTGACCGCGCTGTGGAGGCCTGGAGCTGCGCTGCGCCGCGCTTTCGGCCATCAACAACGCGCCCAGCAACACACTCATTACAGACCGTGGCAGTAATGTACTATTAAAAAGTAACAAAAGGGTAAAGGAAAGGGGCCCCGAGAATTACATTGCCTGAAATGGTTAATCTGGCCCTAGACGTGCGCGTTCCTCGAGCGTGTGAACGACGCGAACGCCGTGTGCGAGCCCGGCGAGCCGTGACAACGCGGCGTGAGCGTCGCGTTTTACCAGCGTGTGGTCTGTCGCGCGCTGCAAATGCGACCGACTTCAAAAAGTAGCGATGTAGTCGTGCGGCAACGAAAAGCGCGACTTTATCGCTGCAAACAGTTCCCGTGGACGATATTCCTCAGTTAACACAGACACATAATAAGATTTATATTATAGTCCTTTTTACTAGAGAAATTTGTGTCACCCGAACATCTAAAATGTACTTAACGTGGAAAACATAGTTACCCACTTACCTATGTTAAGATAATCCTTAATTCGGATAATATTCGCTTTTACACCCTTCCATTACGCATATTCTACCCATTTTTATGAGAAAATTCAGCACAATCCTCTAGATTTAAAATTAGCTGAAAATGTCGTGTGTCACGCAAATTGACGTTCTGTGTTTCAAGTTTTTAATTTTATTTCTGCTACGATTCCTATAGACATCACGGAACTGACAATTACAAGCGAATTATTAAAGAAGGTAAGTACTTATTTCCAGATATTTATTTATATTTGAAATTTTAATCTTAGGATATTCTTATACTTTACCATAGGTATTTCATTAATCGACTTTATTGTTTATTATTCTTAACATGAAAATGTACCAAGTTTAAGGTGATCGAATAAATATTAACTGGCAACACAAGGGATGAAAGGTTGTACTGTTAGAAAGGGAAAGAAGGCGCAGTTATAGGTATCTGGCTCGGACCGGTTTTTATAATGCGTGCATCGTGGGCGTTAAGTCCGTCACATAAGGATTATTTTTGATTAAATGAATGGAAAATAAAGTTTGTAGTCCACAGTCATGTTCAATGGTATTACGTCGATGGTTCAAGTACTTAAAATGTGAGATGGCGATATTGTGCGCGCGCTCGGAAATAAACATCGTAAGCGCCAAACCACATTTTCTTGAATTAAAAAAAAACTACTTCATGAATTAAAATATGGTTGAAGGGTAGTTTAGATATCATTATTTGCTATGTTTTAGAAATAATTTCGTGATCTAAATCGTAAAAACATCGTGGTAGCAAGGAAAATTGAAAATAATTAGAGCTCATTTCATAATTTTTTTTTATCGAGAAAATTTCATCAAATCGTGATTTGGATTTAAGGATACTCAAGATAATATAGTCAAAAATCATAATCTAAATATAAGATTCCTAGTCCACATACTTACTTAAAGAAAAAGTAGAATAGAAAATCAACCAAATTTCGAACCCTCTTCTGAAGGACTGGAGCTGCGGTGCGCCGCGCTTTCGGCCATCAACAACGCGGTCAACAACTCACTCATTAGAGACTGCGGCAGTAATATACTATTATTTCGTAGATTGCAATGTGTTTGCTTGTTGATTCTGGTTGCTCATTGAACTTTTCAGGCATTTGTGCTTAGTCGTCGTCGTCGGCGGTATCAACCGTGAAGGCCCAAGAACGGAGGAAGCGGTGTCTGTCCTGTCACGGAGCAGTCGGTGTTCGTTCTGTTCAACTGAATTTTTGTACATGAGAGACGTTCTCGATGGAGTCTCGATGCGATACCTCCAGTCACTAAAAGCGATACGAGTATCACTTAACTACCTGTTTTGAAGAGGGTTACCAGATGCTGAATTATTTCCCTTGTTGAGGAGAAATATTTGAACTACCTTCCTGTATTGTTATCTTTCCTATAAACAATTATGAAGTAGGTAGGTATGAATTTTGAAAAAGAAAGCATTTTTCATAAAAGTGCTTATTCGTTATTTTGGGTGGTTTAATTTTTCTTTGTTATGTTTGGCAATAAATTAATAATTATTATTTAGGGGCGTAGCTACCGCCGTATCAGCCGTATCAATGATACGGGGCCCCGGAGCTACAGGGGCCCCGAACGTGTGTGAAAAATCTTAACCTTTCATTTGGGCCCCTTAACAAATTTTGATAACTACAAGACCCGTCTAGGTCTAATGCAAGCTACGCCACTGATATTATTACATTACTTGCACCGAAATAGAGCGTGGAACGCGTTGTCTAGTTCCTGTGGCCCGATTCACGTAACCAAAACCGTAACGATGTCTCAGCGATATAGTCGTTGATAGCCTTTTCGTTACGAAAAAAGGCTATCAACGACTATATCGCTGAAACATCGTTACGTTTTTGGTTACGTGAATCGGGCTACTGGTGTCTGAATACCTATGATGTTTTCGCAGCGATCACGTGAAAAATTTCAAAATTCTATTCACTTTTTAGTGAAATTTATGTTATTGTGCTTGCCACCCCACCTTGAGCCGGCCGGCCGGCGAGACTCCGTCGCCGCCCGCCACCCGTCTGCCGGTCCCGCTCGTCCGACCGCGCCGCGAAGCCAGCAGTCGCTCACCATCGCCCGTGGAGACTATCCGTTTGTTCGTGACCGAGCGGTCTGCTACGACACGTCACCAAACTTTCCAACTCGAGCCCAACTTTCGTGCCCCACAAAACTAAATTAAAAAGCGAATAAACCGCGTGTGTTACATTGTATTGATATTTCTGTGTGTGTTTTGCGAAGTGTTGATGTGGTTTGAGGTGAAGTGAAGATGCGGAGCGCCAGGGAGGCGTTCTGCCTCCTGTTGCTGGCTGCGGCGGTCACGGCCCAGCTCGACACGAGGCACTTATCAGGTAAATAACACAAGCAACATTTTTTAACTATCTACATTCCATTTTCGAATCTGCAGGTTGCCTTATTCACGAAGCCAAGCAGAGACAAGGTAAGTTTTGAGTTTAGAACTTGGAACATACTTCTATTTGACTATATAAGTAAGGTGAGTACTTACATACTTACAAAATATTCACTTACTTACTGGCATATAAGTACTGGTTATGATACTACTGTGATAATTAATAAATTATAAACATGATGTTATTCATTGGAAAGTGGCGGTAAGTGGGTGAAGTCTTCTTTTCGTAGTAGACAACCTACATAACACCTTTACTTTTCTTCGAATACCTCTCTAGCGCCTAGCCTACCTACCATTAATTAATTTATATTTTTATAAACCTACCTACCACTTTATTTTAATAATAACTTATTTAACTTAGATTAAATTTGGTCGTCGTTAAGTTATTGTCATATTATGATATGACTTACTCACGTCTACAGTTATGAAAGTTGATATTGTTGTGTTTGTATCATGCACAGACTGGTCCTGCTCTCTATGATGACCTATCGTTACATCAAATTAAAAAATAATAGGTACGAATATACCACGATCCCGCGTCCTGCGTTTTCGACCATGCAATTTTACATGTAGGGAGTGGAGGAACGTAGGTACCTATACGCTTCTCAATTTAGCCACGCCGAAGTGCTTGTACGAATTGTTAGCATCACAAAAGGTTCAGACAATAGTCCACGGTACATCCATTGTTATATGAATGGTGTGACCGAATATAACTTGGTGTAGTGTCCGTTCCAATGGCTATATTTTTTAGCTATGCTAATGTTTCATCGAGTTTGAATAACTGTTGTTTGTATTATTTTAAATGCGAAGTCTACCATTGGTTCAGCAGTCGCAAGAACCGATCGTGAGGTGGTTAAATTTGTTTATGAATTCAATAAAACATTTGTCCGATTATTTAATCACCTACCTAGATACTCGTAAGCAGGTAATAATAAATTAAAATAAAATATAACAGTAATTTCATTATAATAGACTCGTATTGCAACAAGTAGGTATTATTGGTGCAAATCGTTAGAAAGTTGTATCCAAGTAAAAAATATGTAACGCGCGCGTTGAAATCTTTTCATCGCGACGATTTCATTAGCGCGCGGTTTTTCCTTTACGCTATGCTCTATAAAGTATAAATAGATATTAATGATGAAATTTCTGTCTGTTTATTGTAGAAAGAATATTGTACTTAACTAGGTACTACCAATTTTGAACCTAAAAAAAACTTAAAATAAAAGAGTAATTTCATTTGGCACACCTTATTAGTCGTTTATTAATAATGCAATTTGGATCATATTTTATCGTGATATAGCTTTAAGTAACAAATAGTCCTCGTTATTATTCGGTCCGGAACCGTACCTGCCCCAAAATCCCAAATGGCACCAAATGACATCTTTATGTAGTAGGGTTGTCGACCTGCCTGCTTACGTCTTCCACGAATTATCCAATTGCAAAGTGTGGGGAACAAAGCGAATTGCTGTAATTGCGGGTGCGCTCCCGACGACGACGCGACACGACGACGCGACGCGACGTCAGGTGACTGGACATCTTCCTGTTGTCCTGACGGACTGGGTTCGAGGAACTCTGTGTCACCAATGTACCCAATGCCTCATCGCTTGTATAGGTACCTATATCATGGGTCATCAAAGTACGTCCTACTCTTTCATTGAAAATACCTAGGTACTTTTTTCCTTTTTTTTTAGGTACACAAACACCTTTCCTTGAGTCTTCCTCTCGCTCTGTATCAACCCATATCTATATTCATTACTCTTTTAGACATTCTTCTTCTTCGGCTTCTCATCTCATGCTCAAAATGGACGACATTCAACAGCTAAGCACTATGCATGGAAGGAAAATACATATTGCACCAATCCCAGAAAATGGGAAAAGGTAGGCAGATGATGAGGTGGGAATATAGTCTCTGGGGTCAAAATCGTGGAACTTCATTTAATTTTATAGGTACGCGAGTTAAAAATACGACGACATTGATCACCGGAAGATGATTCGTCTCGACGACGACGTGTCGACGACGCTCAATAAGTGACTTCCGGCTTTGCGACCCAAGCGTAACACCGCCCTATTCCATTTCGAACCTTATAACTTATGAATTAAGTTTTACTTAGCTTGATAATATCACCAATAAAAATATGCATCTGTAATACATAATTTTTAAATCCAACTGGCAACTTAAAAGTAAAATGTTAAGTTGCAAATTCATTTGAGGCAGACATAAGTTCGTATTTAGGTTGCGCAGCAGATTTCAGTCGTCATTACAATAGGAAATGTTTTTTGCGGTAATTGATCTCACGGTCGGGTTCGACTGCCGCGCCGGTACTCTCACTTGAACGTGGGCAGTTAATTTTATCCCAATGACAATGATACGCAGTTTTGTTGACGCAGTTAAGTCTGCACTTTTTTATTTCAAGTTCTTTGGTCTGCACATATGTTACTTGAACGTGGGTTTACCTGTTGATTTCGACTCCTGTACATTGAAATTATCTTCATAATCTGGACACAATCGGTGTTATTATAAAAGTTTAACTCGTTTTGAACGCGTGTCTGGTCGATTTTCTCTTGTAAATTGTTATAAGTATAACTCGTGTTTGTCTCGTGTGTAACTTTTTTAAAACACTGTAGTGTACTGTACAAAACAAAACATTTAGGAAATTTTAGGCTGCATTCACAGTGCGTTGTCATCTTTGTCATGTGAATGACGCATCACTACGTAACCATTTTTGCTATCCATTCGTCTACAGGTATAAAATGTTTAAAACTATTTTATACCCGCTAAAAACTAAAATAGATTGTTAATTGAAGTTCCAACGAGGTAATAAAACACAAAGCGAGGAGGACTGCGGCGAAGCAATCTTGGAATACCTCCTCCTGGCAACTTGTGAAATCTCCTAGAGACAGCGAAATTAAAAAATAACTCTAAACTTGTAGCGTTTTATACATTTTTATTAAACTTTGCTTAACACGCGGGTCCGCGGCCTGCCTATTTCAATAGCAAACCAAATTAATTACTACCCAAATGTTCCGTCCGTGGGACGCTCGTCTAGAGTTTCCTCTACAGCTGGACTCCTATCCTATAGTATAGTCATAGCTAATGGTGCTGGCTTACTCTACGAGTACAATGGTGTAATGACTCATTTTTGCGTGATGCTCAAATAAACCTAGTAATTAATTACAATATAGTATAAGAAAATATTGTACTGAATGTAATGTCACGACTTTTATCCCCGTTCGGGGCAGTCAGAGGCTTGAGTGGCCATACACCACCACATTGTGGAGGTATTAAGCCAACTCAAAGCCCACGTTTCACCAGATAGTCAGAACCCAACGTGACAGGTGGTGAACCGTGTCGCCGTGTATACAGGAACTGACTATTACCTAATCCCGAGCGATAGGTAGGTTTCCTCACGATGTTTTCCCTCACCTCAGCGAACTGTGAATTAAAAATTGTTAATTGTTAATTAAATATTGTACTACACTACCGCAAACTTGTTTTCAGATATATTTATTTAATGTTGAACTTACACACACATTCATTACAGGTTTTATGTTGTAAAAAAGTGGGTGAAATTACATCGGCCACGAGATGACTTTCACCGCCAGCCATTGTGCTTAACAATCGAATCAAATCTTTTTACACTGCGAATTTGTGTTGCTTACTTTTTCTGCTTTTTGGAGTTTCGTGCGAATGAAATCGAGACGGGTTTTGATCGTTAGAAAACGAATCGAAATTATCTAACGGTAGTAAAATCATTAGGCAATTACTCGTAATAATAAATAGCCATCTATTGCTAGATCTGAGTTATTCATACCAATCGAAACTGAGACCAACACCGGTACACAAAGAATTGTCAGCTATTTGTTTTTTATTCCCATATCTTTGTCCATGTCAGTCGGGTGTATCATCAGCTCTGGCAGTTTGTTCCTCCGTTTGGTTCTACGACGGCAATCTCCGAGATTCTAAAGCCGTGGCCTCACTGGCGAGGCGAGAGCGAAGCTACGGTGATTATAAAAAAAAAGGCTTATGGGATGCGGCCACTTCCATAGGTTTATTCGCTGTCGTGTCGCTATTGCGTCGCGGTCGCTTTACCAGTGCGGCTCCGGCCTAAACGTGGTCAAATTGCGCACCAAGTTAGAAGATGGTAAAGCCGTAAACATGGTGCATCTCGCTCTAGCCCCTAGGTGTGACGGAGAGGTCGGGCTCAGAACTAGTTTGGCAAACAGTCGCCTTGAACTTGTTTAACCGCTATCCCGCGCCCGCGCCGGCTGGCACTCGCCGGTCAACCGTTTGGCGGCCATGTAACTTGCGAATTTTCTTATAGATTGGAAAATACTTGGAAAAAATCTTAACTTTCAATATGACTGGCATTATGCAATACAAGAGGGGTGGTACAAGATGGCTATGTTTGATTTCGATTGATTATTCATATGATCGTAGAATTGAGGTCTGCATCAAATGTTATGGGGTATTCGAGAAGGGTTGTTATTTTAGCCAGTTTCGCAGTTTAGCATGATGGTCGATTTATATTAAATCTTTGAATATAGGCAATTAATTTAATGGCATACGTATAACACAGGGAGTTGTGTTCTACAAAACATAGCTCAGTTTGCCATCGGAGAGCACATGCGATTGCCGTTTTTTCTCTAAAATTGAGTCTAAAAGTATTCGCTGTAGCCTTGTTCGTAAATCCCTCAGCGTTGTAACCCGCTACAAGGAACATACGAACATACATATATGTAGATTACAGTACAAATGAAATTGATTCATTCGCAACTCGCAGCCGGTACGGCGAAATTAATTACGTATTGTTTTCGTGTAAGACTTGCATAATCCAGGAAGAGCCGATCGTTAATTAAACGAAAATTCGTTGTACACACGTTATACATGCCAGTTACTGATCAACACAATGGATTTACTAAACCCCTCGACTAAGGACGTTTTATTCATAGTTGAAAGATGTTCGCTCTTTCCTGATAACGTTGCAAAGATCTAACATACTGATGTATTGAGAGAGAAACTAAATAGCTGTTACGGTTACATACTTCCGTATGGAATTTGGAAAACGATTACCAATTTTCCAGTATTAAAACACTCTTCTCCATTCTTCTGGAAACTACGGCTTTGGCTACCCACACAAAGTGCTTACAATGAAATGAACAATATTTTCCCTTATTAAAATGCTTCCACAACCTTCAGCCACCATAAAAACGACGCAGCAATGCATTGTCAATGTCAAAAAACAGCTTCACAGACACACCGGCCGACTACCAATGTGCAAACGCAGGAATGTCCACCGGCATCATTTTAAAATACATCACCGAATCAACCACATCGCGTCGTACCTCATCCATTGACGGGGGATCAGAATGCTGGGTGTTCAACATCGGTACACAACCAGCGATGGTGAGCCGGTGCAGTGAAAGTGTAATGATAGCCCAGTGGGTCATTGACTGCGCTCGCATCGCTGAACTTGGTGGAAAATTGTTGGTAGTCGCGTTACTATGGCGGTTGGTGGTGTTCGGATTTCAAGGGCGCATTCGACATAACATTTGCGATAAGGATGCTCTAGACATTTTATTACGTGATTTCTTGCCGTGGTTGTGCAAGCAGTTGTAAGTAAGTAATTACGTACAACTGCTTGCAATTAAAATCAGGGTTGTTACGAAAAAAGCACCTTGTTTTAAACACCGTGTTTAAAACATGTTTTAATCATTTAAAACATGTTTTAAACATGGTGATTTATTCCTTCTGATTTAAATCAATGTTTTAAACAATGATTTAAACACGTTTTAAACAGTTTTCATTTAAAATTTCCTGTTTTTTTGCAACTCTGATTAAAATAGGTAAACGTTTACACATCGATCTTGATATTTAGGGCTGTAAGATTAATGATAGTTGAATAATTTTTGTATGAAAGACGGGAGACTAAACTCTTTCCCATGGTATAAACTACAATTGATCTTACGGTCCTTAGTACATGAAATTGTTATTTATAAACAATGTCATGGACTGTAAACGACGTCTGTATTCTTTCGTTCTAAGTGAGCATCGTCAATCCTCGTTAATTACGCGTAGAGTGGATATCAACGGGAGTACAAACCTGTAACTAAAATTCTTTCCAACAATTAAACTACAACTAACTCCCAAGGGGTGGGTTTGACCCCTTTCGTCAGACAGTTGCGGAGCGGAGGGTTAATTTAACTTTTCGACCGCTGATTGATGAAGAAACTATTGGCGTGGCGGGTTTTGGCAGTGATTGAAAAAACATATATCTATAGTAAATGGTTTATACTTTACTATTAATAAGTTTTCTATTAATCCAGTAAACTAGACTTAGTAGATACGCCAGAAAAGGAATTATAACAGGTTTAACGTTGATCGTCAGTCTGTCACCCTTGCATAAAATGTACCTCTCATATGGGAAGTCCACCTCCGTAAGTTCTCCGTTATTACCGGCCAAATAGCACCACAAAATAATCCCAGCAATCATAAATCATAAATAATGATAATCATTTCCAGAACTTTCCATATTCTCTAGAATACCTCGTCGAGCCATTGTTCCGCTGTTATTACACTAATGACGAGCGGCGCCGGGGCAAATAGTTGTTGCAAACCCGAGTACAGTTACGTACATGTTGGCGACCCCTGACACGCGAGGTTAGAGAAACTCTTGCGCATCTGATGTTTGCAACAATTGGTTGAATTTTAATTAATGTTGTGAATAGGTCTGTTATTGATGCTTTGTGAGGTAGATTTTCGTTAACACGTTTTCAAACATTGTTGACTAACCTACATAGTGGTTATTTCAATCAGATTGTCCGATATGAAATGTAACTGAAGCAATAATCCATTGCACACAAGACATCATACTCCAATTCTCAAAGCCTGCACATTGGCTCACGAATCATTGCATCGACCTGAGCCCACAGGTTGCGAACGTATGCATTATTAAGAGTACACAGTACCTAGTGTTTCGTGCTGTGCAGTAGGTATGTAATAAAGTACTTTAAGTATACACAACTAAAAAAATATTTCCATCTGACTCATATATTACGACTATGAAAAGGACGGTCGGACACATTTAGTCAAGTTCAGTTTAAGTAACTACAGAATTAGCACCAATATTTAGTGTTTTAATTAAAGTGATTAGTTTGATGGTCCAATCTGCTGACCACACAAAGGTCAGAAGCGTGATTCACGTGGTCTAAGCGGTGGCTGGTGTGGTGCGGCTGCTATCCGTGTCTGTCTGTGATTCATTCAATGCAGCTCTGTGACATTTGCGTTCGACTCAAGGTTTAGAAACTTGTTTCTATAAATAAACTAGTATTTTTTGTTCCTAGTCCGCAACTTTAACACCCAAAACCTAGCTTAAGGTAAATTACGCAGCATTTATTAGGTATTATGTCATTTAATAATGCTCGTAATGACTGCTATAAGGAAGTCGTTTTGTCTTTGACCTAATGAAGCAAGTCTTTTCAGGACAGACTCATTCCAGCGCTACCAACTTGACCACCGTCTTCACAAAATTGTAAAAAAATGAAATTTTCATGACAACTCATTCCCCACCTGCGCCTCGAGGCTCCTAACAAATGTCTCTGCGAAACCACTGGTCTCTAATATTATAATCTTGTATTCTTCATTGTAATTGTCGCAAATTCATGGCTGACTGCTAACAGATGGGAAACAACATATCACTCGCCAAGTATTTATGATTTAAACTGAAGAATTCCCGAAGATAATATAAACGACAAGTGGTTTCGCAATGGACAATTGTTAAGAGACTAGAATCCTTGAACAGAAGTCGGTGGAGTGTTATTGATTAATTTCACTATCGAAATCCACAGTGGTTCATTGGCAGGCCCGTGTCGAATTCCCAGTGTGTTTGTATGCACAAGTGTCGGTCGCTCGGTCTTGGTATCGCGGCGTGTTCATATAAAGAAACGAGTAGGTACACAGGTTGTTGTTTTTGTATTGCCGTAGGGTTGCCGATTGGCTGCGCTGGAGTCAATAGAGGTGATGACTTCATTACTTGCTTGTTTAAGGACTCACAGGTGGTAGGTGTTTTGTTTTCTTATACGTAGGTGTTTGGTGTTCATACAAATTCTTTGTAATAATATACCAGTTTAGGGCTACTTCATAATCATCGTCTTGTTGCTGTTCCCTTGCGTTCGCGCCAACCATCTCATCCAGACCTCGCCCGAGACGGCCTGCTTTGCTTACTTCGCAAGATTTATCTGGTTCGATTCCCACGACGGTACTACTGACATTGTGATAACATAGCCTCTCATTTTCATGCTAATAGATTATTATTAAACTAGAAAAAAACAGGGATATAATATTAGACTAGCCAAGACTGACTAGAAAGCAGGCAATGACTAAAGAGAAGTATAAATAATAGTCCTGTTACAACACGGCATAAACGACGCGTAAACGGATCAAATCGCATAAGTATTGAAGTAACCTAACGCTTGTTGTTGGTAGCCCTGCACCGCGCAACGGTGGCGGCGCGCGCGCAGCCTGGCACGGCCCGGCACCGCGCTGCTTTAACGCGCGGATTGTTGCCATGATTGTTGGCACAATAATACCGGTTAATGTGGTATTTGGTTGCCAACGGATCCTGTAACGAGTTGAAAAGTAAATGGGAAACCAGTATGTTACCTAAAATCAACTAAAACTATCAAACCTGGGAGGCCTTTGCTTGGCTCTTTAAATGATGTCATGCTATTGTGTCTGGAATCGAACCTGCATGTCTGTGCCTACTGAACGATCGTTATAACTTCAATATTGCTTGTATAAGCGATTTGATTGCACCGTTTGACCCAGTTAGAGCACAGTTATCTGTGTCGTGACATTTGAAAGAATGGCGACTTTTATTGTTCACTGAGTACCTAGTCCATACAAAATGTAATTTAATGTATGATTTATATTTCACTATCAAATATGGGACTGCCCCATGACGAACAGGATATAGGTATCGGGACTTAATATAAAGAATAAAAATAATAATAATAACGTCATGACTTTTATCCCCATTCGGGGGTAGTCAGAGGCTTGAGTGGCCATACACCACCACTTTGTGGAGGTATTAACCAACTCAAAGCCCACGTTTCACCAGATAGCCAGAACCCAACGTGACAGGTGGTGAACCTTGTCGCCGTGTAATATAAAGAATGTAAAACTATAATACATTTTCTAATAATTATAACCACAGTTAAAGGGATAATTAATAGTTTCTTTGATTATAACTAGGTAAATATTTAATTTAATATAATGATAACATACTCGTTTCAAAATTTCAGACCGAAAACATTGCTATTGACTAATAAAATGTCGACAGGCACCATTGTCTGCTGACTACGGAATTGGGACGACTCGTGAGAAATAACTCATTAAATTAAAACAATAACATTTTGTCACGGCTATGAGAAACCGGTGCTCGAGTGGTCGCCAGCCAGTTCCAAAGAGCAGTCCACTGACGCAAGAATACCCTTCAGCAGGTGCCTACCATCAGAACTTCAGGAAATCAGGACATACTGGCGCACTTCGTTTGAAACAGAGCAGGCCCTCAGAGGCCATCCATTAATTACGTCACACGAATTTCATGATTTTTAGACCCCTCCCCCCTTGTCACAGCTGGTCACATTTGTGAGAACCCCCCCCCCCCCCCCCTCTGTGTGCCGTCACATATTATTTATAATTTTCAGAAATTTTCAAAATTTGTCGTAAAGTTTCAAATTTCGGTTTTAATACTCAGATATATTAGATTTTTAAATGTGACGTCACAAAACTTAGGACCCCTCCCACTACATTGTCAAACATTTCGTCGACCCCCTCCCCCCCTTTACGTGTGACGTAATTAATGGATGGCCCCTCAGGTACGGGACGTGTGCTAGCTACGGCGTTCTGCTAAGTGTGGCTAAACGAATATACCTCAATGGTCCCAAGTAATGCCCTCGGGTCAGTCTGTTATTCTGAACCTTCAAACCGGTTACATCATCTATAGAACTACTCGGTGTCCTAGGTACTAGGCACCGCACATTTCACGAACCAACAAAATAGAATAGGTAGTCTATCTTTTACAAAGGTAGCGAATGCTCTTATCTGCAGCTTCCAGACTCAATCCGGCAGGCAGCCATGTTAGCGCTCAGTAATTAGCTCTGTTTGTTTGCCAGTCCGTTTTGACTGTCGTTTGGGACTAATCTAGATGTGTCTGTCCCTAGATTTCCAATCCTATATGTCTATTTCTAAATAAAATTGAGTCGGTATTTTAGACTTCATGCACGGTAAAGCGCCGTGCGTTTTTTTCATCGGGTTCCAAATACGGTCGAAATGAATAGAAAGGTACGGTTCAATCTGTAGGTTTAATTTGACGAAAGGACATCTATGGATATTCTATTTCGCTGTTTCGACCCATGGCCTGAATGGCGCAAGAAAAATAAGATTTTTGGATTTCGCCATTTCAGCCTATGAGATAAAATTCGTTGTGGATGATATGACGTAGAACCCTCAACAAAATGGTACCGATCTGCAAATCGGAGAGTTCTTGGAAACTTACAATTTAACTTTAATAATCACTTGCTTAATCATAGTGAAATGTACCATTTAATTATTTTTAGTAGAGAATGCGTCGCGGACACTCAGAAAATCGTTTAGATTTCCACTCGTGCGCATTAATAATGCATAAATGGACACGGATAATGATAATTATTAATTCATAATTATTTATATGCCATGACATGTGAGAATTACTATGCAGATAATGTGCGCGAGTATCATTAAGTTAAAAGGTTTGTCCCATAAACAAACCCAAGTGATTACATTAGAAAGATAATAAGGACAGAAGGAGGGCCCGCTCACAGAAGAATATTGTGGGTTCAATCTTACGCCTAGGGTCTTGGACCTGGTGGCTGCAACACAGCTATTCTGAGCCGCAGTCTTCAAAGTACAGATATACCTAATGATTGTCAAGCGAGTGGGACACGGCACTACAAACAGGCGATGATAGCATTCCGGTGTTTGCTTCATTTAGTTCACTACCAATTTTCGCAGCCATTAAATACCATCAATTTTTATTTATCGTATTGGAAAATTATCTGGTTCATCGAATGACCAATCGGATGACCGCACCGCGGCCGCGGGGCTGCGCTGGACATCTCGTTAACTCGGCCGCTGCCTTTGATTACCCTTGTTTTATTGCTTAGATCGCTAATCAGTTGATCTATATTAATTAGCTATTTTATAAATTTTATTAGAGTTTTTGTTCTTTTCTATTGGATAGCCAGTGATATGTATGACCTATGGAAGGGTTTGGCTGAAAATCAGCGCTGGGGGAGTCTCGTTCCCCTCCAGCACATGCTGAGCCAAATACCTTTTCGGCACAGTTCGCGCTGACCTCTTTATTAATTCTGTTTCTGCTGTTTATGTTTTATGCACAGAGTAAAGACTAAAGAAAGAGGTGCCCTTATTAGATATATGTATGAAAAAAAACGTGGTCATTGTTTTTTCATTTTCATTGTTCTATCTACCGGTAAATAGTTGAACTACTCGCTTCGTTTTATGTCGATGTTAGTACTAGGCCGACCACTCGGCCGAGTTGCTTAGGGCCAGTCCCCTTAGTAATTGGTCCATGGTTTTATGTGTTGCGACTTGGTTGCGAGTGTCGGATTCATAGACCAGTTAGACATGAGACACTACTAACACGACAACACGTTTTTCATACATTTTCATTTATACGGGTGCCCGAATACGGCCATTATCTGCCAAAATGTATGTTACAAACGTTATCGACTTCGTAATGTAAATGCAACGTTAAAGTACATGTATACGATTGTATTTGTATGTTATTTGGTAGGTATATGCAGTACTAAGCTGTGTATTAAAACGCAATAATATGTATATTTGCACATACGTGAGTCAATATGGTCAATATACATACATATGTCATTGGAAATCGATGTCTAAACAGTTGGTGTATTGTCATTGTATGGTAAATAGGATTTTTTGCGGAGTTCGCAATCTTTATTTATTGTTGTTATTGTATGTACGGCTGGCTTGAAATGCGGCTTGAATAAGCTTCTTATTATTCTCGCCCTGACTGCAGGAAAGTTGCCAAATCGGTTCAAATCTGCAATTATAAAGACCGTATAGGTGTTCTTTCAGTTAACTATTACTGCGTTTCGTTAGATGAGTGAGAGAATCAGAAGCCCAAACCTCCCTCTCCTCCTCTCCCTCTGTCCCAGTACCCCCAGGTCGGCAACGTACGTGATATTGCAAGCATCTATAGGCTACGGTAACTGTTTAACATTAGGCGGGTCGAACACTTGTTTGCCACTTATAAAAAAAGAGAACGTCTAAAATCCAGAAGTGGTCACAACGTAGTAGCTTCAGAACTTACAGAAAGTAATGTACTGTGAGTGCTGGGAAGCAAGTAATACATGCAACTAATTCGTATCGTACTTACTCGTAATAATGATACCGAATAATGAGCACCGGTCGCCTCCAATGATATGTGAAATGTAAAAACCCACAGTGTACGGTTGCGTGTATTAATCCTTGGCTATTGCCACGAAATACACGTTCCTAATATCCATATTGATTAAAAATAACATACGTAATATAGAAAAGGCTGTATGTAAGAAAGTAAACTGTATTCAGTTCGTTGGGCCCGGTTCAGTGGGGCCTCATTGTTAGCGGGGCGGGTAATTCTATTTATTTTCCTCAGTAATAACAGTCGTAGTTTGATTTATCCTGGCTGCTGATGGCGTCATGCTAATCTGGCTCCAAATTTATTATGATCTTAGACATGGACACAAACCTAAAACTGGGATAGATCTAACGGACTCGAACGGTGTTATTACAACAAAAGTTAAACTCGTTTTAAAGTGTCAAGTCCAATTTCATTTGTAAATTTGGGCATAACTCGTGCTTATCTCTTAATTTTTTTGTAACTACACGGTAATAACATAGGTAATAGTTTATCTCGTTTCGTCCCATAAGTGCCACTCTCTATGTTTTGAGATTTGTGAACCTCTTTCAAGTCGCCTCTCTACCGTGGCAGAGTAATCTTGCGGTATAATAAATATGTCGCGTGCACTGCGGCCCGGCCCGGTCCGAGCAGCTCGCTTTGACCGGCGATGCATGGCCGCCCATGTGATCAAGACCCGTTTGCTATTCATTTCGGCACACACAATCACTTTTTTAATATACAAACATGAACCCCCTCTCCCCCTCGCTACCTCTCGAAAATTGCAAATACCTTCAATGAAAATTTCGCAAACGCTCTGAAGCTTAAAATTAGGGATCGCTACATTGTAAATATTAGTTTTTAATGCTGCTACGTTAAATATTGGAATTAGATTGGCTTAAGAACGCAAACGAAGTCATAAAATAATCTTGACTGGATACTTGATTCAATATACCTATTTATTTGCGGCAAGCTTGGATCAAAACATGATTTAGGATCACAAGTTCTAATTTAGTAATAATTTGCGAAACTGAAGTATACAATACTTTTAATAAAATTAATCATAAACCTACCGTCCTTGCGTGTTCGTTTAGTAAGATAGTTGACAACGAACGCATTCATTTATACTACATTGTATACATGCAACAACAATGTCCTTGTCCTGTTAACGGAATAACTATGATATAGCCTCCAGCGATTGATAACAGATTTCACAACAAAGCTAAATCTTTAAAACATATTCCGTAGGAACCACTATCATCACGGCCAGGGATGTCGTCAGCAGACAATTAAAATTATCTATAGTTGCAATACGTGACTGGACGACTGCGAACAAATGCTTTGTTGGAACAGGGAAAATGGAGACACCTCGGATGGTAAACAAGGCTGACGTTATCGGCTGCGAGGAAATGAAGTGCAGTTTCCGACTAGTCATCGGATGATTGTTGTCATTACTTACATCATGAGACGGTTAATGTCTATTATATTTCGCAGCTTCATTTGAAGCGATTTCGGCTTACTTATTGTAGTGGCGCTCCCAAGCGTCACCCTTGCACGGATTTTTATAGATATTTTTCACTTGGTATCACTGAAAAATTAAAAAATCAACGGTCGCTCCATTCGCTCTCGGTAACTCTCGGCTCTTCATTATGTGTTTCCGTGCCGAACCCTTCGCACTTCAACGCAGCTCCGTACCAACTTCGCACCAGTACCTACCTACAAAAAAAAAAAAAAAAAGTGTACTCTCAAGATGGGAAAAAAGAGGAAAAGAGAAAATAGCGAGGAAATTATTCAAAAGAAGATACGAAAATTGGAAAACAAATTGAAAAAACGAAGAAGAAGAATAATCTCTTCGTCTGAGGACGAATCTGACAGTAAGTAATAGTCGATTGAGTTTTTAATTACCGTGCGGTAGTTAAAATGTGAAAAATGATATTTTATTATCAAATATAGTGATGCGAGCAACTACTATCGGGGTTGTATCCTTCACATACAAGGAATATTATTCCTACCTACACACAGAATGCGCATTAGCCAATTTCAGGGCTCTTGTCGTTCTATAATAAAAGTTATACGATGTGAATAGCTACCCACACCGAGGCTATATCCGTCTAATTTATATGTTTTACAATGAGAATACGTAATGTTCTGGCAGGTCCACGCGGCCCTACGTCAGAAGCAACGTCACCTATCGACGAGTGCATACTGCCGCTTTCGCCGATACGGCCACAGCTGTCTCCCGTGCCGCCACCGGAGCCTTCGGCGCCGCCGCCGCCCGCGCCGCCACCCCCCGCGCCGCCGTTAATAGAACCGTCGACTGCGCAGCCGGTGGAACCTGAAGCGCCTGATGGCCTGGAGGAGGCACTAGATGATGAGACTCTTCGGCTTCTCGGGGAAGCACCAGAACCGGAGATCGTTTATGGAAAAGCGGTTCACAAGGATATAGCTGCAAGATGGCAGGAGATATTAAAAAAGGGTCTTAGCAAGGAGACCAAAGAAAAACTATTTAAGGATTACTCTATCCCTGCTAATTGTGAGCTTTTAGTCCCTCCTTTGTTAAACCCCGAAGCCAAAGCCGCTTTAACGGACAACCTCATAAAGCGGGATACTTCGATGGTATCAAGACAGAAACATTTGAGTGTTGCTGTTGCAGCCCTAACACAAACAATTGATAAAATTATTGTTGATAGAGAAAACCAGACATTAAAAAAAGACCTCTTAAAACCAATAAGTGATGCGTGTCGCATTCTGTGTGACATGCACCATTATGAGACTGAAACTCGGAAAAGATTTGTTCTCTCATCTACTAATTCTGATTTAAAGGATGCACTAGTGAATTCCAAAACAGATAAATTTTTGTTTGGAGAGAATATGTCGGATAAGCTAAAAGTGGCTAAAACTGTTCAGAAATCTGGAGAAGCTCTTAAGGTTACTTTAAGGCCAGCAAATCAAAGACCTCCGGTTTTTACTAACACTTATAACAACAATAAGAATCGGGGAAACTTCAAGGTCCTGCATCAAAGGAGGCCGGATGCAGGGAAGACTCAAATGGGCCCACGACAGCAGCCGACATATCCGCGCGGCCGCGCGACAGTCCGCTCGACGCTGCCCGCGGCGCCGCCTCCGCCGCCGCCACCGCAGCCGCCGCGCAGGTCTACACGCCGCTAGACGAGGTATCTTATGCGGGACGCCTACGTCATTTCTATGATAAATGGGCGAAGATCACTAGTGATGCGAACATATTGTCATGTATTAGAGGATATAAAATACCGTTCAAAATAAAACCATCACAGTTAGATTATTCGAATACTTGTGCTGTAATATCTAAGGATTTTGACAAATCAATACAAAAATTGACAAAGATTAAGGCTATTCGTAAATGTACTCCTGTTTTAGATCAGTTTTTATCACCTATATTTTTAGTGCCAAAACCCAATGGCGATAAAAGGTTCATATTAAATCTTAAAAAATTAAATAAATTTATTGAAACCCAACATTTTAAAATGGAAGATCATCGGACTGCCTCAAAGTTAATTAATCAAAATTGGTTCATGGCAACCATAGACTTAAAGGATGCTTATTTTTTAGTACCTATAGATGAACCATATCGCAAGTACCTCCGTTTTCAGTATCGTGACTGCATTTACGAATTTACTTGCCTACCCTTCGGTTTGTGTACTGCACCATATGTGTTCACAAAGTTAATGAAACCGGTTATGGAATGCCTTAGGAAAGAAAATATACTTTCTGTTATATATTTAGATGACTATTTATGTTTTGGTCGCACATACGTCGAATGCGCGAATAATATTAAGATAACTATCAATCTTTTTCAGTCCTTAGGGTTGATTATTAACCAAGAAAAGAGTTGTCTAGTCCCTAGTACTCAATGTAAATTTCTAGGTTTCATTTTTAATTCATCTGAAATGATTTTAGAATTACCCTCCGATAAGAAAGAAAAAATTAAACATAATTTAAATACTTTTCTGCAAAAAAGCAATTGTAATTTACATGACTTTGCAAGATTTATTGGTATCTTGGTCTCTAGCTGCCCTGCAGTAGACTATTCATGGCTTTACACCAAGAAGTTCGAAACCCTTAAGTATTTATATTTAGCCAATAACCCTAGTTATTACCAAACCATCGCCTTGTCCGAAGATGTAAAAAGTGATATGACTTGGTGGATAAATAACATTGATAATAGTTTCAGTTCATTCAAATTAAATAAATTTACTCTAGAGATATTTTCTGATGCTTCCCAAACAGGTTGGGGAGTTTTCTGTAATGGTAATAGATCCCATGGTTTCTGGAGAAACGATGAGGCTAAGTTACATATTAACGAGTTAGAACTGAAAGCAGCTTTATTCGGTTTAAAGTTATTTACAAAGGATTTATTTCAATGTGAAATTTTGCTTAGGATCGACAACACAACCGCCATAGCGTGCATAAATAGAATGGGCAGTGTGCAGTATCCACATTTAAATGACGTCGCTAGACTAATATGGCAATGGTGTGAAATCAGAAAGTTACATATTTTTGCTTCCTATATTAACACAAAGGAAAACCGTGAAGCTGATGCTCTTTCTCGAAAAAGTTTTTCGGACACTGAGTGGGAACTTGGTGATTATGCATTCAGTGAGTTAGAGCATTATTTTGGCAATTTTGATGTGGATCTTTTTGCAAGTCGGTCTAATGCAAAATGTCCTACGTATGTATCGTGGCAGAGGGACCCTAACGCATGGGCAGTCGATGCATTTACCATCTCATGGAAAAATATTTATTTTTATGCTTTTCCACCATTTGCTTTAATCTTAAAAACGTTAAGGAAAATTATAACTGATGAGGCAGAAGGAATTCTTGTTGTACCAGAGTGGCCAACGCAACCGTGGTTTCCCCTGTTTTCACGATTAGCCCAATCTTCTATTACCTTCGATCCAGATGTTAATTTGTTGAAATGTCCTTTCAGACTGCCACATCGCCTCCACCCAACACTGCGACTAGTTGCCGCGAGATTATCAGGAAGACTTACCTTGACATGACTCTATCGGAACAATCAGCTGAAATTATGTTAAATGCCCTTTCAGATAACACTTATAGGCAATATGATAGTGGTATAAAATCTTGGCAATTGTTTTGTACAAACCACGGTTATGATTACTGTTTCACATCAGTGCCAATTATTATTGAGTTTTTAACAGAAATGTTCCATAAAGGTGCCAAGTACGGCACACTAAACTCTTATAAATCTTCTTTAACTCTACTATTTAATGAAATAATAGATGATTATAGAATTAAGAGGTTTATGAAAGGGGTCTACAGGATGAAACCTTCAAGACCAAAATATGAGATTAGCTGGGATCCAAATATAGTATTATCTTATCTGTCAGACCAGTGGCCTAATGAAGATCTCACTCTGGAGATTCTGTCTAAAAAGACTCTGACCTTGTTGGCTCTTGTCACGGCCCACCGTGTACAAACCTTTTCTCTCATAAAACTAACTAATATAAATACACAGAACCCTAAGGAGATAGTTATTTACATACCAGATATAATTAAGACATCTAAACCGAATTCTTACCAACCTGTTCTTAAACTTCCTTTTTATGTTGAAAACCCTAGCATCTGCCCTGCATCATGTCTTAAGGAATATGTAATCAAAACAAGTGCTTTACGTAATTCAGAAGAACAACTTTTTATTAGTTTTAAGAAGCCGTTTAAAAAATTAACAACACAAACTTTGAGTCACTGGATAAAGGACACATTAGCCAAGAGTGGCATAAATACATCAATGTTCAGCGCTCATAGCACTCGCCACTCCGCCACGACGACGGCCAGCAAGCTAGGTGTCAATATTGATGTCATCAGAAAATCCGCAGGATGGAGTAGCTCATCTGCTACTTTTGCAAAATTTTATAACAGAGAGGTGATGGATTCCGATTTTGCTCGATCCTTGCTTTCTAATCATTCAGTTTAATATGTTACAATGTACGTCATTATTCTTAAATAAATGAATGTAATTAAGTTTTCTGTTTAAGTTAATAATTTAAGTTTGTACTTAAGTATGTGCAATTTCTTCAATAAAGCCGATTGTTATACAAATTGGTTTTTTATATTCGAGTTCTCTGAACATCCTACAATAAGTAAGCCGAAATCGCTTCAAATGAAGCTGCGAAATATAATTGAAGATCAAACGAACTTACCTAAAGTGAAGTTCGATCACAATTATATGAGCAGCTTCATTTGAAGCGATTTATCCAAACCCACCCTAGACAAGGAGTCTCCCAGCCCTGCTTAACGAATACAAAAATACATCATAGGTAGGTCCTTACTATAAACAAAATGAAGAGCCGAGAGTTACCGAGAGCGAATGGAGCGACCGTTGATTTTTTAATTTTTCAGTGATACCAAGTGAAAAATATCTATAAAAATCCGTGCAAGGGTGACGCTTGGGAGCGCCACTACAATAAGTAAGCCGAAATCGCTTCAAATGAAGCTGCTCATATAATTGTGATCGAACTTCACTTTAGGTAAGTTCGTTTGATCTTCAATTGGGGCTAATTTATCTTCCGAATTAACCGACAATATTTTTGTTTATAAAAGAGATAAATATCTGAAGATGTGTGTGTGTGGATATCATTCGGATCGCATAAGTATGAGCCTGACTGGACGAACGCAGAGGAGATTATATTATTATTAGGCACATATGGATCACATACAGAACTCATAATAACTTACGGACGGAAGTGATAATGAGTTTTTATGTTTTCATTGTTTGGTGATTGTGAGATACGCGAAGCTACTGTATGTGGTCCATATGTACCTAATAATAATACTACGGTAGTTACGGAAGAGTTGCTTCGAGTATTAGACATGTATGATTCATGTACGGTTCGATGTCGCCCATTCAGACCTACATAATACTTGTACTGAAATATTATCTAATTGAAACTTTCTCAAAAACTGATCGGGATTTTTTCGTGCGTTGATCGCGTGCTCGTGCGCACCGGAAACGCGGCCGCTCTTCCGCGACGCGCTTCCGGTGTGGCGCCGATCGAGCGGCGCGTGCGCTCGCATACGTAAGTGTAGTGTATAGATAGTTAAACTTCGAAGATGGGTTTAATCAGCAAAAAATATATGAAAGTATTTAACAGAGGTCACTGTAATAGGGAAGGAAGTTGTCAGCTCATTAAATGATGTTAATACAGAAAATGTTTTTTAACTCCAATAAAAACCACATTGGTTTAGTTTCCTTAGAGCTTAAGTGTGATCTTAAGATTTTATCAATAAAATCATATTTTTTAAGGAACAATCTAATATTATAAACAGATTTTACAGGGTATATTCTATCATTGTATTCGTGGTGCATAGCGTCTGCCGTTACTAATGCCATAACAAAGGCAGTGATTGTGCTCGCTGTAAGAGGATCACTGTCTATGTGTTCTGACAATAACTGCTCGTAACCGTCTTAGATTTACTTATGGACAGATTTTGATTCAACATTATTTGTGAAAAGAAATTGTCGGCTTTTTATGATCCCTTCTCCAATCATTGATGTTTTAAAATTACTCCCAACACTAATGTTGTACAATTGATCCTTTCGGACTGCTTCGCCCGCTAGGGCTAGGCGGCTAGATAAGTCCTCACAAAGAAAGCAGCACTGTAGACGTGCATCATGCATTACGTCTGCTCAACGAGGCAGTACGTTAGAGAAGATCCTTACCTCTCAAGTTGAAAAAAACCTATTATATTATAGCTATACCCGCGGCTCGCAAGGAATTGGAGACAGATTTCTGTATCATAAAAATTTAAATCCGCTCAGCAGTTTTTGCATTATGAAAAGACTTTACAAACATACACACCTTCGTATATTGTTTGCTACTTGGGAACTCATCTTATCCGTAGGTACTACATGAGCGTCTTCTAGTTCACATGATTACATAAACCTAAGCACTAATTACATCACTGCCTGGCACCACATGGTACAGCCCGCGGTATTGTATAACGACCTAACCGCAATAATAACAGAGTTTGTTTTCGTTTGCAGGTAATTATTCAATCGGTTCTTGGGATCGGTTATGGAGACGAAGGATGTTGAACTACTGTATCAGGTAAAAACAATGTGCTATGTTGATACTCCGGTAGGTATCGCCTACTGGAGAAGACACTGAGGAACTTTTGAGACTATTATAATTTAAAAGTAGCTTAACTAAATCAATCCGTTCGACTGCCTTTCTTTTTATGGTTCTGTACCTCAAAAGGAAAACACGGGACCCTTATAGGATCACTTTGTTGTCCGTCCGTCTGTCTGTTTGTCTGTCTATCCGTCTATCACAACGAGTTTAGCCTGTTTTCGGAACAATAAGACCTTAGGCGTTGTAATTAATTATGTATTGTTCCGAAAACAGGCAAAAATCGTCGAGACTCGAATCTCGGGATGACTACTTATCTCCAAACATAATAAAATTTGTACGGAACTCTCAGAGCGCGAGTCCTACTCGCACTTGTCCAGTTTTTTGTACTGATTTAGGCTTCCAGACTGATTTGGCTGATTAACGATATTACACGGAGGGATTGATATCTGCCCTCCGAGACCTAACTAGACGGGACTTTCGGTAACTTAAGACGATTTTCGTCGGATTTTATAAGCCTGAGTGTAACGACTATCAAAGATGTTAGAACACTGGGATCCAAAGCATAGAAATGTCTACTAGTGACAAGTATACTATGCACGAATCGAGGGTGCAAATGGCGTAATTCCTACCTAAAAAGGTCATATTTAGCTAAGTTAACATTTGAGATAAATGAAATCGTGGTCTCATTTTATTTTATTGTTCAATGTTACTTTGAGGTGTGCATCAGTATTCTGTTCCCGCCGTGCTAGTTACGCAGGTGACGGCCCTGGATTGGTATTCCGAGCCGGCTCATCAGACCCAATGGATTGGGCGTCAACGGCCGTCTGTCTGGGTTCCACTGGCAGGCGGCGCGAGGGACAGCTGATTCGCGACTTGAAATCTAAACCGTGTTTATTTCCATTTGCTTTAACTACGACATAGTGCTTGGAACATTAACATAAACATATCCCTTAAACCGTTTTAAAATATTCGACAATAAATAAATTCGGTATCCCATACAAAATAATTAAATATCTAATTGATGGCTATTGTAAAAGGTCCTTACTATTAAATTAGTATTGTCAATTTGACGTGACACATGCGAGAAAAGTAAAAACAACATCAAAACGATCTCATACATACTCGTACATAAGGAACATTGAAAACTCTGTACTTACGAACGAGAAGAAAATAGTATTTGGTTATGAATAATCTTTACACTGGTTTAACTTAGATTAGTGATTAAATTTAGATTTTAAATAATATGAAAATAATACGAGTTAGGCACTTAGTTTCTTTGAGAAATTAACTCAATAAGACGTAAGGAATTTACCCTTAAAGTTGAAGCAAATGGACAAATGGCAAAAGCAATGGCAATGGAAACACGGTGTATATTAAAGTCTAGGACCAATCTTGTGTGCGTTGAGTTATTCCACCAGTTGAAGACATCTTCACTATTATACCTAGTAGATGATTATACCGCAGATTTTTTTTTGGCTTCGTAAATCATCCAAAAACTCGCCAACCTATTCTACAACTCTGGCTGCAAGGTGGGCTTTCAAATAGTGTTGGTTGCAAATGACATTAACAGTACGCTTACGGTGAGGGAAAACATCGTGAGGAAACCTACCTATACCTCGGGATTAGGTAATAGTCAGTTCCTGTATACACGGCGACAAGGTTCACAACCTGTCACGTTGGGTTCTGACTATCTGGTGAAACGTGGGCTTTGAGTTGGTTAATACCTCCACAATGTGGTGGTGTATGGCCACTCAAGCCTCTGACTACCCCCGAATGGGGATAAAAGTCGTGACGTTATATATATTTTTTTTATTAACAGCCTCAGAGGATGACTTCTCTTTTAGCGTTCCAAGCTTTACTATAACTTCTTGATCGTTATTCAAACTTTAGCGTTGTTTGCGGTTTGTATTAGTTTACCGCCATCGCATCTTCCTTGCACCCTGCTATCGCCGTATCTTTCTCTGTGATTAGTCCCGGTGGGCCATTATTTAAATGCCACCTCGACGCAGTCCTCGTGCCAATGAACTGACAACACTCCATTTTATGTTACTTACTCTTGTTTCTAGTGTTTAAACACTTCGTTAGATCCGTACATTAAGTAATTTATAACGAAATAAATCTTTAAAGCCATTAATATTTTATTTTATCGACACTCGTTTGTAATTGTAAGGGGGCGTCCATAAATTACGTGAGGCATTTATGGGGGGGAGGGGGTCGATCAAAATCTCACCAAATCTCACGTGGGGGAGAGGGAGGGTCTCGGCAAATCTCACGTATTATTTTGTATAGCAGGAAACAGTGTAAAATTGCAAGAAAACTGGGTAAATTTTTTTTTTTTTAAAGTAATCATAACTTTAACTTTAACTAAATTAAGTAAAACATGTTTCTCCTCTAGAATATAGCGTTTGAAATATCTCACGTGAGATTAGACGGGGACGGAGGGGGTCGTGCAAAATCTCACGAAATCTCACCAAGAGGGGGGTCGAAAAATCTCAAAAATCACCTCACGTAATTTATGGACGCCCCTAAGTGAAAACAAGTGCTTTACGAGTCAGTAACGATTGTTGCTGTAGAAAGCACATGAAAGTTATTTATTGGCACCAACTACGGCCCGTTATTCATCGCTCATCTTTGAAGTTAGCTTTCCGCTTTTAAAGAAATCTATCTTACTTATTAACTTTTAGTTTTCACTAAGCTTACAGGGTTATTGGTAAACGCTAACAACCTGACAGGACTGTATTACTAATTATGGTGGAATAAAGAATCTCACATACAAACATACATACATACATGAACCCTAAACACATATACACTCCTTTTTTTTGGGCAGTCGTGTAAAAATAAACAACAACTTTTGTTCTACGACTTGTCACAAAACATAACAAAAAAAAAAACTCTCTAAAATGTATGAAACAAGAAAATATTCTCATCTAGAGGATAGCCGTGGTCCGTGGTTGTATGCCAATTCGCCCTAAAGGTTGTAAAAAGTCACTATGTATTGGCTAAACCAATCGCTACTGCCCTCTAGGCAAGTGTAATTGCTCATATTGGAAGTGTTGCGGTGCGGCGCTCGTATTCGCACACACCTGGGACGTCTCCCAATATGACAGACGCTGGAGGCTGGAGGTTCCAAACCTGCGCTGGTACGTCTGTCCCACGCACCCTGCAATGCGTAATCTGATGCCCACTCTTCTACGGTGGATGACTTCGAAGGGATGAGGAGTTTTCTTCAAATAAAACCCACTTTCACTTTGCACTTTTATTCAAGAGACTAGTTCGCTTTGATAGCACAAACTGGAATGCCGGTCCGCCAAAATCGGCCGGCTTATATACCTCTGTGCGGATCATCTATCCTTTTCTTAAACATAACATTGTCTCACACCTTTTAGGCTTCCAGAAAGTTCGACCCTATTCGTCGACAGTTGGTCGTTGTATCGAACTTTCTGGAACTTTCCCAAGTATTCCCGTTTATTCTATAGAATATTCTGGAAACATTCGAATGTTCTCGATTCTACTGGAACATCTTTCCAGAAAATTCGATACTTTCCAGAACATTCTACATGGTTCTGGACTGCACGATTTCACAATACCAATAAATTATTATTATTACGGCTTGCAGTCCGGTTCGGTCGCCGACATTCTCCCCCTCGTGCGTAGCACCAACTTCCTGGCTCGGCGATCCGACTAACACCAGCAAATCCGATCTCGTGCTCGACTACGGTGGCATTCATTCGCACGTCGCCGACGTCGCTTCTTGTTCCGTCGGGCTAGGCATTCACACAACACTTCTTTGTGGCCAGGTACAGCGTGATGTTGCTGGTCACCTTGCAGAATTGACTCCCCCTCGGTGCTGCGTAACGTTGTGCACCTTTCAACATGGAGGTTCCTCAGCGGTTCTGAGCAGTTCTTGTTTTTCCTCCTCCATATTGCCTGCTCTGCATTTGTTCTGCGTAATTGTATTTTCATATCATCTGAGGCGAACCGATCTTTCATCGCCTCTTGCTTTTTGTCTTCAACCACGTTCAAATGCAAGCAGTGGTCTACATAATTCACAGGGCTGCCTCCTGCCACTGTGTCTTTCGCACCCTTATTCCTGCTCGCTCTGTTCGGCTGATTATGAATCTTGGTCTCAGCATGGAGTAAATGGTGGTGCCATCGCTTGCAGGTCTTGCACGGCGGTCTTCTGCAGTTATCTTTTCTGTGCTTCCCACGTAGACACTTGAAGCAGAGACGGTGTTTCTTGACGATATCCCATCGTTCATGCACCGGTGCCTTAACAAACCGTTGGCATTCTGTCAGGACATGGTCCTCCTGGCAAAGCGGACAAATGGACTCTTTCTTGAAAGGTTTCACGTGTCTGGCCTCTTGTTCAATGGCCACGTTCACAAAATGGCGCGTTGTTGCTCGTTCCGTTTTCACGTCCTCTACCGCTGCAAAAGCACTACATTTGTCTGCTTCTCGATTCAGGAATTCTGAAATCTTCGTCAGGTCGCAGAAGTCACCATCTTCAGTACCAGCAACAAAGTCGTACCATCTGAAACTGAGTACTGACGGTAACTTCTTAACAATCTGCATGACCATCTCAGGAGAGTACAAATAGTGCGGTTTCTTCAGTCCTCGGATAGCTGCGACGCTGTTATTAATTTGACTCGCAAAGATGCATACGTCTCGAGGATTATCGGTTATTTTACGGAGCGCCTTTACTTTATCCAGTTCCGCCAGCACCAATGCATCCGGCCTCCCGTAGCGACGGCAGAGTGCCTCTAATACCTCCTGTGGCTGTGCGTCTGAATAAAGGAGACTCTTAACCGATTCTCTTGCATTTCCTTTCACAGCTTTTCTTAACCGTGCCATATTATGGGCATCCGAAAACATTGCAGCGGTATCTTCGTAACCCACCTTGAATGCGGTCCATTCGCTGCTGTTTCCATCGAAAAATGGCAAGTCGCGGATATATGAAGGTGGCGGCGCTGAAACATTGCAGCTGGTAATGGCTTGCTTAATGGCATCCGCCAATACTTTTACTTCCATCGTAGGACCAGTAGAAGACGCGGGATGTTCAAACTTGACAGCTGCCAGGCCATCCCGAAGGTTCTGTTCTCGTAACTCGGGCTTCATGGCACTTCGTTCGTCTTTTGTGGACGTTTGAACCCAGTTCTGTACCCGTGCTGTTCCGTCTTCCAGGTCTTCATTGAAAGAATCTTCTTCTTCTTCGCAATGTATCAATTCTAGATTGATGTGAGCGATCTCTTCTTCCGCTTGTATCCGCTTCAGTTTGAGACGTGCCAGCTCTCTCTTGGCTTCCAGTTCACGTCTCTTGGCTGCGGAGCTTGTAGTCTTCACTGATGCTGCACGATGACTTGACCCCACTGGCACTGGAGCACTTACTGTTCCAGGAATCTTCTCCACCAGTGTATCTTGATCTGGGCCTTTCTGTTCTGTCATCTTCTTGTGCTGAACTAGTTCTTCATCGCGTGCTGCCTTGGAGGTACCACTCAATCTAGTAGGCACAGTCGTCCCGGTCGTACTCGAAGCCAATCGTTCGTCCATAGTTCCAGAACGTTCCACTGACGTCACCCCCTCAGTTCTGCACTCACTTGGTATTCCCTCTGTCGGGGACCGCTCCAACGGCCTCGACTGTGGGTGCAGGGATGCGCCTTTCTGTGACCTGGTGACGGGCATCTTCACACTTCGATCTTCAACTCTGCAGGATCCGGCTCGAAGGACCAACTGTTGCGGTGCGGCGCTCGTATCCGCTCACACCTGGGACGTCTCCCAATATGACAGACGCTGGAGGTAGGAGGTTCCACACCTGCGCTGGTACGTCTGTCCCACGCACCCTGCAATGCGTAATCTGATGCCCGCTCTTCTACGGTGGATGACTTCGAAGGGACGAGGAGTTTTCTTCAAATAAAACCCACTTTCACTTTGCACTTTTATTCAAGAGACTAGTTCGCTTTGATAGCACAAACTGGAATGCCGGTCCGCCAAAATCGGCCGGCTTATATACCTCTGTGCGGATCATCTATCCTTTTCTTAAACATAACATTGTCTCACACCTTTTAGGCTTCCAGAAAGTTCGACCCTATTCGTCGACAGTTGGTCGTTGTATCGAACTTTCTGGAACTTTCCCAAGTATTCCCGTTTATTCTATAGAATATTCTGGAAACATTCGAATGTTCTCGATTCTACTGGAACATCTTTCCAGAAAATTCGATACTTTCCAGAACATTCTACATGGTTCTGGACTGCACGATTTCACAATACCAATAAATTATTATTATTACGGCTTGCAGTCCGGTTCGGTCGCCGACAGGAAGCAATACATACTGGTTCCCCGTCCACCCCGCCCACGACCACCGAGAGTGCATTTCCATCTCGTCAAATATTTATGTAGTCTAATCATAATGGCGAATATTCAGAGGATCTCTATTACCATACAATATTGAGGGTGAGTGACCGGTGACGGCAGCCTCAACGACAGTTTATGTTGGCCTTTCTCGATGTCCACATTCTTTGAATAAAAAGGTCTATTTATACCAGTTATTGTATGTATATGAAGCCTATTTGAAGGTTTTTTGTATTAAATTTTAATACTACAACATCACGACTTTAAGTCATAAGTACACAAATTAAACTTGACTAAACTGTAATGCTGTCCTTATCATCGTCGTAAAGTATAAGAAAAATTTAATGTAACGTCACGACTTTTATCCCCGTTCGGGGGTAGTCAGAGGCTTGAGTGGCCATACACCACCACATTGTGGAGGTGTTAACCAACTCAAAGCCCACGTTTCACTAGATAGTCAGAACCCAACGTGACAGGTGGTGAACCTTGTCGCCGTGTATACAGGAACTGACTATTAACTAATCCCGAGGGATAGGTAGGTTTCCTCACCATGTCATAAGTACACAAATTAAACTTAACTAAACTGTAATGCTGTCCTTATCATCGTCGTAACGAATGAGCAAGACATAAATAGTTTCAGGTGTATTCTTTATGTCGTGATGAGACTACAGAATTATCATAAATGTATGACTACTCATATCACTTTACACATGCCTCTAAACTCGTTAAAAACATCCATAAATATGTTGTGTGTCTTGTGATTAGCATTCATCCAGCCCGCGATGCGAGTGATTGACCCAAAACAATGCGACTCTCGTGTTTGCATAGTCGGAGTCGTTGCCCGACGTGTCTCCGCATGCGTCTTACAGATGACTTATGACGTCATACGGCATGTATAAATATAAGTACATTAAGTACACCACCATGACTGTATTCTCTGAAAGGGTAGGCAGAGGTGTAGTTACCGCAGCATATAGATGCTTGTAATACTACAGACATCGCTCGCATGTTGCCGATCCGAAGGGGAGCGGGACAGAGGGAAGGGAAAGGGAGGGGTTGGGTTTTAGGCTCTCTCACTCATCGTACGAAACGCAGCTGTAATAGCTACTTTACGCCGATCTTCAATGAGAAGGTGGTATTACCCCGGTGGAGCCAGCCCATATTTGAGCTGCACATGGGTCCCAATCTGTTAGGGGTCGAGTCTATTGCTATTATACCGGTCACTCCCTCAAAGCGAGGGGGATTTTGGCCATACACCACCACGCTGGCCCATTGTGAGTTGGCCAACTTCACACGTCTTGGAAAGACATGCAGGTTTCTCCGTTTATTAAGGGCCTCTGCAGACTAGCTTCTTTTAGCATCGGCGACCGGCGATTTTGTGACGTATCGATGCTGCGTCGCGTTTCTTCAAGCGCGAACGAGCGAGACGCAGCATCAAAATCGCCGATCGCCGATGCTAAAAGTAGCTAGTCTGCGGAGGCCCTAAGTGATTGATAGTCTTTATTGTAAATGAGATTCACAACATTCCAAAAGGCAAAAGGCAAGGCAAAAGGGTTGATTAAGAAACCTTATTTATTTCACTAAATTTTACTAAAGTACGTGCTTAGTGTATCGAAAACTGCGATCTTAAATCAAGATTCAACTTTGTATTCAAAACCACTGTTTCTGCGGAGACTTGAGGTTTTCAGCAACCTTGAGAATGCAGGAACTCTTCCTTGCCGTTACTAGGTCACGATTTTAATTTGAAGTTCTTTATCCATCTGTCCAATGCTCGGGGTAAACCCTTTGTTACAAAAATACCTAAAGAAGTGTAATTTCTGAACCTATAATTATGCTCCTATATGGTTCCTTTTTACCCGATAATCCTGAAATGAGTGTTTGTCTATGTATGGTAATTTACGAAGTACATAAGAAAAAGGGAATGACAATTTGTAGTAAAATTACCCCAATTTACTCTCACAAGATTGTATTTTAGCGTCCACCAAATTAATGTGGCCTGCAACCCAAAAGCCTGCCCTGGCACCATTTGCTATATTGTCATTGGTCTATCAATCAGATGGGGCAGTAATCCGGTGCTGTCAAACGCTGATGCGGGTTCGAGCTACTGCCACGCGTGGGCGGTTTAATTCCACACTCCTGAAATAAACTCGGGTAATAAAAGAATACAACAGATTAACTGGACAGCTTTTGGGAGATCCGCTGAAACTAGGTTCAATGCGGCAAAAACGTACCCATTCAGAATCCTGGAACTTTCTAGTTTGTAGTGTACCTAAATAATAATACTACCTAAATCTCAAAGCTTTGTTACGGAAGCAATTACAATATTTGATATTGCAACGACTTTTTCCATTTGAGTAAGATCTGTTGAATCCTTAGCGTTGGCAAGCCAACGTTAAAGCAGAATAAACGAGTTGAAAAAATACTATCTTTTGGCAATACTTATCTGTCGGAATGAGTCGTAAAATCAGGCTTCGTTCATTGGAAGGGACAGCAGTAAAACACACCCGATGTCTGCGCTAAACGAGTATTAAGTGGCCTTTAGGGCGAGTCCAACGCCTGAAAGTCCAGGCTGTTATCCTTAATTGAAGAGCACTATGCCTTGTCTATACTAGTTAGCTATACAGTACCTGTATGCGTGATGGCCTTCGGCTATTGTTTTACAAGAACCCTGTGTAAAAGGCACATAATGCCACCTTGGGATGTCGTGTTTCGTGTTCCTTCGCTGCATTGTTGATATATCTGCCTACTTTGTATCGCATCCTACGTCAGCTGAATATTTAGATTGTTTCGTCGTATATTTGCACACTTGCGACCTACATTAATTACTGTGTCAGTGTTTTACAATTCACAATCTAGATTGTTACAAATTAAATAAGTCAATGCCACTATATTTTGATGACGATTCGTTGTTGTAAAATGCTTCGTGTGCGATAATTTGGTTGGACGATGATACAAACGAAACTAATCTTAGTTTTATTAACTTAACTTAGTGTTACCTTCGCTCGTGCATTTCTTTCTTCTTTCCTACTATCAGCAAGATAAATTCCAGCTACATTTAAAGAACCTCCCGAGCTATCTCCGCCGCTAATTGCTAACTAGCGGCCGGCGCTGCCCTCTAAGGGCGCTATTTTGGACTCATGCCAAAACGATACGGTTTATAATTACACGGGTTTAAAGCCTGCAATGCTGTTAAAGTCCTATTATATTGCTGGATGATCACTTTGAAGTTGAATTGAATTTAAGGGGATTTAATTTAATACATGGTAAAAGAAGAAATTCATTCGAAGTACTTATGATTTAAACTCTTCAAACTACTATTTCAGGTTGATATGACACACCGCGCAATGTACAGCCGAAACAATGGATTGGTTGTACGTTGTGTCTTTTAATCTTGAGGCAAATGTTGAGGCTGTAGTACCCTCAACATTTTAAGGAACTTGAAGACAACTTACACTCGAGTCACTTTAGGTTCGCGTCTGAAATTTGCCAGATAAGTTGAAAGCTTCCCTGAACCTTTCACCTTAACCTTAGACCCTTAACCTTCCTGGGCCACCGTTCCCGTAAAGTTGTATTTATTTAATTAAACTTTCAAATGATTTTAAGTAGGGACAATTTCCGACAGCAATATGACCTAAACTGTAAATGCTACTAAAACCATTAAAATGGTGCCGGATAATCATGAACCTAAATCGAATTTCCGTTCAGTATAATGTAAATACACAGCCCAAAACATTTCTAACCTAAAAACAGACTATACAATAGTATGTATCATTTAATTAATCATAATCAGCATATAATCTGTCGGTTACTGTCAGACTAGCTGTCTCCCACAGCCATCAATGACGATTGTTCTTGCGTCTCGCTCGCACGCGTGTGCTATGCGGGGAGAGTGACGGAGATGGTGCAGTAAATCACATGGCTGCGCGTGCGCCGCGGACCGTTAACTGTGATTGTGGGTGGGTTAAGTTGGAGGCCTCAGCGTTTTTTATGTCGATAAATGAGTGATTATACGTTCTCCTCATAGTGAAGTGGATTTATGAGCTATTGTTTGCGTTCAATGTTTACGTCACCGGAAGTTGGATCCAGGCATACCTACCTCCAGCAGTGTATTATCACGAAATAAAGTATTCCTTTAATACTTAGAAAGGTGACTTTATGTTGTACGTCCATTTCAACGCGATTCCGCACTTTTTGGGTAGCGAGGCTTGAACAAAAATTATTCAGGATGCTTTGGCTGAAAATCAGCGCTGAACCAAATGCCTTTCGGCACAGATCACAGTGGAGCGATGCTCTGTGCATGTGTCACAGAGCCCGCCGCTGTTGACTTGACCAGCACAATATTATACCGTTACGGCGTTTCGTTGGGCGGTTGCAGCTAGCTTTTATTTGCCTGTGATGTGGGTCACAGAGACAGTTCGATTTTGGCTGTCATTTTTGTCTGAATTGTTCACATTAGTATCATTGGTAACACTAGATTAAAAGGTCAGTTGTAGGTAGTGGTAATAGATATTGGTGTCACAGATATTATTTTGTTATTGATTTATCGATGATTATAACAGAAAATTTATATTTTATTTTTGGTTAGGCGCCACGTTTGACAAAGTCTGAATAATTTATGTAGGTATTAGTATGTTCCCTACAAAAAAAAAACTACCAAATCTGCTATGGTACCAGATTAGGATGAAGGATGTTTACTGGAATTGAAAGATACAGCATTTATTTCTGTTTGCTTTACAGCAGTATTTTGTTGAGTATTGTGGTGAAACGGAAGACTCTGACTATCTAAGAGGAATCTCTAAGAGGAATGTGCAGGTAGAATCGGAATGGTATAAGATGGCATGTCTTCAAATGGCCCCAGAACAGATACTCGACTTAACAGTGACGTCGGCAAAGCGAAAGAGCATGCAAAGTTGGTGAAAAGATGAAACGGAAAGCGCCATAAATGATTTTGAGACAATTTTGTCGAGATACCGTTGTTGACATTATTAATCTAGAAACAAATGACCATATCCTAATTTCTGCTAAACATGTCGGTTGAAATCCGGTACAAACCGGTTAAGCGCGTTTATAAATTGATGTCACAGTAAATCTCATGCACTTATTTTGTTGTAATAATTTTATTAAGGATGTACTCGCCGTGAATCTGACTGGTTTATAGTATCGTCGCCTCAACCAGTTTGCTGCACTGGTGGCTGCAGATAAACGTTTAAACATAAACTGGTTCTTGGAAGAAGTCGGGTTTCAGTTCAACTGCCTTGCAAGTTAGTTATAAGAAAAGATAAAACAATAAAAACTCCTAATATTGAGATAGGTTAGGACCATAGATTTATAAAAGTTTCGCGCGTGCGCATTAACTAGATACCGCCCTACTAAGAAAAATCATTTCCAGAAATGCGGCAACATATTTTCGTTGCGGCCTGTCAGTTTCATACAATGGTTGCTGTCAGATGTACTGAAGTACTCAACATTTTGCGTGGTATCGTGGTATCGTAAAGTTGCCGCATTTTATTAGTGCGCATGCTCCATCTAGTTGGAGCGCCCTCGCGGAAACTAAAATTAATCTATGGTTAGGACGAAAATTTCAGACAAAAATTCAGACTTCAGTCTGCATCTCATTATTCACCACGTGATCTTAACCTTGATTCTGCTTTCAAACTTCACGCTCCAAGGAATCGGAAAGTACGCAAAAAGCATTAAAAATGGTCCATTCTAGTCCAAGCGTAGTGTACCTCTTTGAAAATCCGACTAAATGCGCTTCTGTGGTCTAGATTTCGAGATACGAAAGTAGCGACTAAAGTGATAATAAAATAGGTATTTAGCATAATAATAATTACTAACGAGAGGTACCTGGGGCCTTACCACCACCTCTTATAGCAGTTTTGTTTTAACGTTTCAGCGGCCATTTGTGCAATGACGTTTCTTATTGTCATGACAATAAGGTACGTCATTGCACAAAAAGTCGCTGAATCGTTAAAACGTTCCTATAATTGAATCGCGATGAGAGGTCGTGGTAAGCCCCCTGGTTTATCAACGAACTGTATATTTGTACGTATCTATGAGCTCGCCACCTGCACTACACCTGCACATAACACGCATTCCAGCTGAGAATGACTGACGAACCTGTCGTCATATTACAGTGGTGATTATTATTATGGTGATGTTATGGATTTTAGCTTTTCATATACCTGCTTTATTTCGTAAGTTCAAACCAATGAGGAATTCGTCATCCACATCGGGAACGATTACTACATATACTCAAGGATAACATAATACATAGATTAGATCTAACAAACATAATACATAGATTAGATCTAAACACGCATGGACTCCGAGTCGTAATGAATCATATCTAGGATATGCAGTGATAACAACAGCACAGAATGAGTCTTTACTGAGGGATTCCAGACAATGAACGGTACACACTCATGAGCAAACACTTGGAACTACAGATAACATATTTGGACTGTCTGCCTGTGTGTTTGTTTGCAGATAACATTGTGTTCTTTTACTGTGCGGTTACCGTGACAAAGAGGTCTTTGGACTATCATAATTACACGTGAAAATATATTTTGGGAATTACTGCTTTGTCAACAAATGTGATAATAAACATTCGCAGGGATGGACTCACGGCGAATGATAGTTACAGTTGCATATTGTGTAAAAGATACATTATTTTGCGGACATGCAGTTCGAACAAAATTCTAGGCTTCCCGCTGGTGTTGCGTTTAGAAAGTTCGAGAAAATCATATTATTTGATGACCCTTGATGCATGCTCTTAAATTACAAAGCTTTAACGAATACTTCTTCAACAATAGCTTGAAATCGACTTGAGGCCATTAAAAATCTACAGTCTTAGGCAAATACTGGGCTTGATAGGTTTGGGTGATTACCCTCCTCCAGTTGCCCCCTCTCGAGCCCTTCATTAGCCGTCATCAGCCGCCGATTAGTTTGACAAGCCCGCCACACGCTACACCCTCGTTACTTGTTTACGCTACGATGTCTTGTTTGATCCAATTATACTGAAGTTCCTGCTCTTGGATCACTTTTTTACTATCAGTGTTTGCGAGGAATGGTCACAAGAACTTCGGCCACTGCGTCGACTATTAAAAATTAATAATAATTTAGCGCTTTTAACGTCACACTGCTGGGCAGGGGCTCCCCTCAATGCGAGGGGGATTCAGGCCATAATCCACCACGCTGGCCCAGTGCGGGTTGGTGGATTTCACATGTCTAAAGACATGCAGGTTTTCTCACGATGTTTTCCTTCACCGCAAGTTATGATTCACACATAGATTTCGAAAAATCCAGAGGTATGAGCCAGGGTTTGAACCCAGGACCTTAAGCCCGCAAGACGCGTCCACTATTGCCGAGAGTATTTTGATTTTGAATATGTCCAGCAGTTGGCGTCTTCCGGCCGTTAGAAAACATATCTCCACACCAAACTCATTACCGCACTCTTCGCCACTTCTTAGCAAGATTACTAACTGCCACTTAAAAAAGCTTCCATTAACAATAGCACTCATTTCAGTACCACTAATGACGTTATCAGTACCAGAGCCACGGCCCAATCAACACGATTGTCAGCTGATTTGTCGGTGCGTTCCAGCAAAACGCTAATGGACACTGGGACGCTAAACAATGCGTCGTTTTCCGTCCAATTAGACCGTGAAACGCTACGGTCTGCATTTGGTTAGGGGATGTAGAGCTGCGTGGTATTATAGAGCCAGGTAGTAAAGATTTTTCGGGTCTCTACAGCATTGTTTGCGTGGGTCATACACACCGGGTAGCCATGGCGACGTCGCCAGCCACGCATCCAAATGAAATGTATGACAGATATCACACCTGACGACGGACTGGCCACGTCGCCAGTTAATACAAATTGTTTGGATACGTGACCGGCGACGTCGCCAGCCATCGTAGCCAAACAATTTGTATTGAAATGATGACAGGTAACACACCTGGCGACCGACTGGCGACGTCGCCAGTTCGTCGCCAAGTGTGATACCCGTCATTTCAATACGAATTAGTAGTCAGACGTCGCCTGGCGTCTCGGTGTTTTATGGCCCAAATGTAAATTCGAGAACATAACTTCTCTACCAAATTCCATTTCAAATTATTTTGAGAAACGAATTCACATTTGACATTCACACAGCAAATCACCGAAAGTTTTTTGCATTCATACATTATAACCTATTTGAAACACGTTTGAAATATGTTCTTCCTAAGAGCCTCCGCAGACTTGCTACTTTTAGCATCGGCGATTTTGATGCTGCGTCTCGCTCGTTCGCGCTCGAAGAAACGCGACGCAGCATCGATACGTCACAAAATCGCCGGTCGCCGATGCTAAAAGTAGCAACTCTGCGGAGGCCCTAAGAACGTGCATTGCCGTGGACTAAGGAAAATCCTTTGAGATGCTAATACCATAGCGTTAACATTACCTTTGCCTGAAATCCAGGTTAAATAAATCCATCATGGCATTATGAGGTGCTCTATCTAAACGATTCCCTAGCCTGTATGATAATGTCAGTAATACAGATTGCTAATCGACCTATTCACGTACGATTTACCGGTAAATCGGACCACTCGGGGTTTCCCCGAGTCGAGAAAACTACTTATTGTTTGGCCTGGTACCGAATGTTCACTCTAGCTAGTGCCTTACGATTGCAATGAGGTTAATTTAATGAATTTGGAACGTGCAGCATGGCATTTAGCAAAGCAGATAATATGTAAAGTGCATTAATAGGATAAGGTGACAAACAAACTATGTAGTGTACAGCTAGGAGTTCGATGGACGCGGCAGACTACAGACTTCAGTCGGTCTCATAGAAATTGTAATGCCGTCTGCCGTCGCGGCACATGTCATCGCCAGAATTTGTATGAGACCGACTGACATCTGCCGTCTGCCGCGTCCATCGAACTCCTATCAGTAGGCAATAGTAGTAGGTAGTAAGTCGCCCCTAGTCAGCTGCAATCACTGATCAAAACTCGGACTTGGCAAGGGCAGTCAGAGATGGGTGACCATTTAGTGGCATTTCGAGCTCAGCGTCTCCGTGCTTCGGAGGGCTCGTAAAGTCACTCCCGGTTGTTGTCATTTAGATAGTAGACGTTAAATCATGTCAGAGGCCTTGCGCGGCTTGAACAACTGTGACACCAGGTTGGCCACTAACCATATACCATATGATAAGAAGTATTCAGTAGTGACGGGTTTTACGAGAAACAATACCCTCGCCTTATATGCACTTATATCGTGAGTCAACGACACTGGAACCGTCATAATATAGATAGATAATAAATATCTTCCGATCAAAATCAAATATCATCACGCTTTCTTATACTGACACCGAGGACATGTTAATTCCTCTCCGGTAGTATTTCAAATATACCTTACAAACGAAACATACAACATACTTTTCAACCATACACTTACACATTATTCTCAAAGACACAAACACACCCCTACAACCTCGACATTAACTTCCTTTTATCTTCAACTGTATTTTAATCTCTTACTAATTTTAATTCTTTAATTTAATTTATTAATACTTTATCTTAATACTTAATTGTTTAATCTCTTTGTACTAATATTTCATTATTAATTTCTGGCCTTTGCGATACAGGCCCAGAGCCTAGTGCAAAGGCCGCTGTATAAACATTGTGAAACTGTACTTTGAAAAATAAATGATTTGATTTGATTTGATTAATTACGTCGACACGTCTGAGCGGCTTAAATGATTTACATCTTTTGTTGGAATGAAATATTTTACATGTCAAGTAGAAATTATTATTTTATTCAAATACAAACCCTAGATACTTTTGAAATAGCCTTACGAGTGCTGAAGACTAATGTAGGCCATGGTTTGCGTTTAGAAAAGCCAGCTCTTGCATCGATAAACCATTTTCGCAGCAGTTTACATTAATATTAATCAGTTTCGCCACAATGCGACTTGCATTTACATAATTAAAAGTTCCATTTGTCTACTGACTGTTAATTACTCTGCGACATTCAACTTCGCGATACTTGCTCGACCAAAATTCAAAAACTTCGCAGACAGATTTTAAAATTATCTTCATGTTAAAATGCATTTTGAATTATTTAGAGCGAGAATAATGTACCTTACGGTTGAAAGACTAGTCGATACATTTGCATACTAATGTCGTTTTGACTGCACTCAGAAAGTTAGTGGCTTTCGATTGCTTTATATTTTGTTTACACAAATGCAGCATTATATTAGACCATAGACTGGTTTAAGCGCGCCAATATATCCAATCCTACCTGCGATGCTAGGACGCGTTCAGATATCAGCATAATTGAACGCGTTCACTAGAGTGGGATGAAACATTTGATAGAACCCAATTTAGTGGAATGTAATCGATTTAATTACTCATCTCATCCGATTATACTGTACATCATTCTATTTTAGGAAATCGACCATTTTACTGACATGTTTCAACGTTATTTCCACGACCATTTGCTACAATATTCTGAGGCTATTTCCTAATTTCTTCCGATATAGTGGAAGTGAGTGCACCGCTGTTATTTTTACAATGCGAGTAGTTTCAGCATTCAAATAGCTACACTTCTTTCTTAGGCTAATAGATGTGCGTTTGGTCCGTTTCATGTCAGCCCTCAGCGAAATGCCCTTAGGTATTTGGAGACTTGCAATCAATACCTAAATAGTAATCAACGTCCAAGCGTCCTAATCCTATTTGCCGTTACGATTGCGGTGTGATTGTTGTTCGATGACCCGTGATGTTACGATCCATTTGCTTATTTGCTCTGACGATTATTGTCGCTTCCTGCTTCAAGTGTGTGTGTACAGTATTCACATTTCCTTATGTTAGACTAACTTAAATAGGCCACAAATATTCACGGTCTTCTAACGTTAGTTTCTGTGTCTTTTTGTCTGAGTTGCAGGAAATGTCGGTCTGCCATAATTTTTTTCCAATTTCCACTCGCTTTAGTACCTCCTACATCTACGAACTTCCTACTTATATTGTACGTAACGTTCCCACATTCCAACTACATTTTCCAGTACCAAGGTCTTAATTATCAGGTTCCAGGGCTCCACTATTTCTCGCCAGGTACCTCGTTAATACCTCAAATTACTCGCCGACCATCCTCACAGGCCAATTATGTCCATTTCGCTCCACAATCAAGATGTACCGCTGCATAAATTCTAGTTCTTAGAATCTAGACATTTTTTCCTTCCAACGGGTCCTAGTTAGTTATTATGTGCGGTAATTTACTTGGGAATGAGTTATGTTTATTCTAAGATGGGTTTATTCAATGTGATGGAATTTTCTGTGGAAAATTGCAGGTTTACGACAATAGCACCTTGACCATGCAACTTTAATTATTAAGTTGGCTCTCAATATCAAATTTAATTGTTGTTTTTAATGCGGAATGGCGGCGTCTTCATCAGGCGCATGCCTCGCGCGAGCACTCACTTTTGACGTCGGAACGCATAGACGTAATGTCATAATATGAGTGCTCGGGTGGGGCATGCACGCCATATGGACACATCTAAATGGTTAACACGGTCGTCCTTCCAATTTCTCTAGGATTCGACTCCGGCCGTCACAGCATTCCAGCAACCATTAGTCGAAGGGACCAAAAATACTCTCAGTAATGGGAGTATTATCAACTTGAGAAATGATGTGCTTTAATTCTAGAAAACAATTAAAAGCCAATCTATGGACCTTCTAACTTAACATAGCATACCTACATGACATATTTTTTGGAACTTGTCACGCAAGCACTCGTGGTCCCAATCAATAATACCAATGAGCACGTCAAAAGTCTGTATACAGGGTTATTGGAAAAACACTAACAACCTTGCAGGGGCGTATTACTGACATCAAAAACAACAACTTTTGTTCTATGACTTTACACAAAATAAAAATAAAACACAGAAAATCACTTTCTAAAGTGTATGAATTTTTTTTCTCATCTAGAGGAAACCCATGGTATGTGGTTGTATTCCACTTTGCCCTTAAGTACCTAAACGGACCACGGCTATCATTTAGATGAGCATATTTTCACGTTTCATACATTTTAGGGTGTGATTTTTAGTTCATTTATTTTGTTTTGTAAAAAGTCATAGAACAAAAGTTGCTGTTTTTGATGGCAGTAATACGCCCCTGCAAGGTTGTTAGTGTTTTACCAATAAACCTGTATACATTCCTTTTAATCAAGTCTATCGAACTAGCGAGTTTATCTGGTCAGTCCACATGGCAGGCGGTGTCGCGGTCAGGCTTTTTTGCTTTTCGGCGCTTTGATGTGTCTGTGTGAACGTTAGTACCTATATGATGCTGACAGGCACATAACTATAGTAACCCACTCTTGAACCGTTGAACGCAGAACCGAAGTTTCAGTTTTCCGATAATAATCATATCCGGTGAAGTTGCTTGCTTATCTTTGATTTGCAGTTTCAATTTCTTGGTATAATGTCGCATAAAATTTACAAATGTACATTTTTTTATTAGTGGTAGTGCGAATGTTTAGCCAATTGACTGCAGCTCATAAATGGGCTAACTCGAATGGGGTAGTACCACCCTCATACAGAAGATCGTCGTAAAATAGTTATTACAGTTGCGTTTCTTACGATGAGTGAGAGAGCCGAAAACCCAACCTCCACCCCTCCTTCCCCTCCCACTGTCCCACTCCCCTTCAGGTCGGCAACGTGCGAGTGATGCCTCTGGTATTGCAATCATCTACAGGGTACGGTGACTGCTTAACATCAGGCGGGCCGTACGCTTGTGTCACATAAAAAAACAATATCATGATCGATTCAATACAGGTACTATCAGGAAATTCATGATTCTTTATAATTCATTGTATTAAAGTAAGTAAATGGCGATAAAAAAAAAACAATGTAAAAAAGACAAGCCCGCTGAGTTTCTTGCCGGATCTTCTCAGTCGAGGTCGCGTTTCCGATCCGGCAGTAGAATTTAAGGAAAAAATGTAAAATGACAATTTGTAAGTGCCCCCCTAGGCCTAAACAAAATAAACGCTTTGACTTGACTTGAATGAACAATACAAGTCTTTTGTGTAAATATCGGGCAAAGGTTTTCAGAGAATTGTGCTGAAATATAGGTTACAGGCTTAGGTATCTTAAAGTCCTTTTCATAAACGTATTATTTATAGTCGAGAGCTAAGGCTCAAGTTTACATTCTGATAACCATGAGCTCAACACATTATTGCTATTCGATAACAGACTTAAAGGCGAAATGAATTGATGTTGTTTCGCTTTGTGTGGAGTTGAAGGCGTTTTCAAAACAATGGGTGATAAAATGCGGAGAAACAGTCAGCGGTCTGCACATTCTCAGGAAATGTAATGAGGTTTCCGTTTGTTGAGGCATATTATTTTATAATTAGCTTATCCCGCGAGAAATATGTTGATGTATTGAAAACCTCAATGTTCATGGATCAAAACAACATACCTGTGTAACGTCACGACTTTTATCCCCATTCGGGGGTAGTCAGAGGCTTGAGTGGCCGTACACCACCACATTGTGGAGGTATTAACCAACTCAAAGCCCACGTTTCACCAGATAGTCAGAACCCAACGTGACAGGTGGTGAACCTTGTCGCCGTGTATACAGGAACTGACTATTACCTAATCCCGAGGGATAGGTAGGTTTCCTCACGATGTTTTCCCTTACCGTCAGCGAACTGTAAATTATGCACATAGATGAAAATTCATCCATTGGTGCATGCCCCACCGGGGATCGAACCTGGGACCTTCTGATTGTTAGCCCAACCTGTTCACCCCTAGGCTACAGTCGCTTGTCAACAACAACAACAACATACCTATAGAACAATAAATAGGGGTATCTGAATATTCTACTCCACCAAGCCAACTAGGAGCTCGGCTGGAATGCGGCTTCCCTGCATACCGCCCGCACACCCGCCACCGCCTGCGGCTCCCCGCCCGCCACACCTCCTGCACACCGCCACCGCCTTGCGGTGCGGGCATGGACCAAATACTAAGGGGACTGGCCCTAAGGAACTCGGCCGAGTGGTCGGCATAGTACTAATATCGACATAAAACGAAGCGAGTAGTTCAGCTATTTACTGGTAGATAGAACAATGAAAATGAAAAAACAATGACCACGTTTTTTTTCGTACATATGTCTAATAAGGGCACCTCTTTCTTTAGTCTTTTCTCTGTGGGTGCGGGTGAAATCAAATTTGACAGGCTCCTAGCCGGCTTGGTGGATAAGCTATTTCGTAAGCATCTTGTTGGTGTGCATGGTGAGAGATAAAGTGCATTTATTTTAGGTGAAGAGACTCTTAACCTAGTAGGCTGAATGCATTTCAATTTCCAGCCCATTTCAGCATAAACAACAGACCGTTTAGTAAAATACTCAATTTAATTATGCGGCAGAAATAATCCGTTTTTAATGCGATAGAGCCTCCCCCTAGCGGCCGCGGACCGAAGCATCTCAATTGCTCTTCACGACTCGCGCTGAAAGCGTTTTTAATTTTAATATAAAAATATAGTTTTACAGAAATTCGTATGCTGTTAACGCTGTAATCGAAAATTAATGAATGAGCAGTGTACATTTAGGGGATAAAAAGACCATAGCAAGTAGTCATATCTTACCACTAAAGACGCAGAACCTTTAGTTTGATGGAAAATACGATTGTTGTAAAAGATGAAATAAATTTTCACAATCGAATAGAAACATGAAAAATCGTACAACGTATTTAATACTCTATTTCCAGTGGAGCGGGCCACCAGCTTAAATTTTAAAATCAAAGCTCCAAAAGATATTCAGCAACACGGGTATTTTGTTGCGCCTTTTGTTCCGTCGACGCGCGACGCGCCCGATGGCCATCGGTTTCAGCTGAAAACACTGAAACAATGCCTACAAGCGTGGAAAATAGGCGAGATTTTTGCCGGATTCGAACTAACAAATATCGACACCCGGTTTGGATTTCGTTATTTCCAATTTTAAATGCGATGTACAGGATTTAAATATACATCCTTACGATTTTGTAGACGTGCTATAGCAAGTCCAGGCGCGCATTACAATAATGGAGTTTGTGGTCGCTTGCTAGCGAATACTTACAATATGTCTATGGTAAATTGCACAGCACTACCCAAATATCTAACAATTTGCCATTCAAATATGTTGCGTAGGCGACCAGCGACTCTAGAGAAATACTTCTGACTATGTCGTTCATGAAACTAGTCAAATTCGTGAAACAATTTTGTGGTAACAAAGAGAATTTTATAACCATTTCCAATGGACTTTCAAAAGCGCAAGTTGTCCTAAGGGCTCTCAGGAATTTGTGACATTAAATGCAGCTTTAATGCGCCGCGTGCGGCGTGCGTGGACACCCTTAATCGCAGTTTAAACTTAGCGGACCGCTAACTGCGGCGGGATCACACGCCACTTGCCATTGTTTCGGAAACTATTGTGTTGTTTAATTTGATTTTGTTTCTAGCATCCGTGGTAGAAAGTGAAAAAGATGCTTGAGGTGTACAGATAATAAAACTCCCAAAACAATGCTGGCTCACCACAATAGGAGTGCTTCAGCCTCTTGAAATATGAGAGATTTTCCCGTCCATTAACCGTCCACTATTATGTCTTTTTTAAAACAAAACGTGCTTCGTAGCAAAGCGTTCACGACGCACGTGTTTCACGTATCGCTTTGGATGCCGCATTATTCATTTATATTTCTTTTCATCATCATCATCATTTCAGCCAAAAGACGTCCACTGTTGGACATAGGCCTCCCCCAAGGATTTCCACAACGACCGGTCCTGTGCCACTTGCATCCAGCGGTTTCCCGCGACCTTCACTAGGTCGTCAGTCCACCTTGTGGGGGTCTACCCACGCTTCGTCTTCCGGTACGTGGCCGCCACTCAAGAACCTTTCTGCCCCATCGGCTATCAGTTCTTCGGGCTATGTGCCCCGCCCACTGCCACTTCAGCCTGCTAATTCGCAGAGCTATGTCGGTATGTTATGTTGTATATTTCTTTTGGTTATATTCAATTGGTGCGCCTATGCCTCACATGCCTCGCCTGAGCACTCATTATATGACATTATTTCTATGCGTTCTGAGTGATCGGGCGCGGCGTGCGCTTGATGTAAACGCAGCCATTGGTATTTCTTGAGGTCTCTGGACATGATATCCTAATTCAGTTACATCGGTCCTAATACACACATGGTTCAACCAAGAAGCGATTGTGAAAGTTTCACAAAGGTCGCCGTTTCGGTCAGCGCCGGTGTCGCCACCTGTGGCAAACGCTGGATTGATCTTGGCAGAGGTGGGGGAGGCGGGGGGGACATGGATATGGGCCAGATGGAGCGGGTAATTAAGTTTTCGGTAATAAACTTGAAAGATAGAGGTGCGGTCATGTTTTTATTTTTTTAAATTTAATAACGGGCAAATAATGAAAAATAAAAAAAAAACATTATTAGTTGTATTGTTGCTTAGCCTGCGTGGCAGAATAAAACCCGAGCTCATATTGTTATAGACTTTCCTATATTGTTTATTGCAGTATTTATTTAGAGACGTAAGTTCTAAAGAGTGACAATCATTGAATCAATCATTTTCATCAATCAGTCATCATCATCGTCAATTCCAATAAATGTTTACTTACTTACTTACTTGGTCAGTAATTACGTAAGTACCTACTGGTGAGTGTAATATAATTTAACTTGGTTCATAAAAGTGTTGATGTCGTCGTCCCACAGTGCAGTGTCGTGCCGGTGCGATGAGAAGGCCCCAATGCCAGTGAAAGTGCACCTGTTTGTGGCCATTTCGTAAACTCGTTTCTTAAATTCTCTCAATTTTCGACACTTTTACTCAGCTTCTCTTTAAACGCATTTATGTGACACTGTTCTCAATACAATGATGCTAGAAGCATTTTCCAAGCTGGTTTAATAACATAATTTTCATCCACAATTGTTTTATCCTCTTCTATATTTAAAAATAAGTAGTTTCCATAACTATACCCTAGGTTTGTAGCGTACCTAAGTAGTTGTTGACACGTTGACGTCAAAAAATTGTAGGACTAAGGTTTCGATTCTGCGGTAATGTTGAGCTCGTGGTTGAAGTAAACTGGACTTAGCTGAGCAAGATTCTCACAGTTCACGTAATCCCCAAAAACAGGTCTCGAAGTACAACTGTCCACAAAAACTGCGAACTCATCACAAAGACCGGCCACTTGTGACCGCTAACTCCCAACTTTCAGGAGCTGAGACCACTCCATTAACCGACAAAAACCGACGCGCAACTCTGACTGACACACCTTCCGACCGCATTACGCGGGGGTTGAATTATAAGGGTTGAAGTTTGCGGCCGCAGTCTTAGTTAGGGACTAGAATTGAGAGTACAAATACACTGGAAATTAAAGGGCTACATGGTAATTAGGGTGTAGTTTGGGGTGGTTAAATATTGGTTAGTCTGGAGACGCACTGTCTGGAAAGGGCAAACGAAGATAGATGTTGAATTAACTGAAGGATGAAGCTAATTAACTATTCATTGAGGTAAATGTATGGTAATAAATCTTAATGTTATGTCACTAGTAGGTATATTTAATTAAAGCACGTCACAGAAAATCACCCTAAATTTGAACCTACTATTCACAATTTTATTGAGAGAAAACTCTCAAATTCCGTTATGAAATACTTGCGGTTGGACTTGGCTATGTTACTGGGTGTTCACTTGTGACTGAGACGTAATCACGACACTTTTCCTTATTCATGCAATTTTTTTTGGTGCTGCAATATTAAATACTTGTATCTTTTGAAACTGCAATCTTATAGGGAAGGAAAAATTGATGACTTACATGTTCCGTAACAGGGAAAACCCAATCTCCAAAATAATGTACCAATTGGTTCAATTTAAACTGACTACAATATTAAATTAATATCGAAAAGTTCGCAGCTAACTCCTTATAACCGCAGCATATCCGCCTGAAAGCCGGCCAGCTCGGCACTCGATTAGTCAAACCGGCACTACCACGAGTTTATATGGAGTCGCTAGTCGGTAGCGTCTCTCTGTCATGGTGATTATATGGAGTCGCTAGTCGGTAGCGTCTCTCTCTCATGGTGATACCTTTGTTTTTCGAAGCACGATCTTATCACTTTTTATCAAAACCCTTCATGTTACGCACATAAAGGACGATGCATGACTAAAGTTAAAGACATACAAATCACCCATTTTAAAGACACACTTCCTATTAATAGTCTTGGTATTCTTCCTCTAGTATTTCCTTTATTCTATACATAATCTAATCTACAGAACAGACGGACAAATGCCGGGAAACCGCAATCCCGCACCCTAGGAGCGGCCACTCGAGTGACTTGAGACTTGCGAGCCCATTTATCAAGTGCGCATTCGCTCCTTGATTATAGGTTAAGGAACGGACTACTGCTAATTACAAAACGGGGGATTATTTAGCCAATGTTTTGTCCAATGATATTTTTAATACGGGGTGACTAGTCTGGCATCTGAAATCGAAGAACCAACTTTGAGGAACGACGAATATAAAAAATTGATTCCTGAACTTTAGATGCTTTTTGATTAATGAGTATTCTTCAGAGATCTTAGAGGATCGGCTCCAATGTGTGTGAGTGGCGAGCCTGAAATGGTCCATACTTATGTCCAACAGTGGACTAAATCCCTACCTCGTGTGTAGTTTTAAACCCTTTTCTTTTTAAGAATGACTATTTCTAATATAGTTTTTGATATTCGTAACATAAATCTCGGCGCCATCTGGTCCTGGAGTTGTAGTAAAATTGATTTTAATATTTTTGTCTTCTACAACTATGTACTTGAGGTGAATTTGGAATGATTTACGTAATAAAATATAACTCGCGAAGTAATATCGCGGCATATTGGCTGCGTAGAGTCGGTACTTTTATCTAATACCCAACCTTCTATAGATGGTGATTATCTAAATTGGTTTAAACGTTTTGTACAAAGGGCCATAATTAATTACGTCTAGACCCCTCCCCCCCTTGTCACAGCTGGTCACATTTGCGAGACTCCCCCCCCCCTCCCTGTGTGACGTCACATATTTTTATAATTTTCATAAATTTTCAAAAATTTCCGTTAAAAATTCAAATTTCGGTTTTAGTACTTAGATATATTAGATTTTTAAATGTGACGTCACAAAACTTAGGACCCCTCCCACCCCCTTGTCACACAATGTCACATTTCGTCGACCCCCTCCCCCCCTTTACGTGTGACGTAATTAATGGATGGCCCCAAAGGTACTTACCAGAACCCAAGTATTTTTAGTTTTGAGGACACAAGTACTGACTATAATGTGAAATTATTGGATAGTCTCCATAGCTCCACTTTTGTTATAAAAAGAAAATTCCCTTTCTTTCAAATAAAACCGATAGTCCATAAGCTCGTTATTAGATTCAGTACCTATTGTTGTTAAATTTCCCAATTTCCAGACCAAATAATAGAAGAACAGGCTAGTCATTACGTGAGCACACAATTTTTATCAATATCTATTAAGTTCTCGGTAAACATTTCTAAGTAAACAGGCTTTTCGCGCCAAAGGACTGTTTCTCAAACTCTAGGCTATTAAATTTCAACGCTTCAATAAATATCACGGTAAACTCGGCCTAAAATGTACAGCCATATGGGTTAGAATCGTATTTATGTAACTTACATAATATTAGTCCTAAGTGTATTTTGTGAGAACTTCTATCCAGATTTATTTTAACAAAGAAAAGTAACTAGACAAAGGGCTTGCTCGCTTAAGACTTATTCACGAATCGATAGACGATATCAAAGGCCTTAAGTGCGTGGAGTGCTTTGCCGTGTGTAATAGGTCTGTTATGATTACTTAAAAATTTAAAACACGACTGCCTATAAAGTAAGAAACTAGTTTGAACAATTTTCTTTGCTTTGACTTCTTGCCGCTGTTGGGGGACCTTCATTCACAAATTATTTGATTTCTAATTTATTTATTTTTGAAAAAACGCGTTTCTTTGTAATAAAAAAATAAAATATGAACTGCGTAAAACAATATAATATATACAATATTAAATGAAAAGAGATAACTCTGCAAGGTATTGCAGACGGTTATTAGGTATGTCTAGTTGTCAACTAACCTTAATTACCCTAATTTTAATCAAGCAAGCTCCATCTTGGAGCAACTTAACGTCATTACCCCTCCATATGTTAATTATATAAGCGTCATAATAAGCGATTACGCCGTGATTTAATTACTGGTACAGTAGTAATCCCCGCGCGTGGCTTTGTTACATTACACCTCGCCCGAATCTGGCTGCTGTCACATTTATTTCCCAGTTTTCATTTATGCTTAGTTTGTACAAATCACCAAGAAAGAGGTAGACGTGACTGCACAGTATATTTGTCCTAGTAACCGAAGTCTATGGACGCAGTATGAATCAGTGTCTCGCGGATAAAGCCGGAAACCCACCGCGGCGCACGGAGAGGCCACGCACACGCTACGCACGTGGGTCAAGCTTCGCTTTGCACGAAAATTTATGTCACCGTGTCCACCGCGGCGCACGGAGAGGCTACGCACGAAATGACGTCATCCATACATTTTCTTGCAAAAGTTCCTCGTGGCCGATAGGGCCGCTAATTGAAAACTTTCATGTTATTTAAGGTAGGAGGCCCGGTAGCCGGCACTTATATATTTTCTGTTATCATACCTACTACTCAATATTTTAGTAGCATCAAGAATCCAAGTGCATCATCCCCAGTCCCATTAAACCCGGTCTTCGAACAACACAAGTCTCTGTTCATGGGCATCGTGCAATATGCAAATCTGCCTACCCCACCTCACTAAAAGTCGCTGTGAGTTCGGAACAAAGTTTGGATCACTGGGGATGGACTAAGTTTAGAAATGCGATGAGCGATTCATGGTGTTATGGAAGCATGACATTGGACAAACGACGGGATAGCTCTCATTCCACTATTTTAGCCATAGGATAGCCATTTAACGGCAATGGCATTCGAAAATGAATTGTCTCCATACTCAAAGGTCTCTTCACAAAAACAAATGATATCCTCACAATAAGTATCACGATTTCTTCTCAAAACCCGACCTCTAATCACTAAACGACAATCATACCCCTAGGGTCAACAAATACACAAAAGGACAAAGATAGCTTATAACTCCACTGGACTCTCTGCCTTTTAGCGAGTATAAAGTGACAAAATAGAATGCCGTCCATCGGCCCGGGCCGTCGTCGATCGCCGACAGTTTTTAATTAACACGGCTTATACATCCTCCGATGATATTGCAAATCCCATTTGCACGTTCGTTAGGACAGTATTTGGAGCATATACCTTTTTAGGTGACATTCGTTTACAATAGAAAGTGCAATTGCTGAGGTTGGAATTCGGTTGATTATGATAGGGTTTACAATTAGCAGTTACTGGTTAGTAGACCGGAGAAAGCTTCACCTGCATTGCGAGATTAGTAATGAAGTTTTCACAAAATATAACCTAGTACTAATAAACCATTTGTTTATTAATTCTCGAATGGTTTGAAAAATTTTATAACGACGCATTTGATGGATATCAAACTGAAATAATTATTGGAATTGTTTTTATATTGTACCATATAAAATACCATTGAATTCCGCTACAAAATCGAGGCTGAGATCATTCGAAACCGGTATTAGGCGGATAAAAGCAGCTGTATCCTGTTCTCACTAAATATCATAATGAAAATCCACTGTGGGGTTTGGGGTCTTCCTATCAATGATGATCATCATGCTCGTGTAAACCTTGTGTATATATGCATACATACATACACAAGGTTTATATTGATCTAACCAACATTGGTAATCTGAATTAATATAATGAGAGGTAAAGTTTGTATGTTGGGGTAATCTGGAACTTAACTTCTGGATCCCATTCTTGTAATTGTGGAATATATGTATTTTGACAAAAGAGTGTGAAATTGTATCCTAAAATAGACCTATTTTTTATTGTCTTTTTGAACATACGTCATAGACACACCGTTTTATTTTATTTAAAGTATATTTTATCCTAGTTCAAGCTGATGCCCTTCACCCCGGATATCAAAGAATTCCCTAAAATTCACGCGACTCAAGTCACGGGCATGTCTAGTTATAAAATAAAATATAAACAAGATATCGGGTTGGTTAATTTAAAAGTTCACAGACAAGCTGGATTCATTTATTATATCATTTTCTCAGTTAATTGGGGAAACCAAAAACAATATTATTCTCGTTTTATTCAGTTGGCTGGCGTGTTAATTAACAATATTCGAAGCGGAGATGTAATTACGGAGAGACTGCATATTATTTGTTTATTACTATTTTTAACACTTAATTACTTTATCCTGTTGTTGTATGTAATATTTGCAACTGCATTATTCATATTTTTAGTACATTAACGCATTTGTGTGCATACATGCCCCGAATAATGATTTAAAATACAAATATTTACGTAAACGCTACCGACAATCGACTTATTGCGAACGTATTATGGTAGAGCTGCAAAACATTTTACCTTCTCAGCACTTTATATTTGTTTTTAAAAATGCAAAATGTTCTATCCAGAATGTATTGCATATCCAAAGTGTCTCCAACGACTCTTATGTAAGTTGTTCGTCGCGTTGAGCGAATGAAATATATTGTCGTCGGGCCCTAATGCGAGTTCGATGTTCGCTCCGGGCACTGCGCATCGCACCGCGCGACTACTGTCTGTCTCTATATTTTTTGAATAGTTTTACAGAATTTATTGAAGCAAAACGTTAGGATCTTTACCTCTATGGATTAAGTTAAAAACTCATCAATCCAAGATTTTTTTGGTCGCTAATATTTTAGACTGTTTTACGGCCGAATACTCGTACGCAACTTAAATTTGAGAGCTCCTTAACTTTGACGCGCCATACAAAAAATGACAGTTAACGACGTCTCAAACTGCTAAGTGGGACTTAAATATTTAAGTAGTCTTTGAGTATTCGGCCGTTAGTTCGCTACTTTATTTATCGTTCATAGCCCCGTAAAATACAATTTATTGATGGAAGAAATCGGAATATTGCGGTTGACTTCTAAGGAGGACTTCTGCACCTTCATATCTTGCCGTCCTTGAGACACATTTCAGCCACTAAGTACGTTCCCAAATATCCCCATACATCATGTAACGTGAAATAAATCTGTTTCAGGTACGTTCAGCGCGCGAGGGAGGCGTTACACCTATACGTCATGCGGTTTCATTACACGACCGATTTGTTCCATTCGCCTCCGAAGATATGGTGAGCTTACTGCTTTGTATGCAAAAATATTGTTCGACGGATGTCTTCCGAACTGTCATAGATGCGAAATATTATCAGGAAGAGCCATAGCCCGTGGCAAATTAAAAAACTATATAGAATGGAATTGGCAAAGAAAAGAAAGAAGGGACAGAATGGTTTAAGAATAAATTGGGACTACGAGTCGGGTTGTGTTGAGGTGAGGTACCCTTTTGATCATCGATTGTCACGAAGCCTGGCATAATTCCACTGTGTAATATCACATGTATTGTATAACATAATAATTCCGTCTGTATCGTATTACACGACCAATTTGTTCCATTTTGTTTGGAGGCGCTTACGTGGTAAGATGTTTTTTCTTGCTCTCAATATGCAAATTGTCGTACTACTGGAATGTGAGAACTAATATACAATCGAGTTCCGAGGGAAATAATTTAACAGCATTTTAGTAAAAACTCGCATCGATAATTTGATTTATACTAGAATGCTCTTTTCGCTCTTCATGATCACCAGTGTAACACTGCTTATATCTTGTATTTGGATGGTTTGCAACTTGAACCAAGAGATATAATGCAATTACGTCTATGCGAGTACCAACAAAGCGAATTACTACAAAAATATCATCGTTAACAATGGCTATATTTTCTTATCCCGTGTTATGAAGCGATGCTACTGACGGGCCATTTTCCTCGCAATCCCGCGCATAACTTTGATCGACATTCAATTGTACGCTCAGCGGGAGCCTCGCCTCGTTATCGATGGCGTAACATTCTGAAACAAGTAGTAGTGGTCTCCTGTATATTTGTTTTTGCGGTTTTATTCTAGCGACTTAAGTATTATTGATATTTCGTCTTATTGTTCGCAGTTGCGTCAGCGTACAAATAACATACCTTCCATATTATATTCCTAGTTTTGTTTATTCAAATTATGTTGTAAATATCGACAAGAAGTTTTTTTTGAAACTATTTTTATTCATCTTGGTAATCGACGTTAAATGTGTGTTTATTTGCATTAGGTTAATATATTCATATTTTATTGTGGTGCAAGATTATTTCGCTAAAATAAAGCAATGATTTTATGTATGCTTCGTTATAAAATTGCATCAGAATATAATCACATTATGACTTCGGACTGAGTCGTAGTTTGTTTCTGTTTTCAAGTTGCATGTTTCGAATTAGTAACTTCTCATTTTCGTTTGCATATTCGAGCTACTTCTACCGTGTTATTACGAAATAAATAGAGATTTCTAATATTAGTGCGAAGGGTTCAAAATTTCAGAAAATATCTAGTAGGTATCGAAAATTCTAGACTGTATGCTAAAAGCAATAACTCCAGAGGCGCAGTCAGCTATTTGGCGCGATCCCGGGGGTGCGCATCGGCGCGGGGCACCGTGATGCAGGCTCCTTTGTGTAGCCAGCGCAGGCTCCTGTTATTCATGCACTGCTGGTACTTTGGGACTGCGATGATGTGTAACGTCACGACTTTTATCTCCATTCGGGGGTAGTCAGAGGCTTGAGTGGCCATACACCACCACATTGTGGAGGTATTAACCAACTCAAAGCCCACGTTTCACCAGATAGTCGGAACCCAACGTGACAGGTGGTGAACCTTGTCGCCGTGTATACAGGAACTGACTATTACCTAATCCCGAGGGATAGGTAGGTTTCCTCAGCGATGACTGCGATGATGAGGCGTCCTTTTTCGGCTCGCTCGTTTTTCCTCACGTACCTAGTTCATGTGTATACAGTCCTGGTACCCTTCGATCATTTCAATGGTATTACTCCTGAGCATTTACTCTTCTTTATCTTTGCCTTCCACCGCATAAATTATTCTTCCATATGTGAAGGAGTACAATGTAAGTCACAAAGCGCTAGGGTTGTGTAGCAAATTGAAACTCCATCATATCAGAATAATCTTTCAGAATAGGCGTCTATCTCTGTCATTCCCTTGAGAGTGGCTTGGCACGATGCTGTGGGCACATCAGGTGCACTTTGAACCCCCTCTGCCGAAGCATGCACTTTTGGGAATAACGTCTTCCTTATCTGCACTTCGGCGTTATCTGGATTTGATTTTGATGATTATTGAATCCAGGTTTAATAAATAAATATTAAAATTGTTTGAAACCACGTTTTACAATATCACTGTGTAGTAACGATTCATGTCCATATTACAATCGTGGTTTTAAACATTTTTAATTATCTTTATAATGTACTGATTATAAATATTTAAGAGGAGGGTTCGAAATTTGGTTGATTTTCTATTCTACTTTTTCTTTAAGTAAGTATGTGGACTAGGAATCTTATATTTAGATGTATGATTTTTGACTATATTATCTTGAGTATCTTTAAATCCAAATCACGATTTGATGAAATTTTCTCGATAAAAAAAAATTATGAAATGAGCTCTAATTATTTACAATTTTCCTTGCTACCACGATGTTTTTACGATTTAGATCACGAAATTATTTCTAAAACATAGCAAATAATGATATCTAAACTACCCTTCAACCATATTTTAATTCATGAAGTAGTTTTTTTTTAATTCAAGTAAATGTGGTTTGGCGCTTACGTTGTTTATTTCCGAGCGCGCGCACAATATCGCCATCTCACATTTTAAGTACTTGAACTAACCATGTCTCTCTCTAACTTTGTATTGTCAGTGTCCGCTCGGACTTGTTCGACGTCGGACCTGTGAAGGATTTTTTAAAAAATATTACGAAAAAATATTACGGTCGTGCCACATTACAGGTACAGTACAGTATTTACAGTCCGCCGACGCCTATGATAAATAAATAAATATCCTTGGAAATTCATTTACACATGACTACCTGATCCCAAACTAAGCAGAGCTTGTACTATGGAAACCAGATAACTGATATTACTACATATACTACTTTTTGTTTGTAAATACAAACTAAATATACACTTAATTACACCTAGACTCGGGACATGCGGACATGTTCATGCACACAAATGCATGTCCTGGGCAGGAATCGAACCTACGACCTGCACTGCAGCGTGATTTTCGTTTGCTTTTCCTTGTCTTGTGTAATTTCTTTTCATCTCTTGTCATTTTGTGTCATCTCTTGTCATTTCATAGTTATTCGTGTCATTTCTGTAAAAACTCCCTATTTCGCTTACTGTTATATACTTGCAGCATGGTCTTGGGCCGACAGTGGGAATACATTGCTTGTCAAAACAATGGAGTCGCTTTATTGCGTTTGTTGTAGGTATGGATGGGCAAGTAATAAATATATCATACATCAATAACTTATCGTAAAAAATAACATTACAGATATGGATAGGAAAATGTTTGTCCGTCCTATTCAATCTATTATATTATAAACGAAAGTAACTCTGTCTGTTACCTTTTCACAGCTAAACCGCTGAACCAATGTTGATGAATTTTGGTATGGAGATAGACTGGGTCTTGGCGGAGATCATAGGCTACTTTTTAGAGTTCCAAAGGGTGCTAACGGGACCCTATTACTAGGCCTACGCTGTCCGTCTGTCTGTCTGTCCGTCTGTCAGCGCGGGCTGTATCTCACGAACCGTAACAGGTAGAGAGTTGAAATTTTCACTGAATGTGTATTTCTGTTGCCGGTGCAGAACAAATACTAAAAATATAATAACATTTAAAAATAAATATCAAGTCTCAAACTTGATATTTTTGATGTGTTTATTCTACGGTGGTACGGAACCCTTTATGTGCGAGTCCGACGCCTTCAGATCTTATGAATGTTTTCTTGAAATAAATATAGTGTATTTTAAGTAATTAACTGGCCAACCCTCAGGTCCTACCTACCATGTTAGGATCTTTTTCGTTCTAGCGGGTGTAAACCGTGATTTAACGAGTTAATGTGATAATTTTTGTATTTAAATTATTCAATTCAATGTATTTGTTTCAGACATAGTCCAATATTGATTACTAAAATAATTATAATTTCACAATAAATATAAAACAGTAAATAAAAGTAAAATTAAATTAAAAAAAATAAAAAAATATTTTTTATTTTTCATGTTTTATCATTAAAATACAATATAATATAACATAAATTAAAATAAAATACAATAAAATAAAAACCTACCCCTAATTAAACAAATACCGTCCGCGTGGGATACTGGCTGCATGTCCTCCCTGTATTCAAGCTGTTCCTGTTGTCAAGCGAATTTTTTGAGCAAGGAAAGAGCCAGCCCTCTTGTCACCTGTGGCGGTAACCAGTCTAAGGGTGATTTTGATAGATAAAAAAATAAAGATAAAAAGATAAACAATAAATAAATGCATGGTTAAATCAATAAAATTAATAAAAACTGAAAATTAAATTAAAAAATAAATTAAATATGGTAAAAAAAAATATTATGACACCGCTGATGACTTCATGATCGGCATCGAAGTTAAGTACCAAAGTATTCCTTTGCCTACGAAACATGAAAAAGATACTCATATCCGGCAGTCAGTCACTGACACAGAGTATGTACATTTTTACCCGACTACGGTGGGCGGAGGGTTATGATTTTGACCGATATGTATGTATGTTCATCTGCTCCCGTATAACGTCCAAACTATTTTTATCATAATAATTTGACTAATGAGATATCGTTGGACGCGTCTGGATCGTCCGCTGGTTATAGGCTATTATACGATCGAAATATTGTTATACGTATCTATCAGCATATTGTAGGTATCGTTTGTCTTCTTTTGACTTACTTTGTCTTCAGCAATAAAAACAACATAGAAATTAAATTATTTTTTTCAAATACACTCGACATAAAAATCCCATATAAAACGAAAAAAATATATTTGAATATTTTCATCCATTTCATCTATTTTAAAAGGTGCACTGGGACATATTATTTTAATTGTACGAATTAAACAATATTGTTCCTTCAAAAAATAACTATACTATAGTCTACTCCATAGCTGTTCTGTCCTAGCTAAGCGAGAGGGATATATCCTTCGGCAGCTCACGCGACGCTAGCCACACCCCGAAACTAAAATTCATTTTTTTCTTGTATCGTCTTAAGAGTAGATATTTGTGTAAAAACGTTAACGATGTTTGGGGCCATTCATTAATTACTTCATACGAATTTCATGATTTTTAGACCTCTCCCCCCTTGTCACAGCTGGTCTCATTTGCGAGACTCCCCCCCTCCGTGTGTGACGTCACATATTTTTTATAATTTTCAGACATTTTCAAAATTTTTCGTTAAAAATTTAAATTCCGGTTTTAATACTTGGATATATTAGATTTTTAAATGTGACGTCACAAAACTTATGACACCTCTCACCCCCTTGTCACACAATGTCACATTTCGTCGACCCCCTCCCCCCCTTTACGTGTGACGTAATTAATGGATGGCCCCTTTCGAGTGAGTTACTTGTCTCGTTATTAATCTAGAGTTGCATGGTATTTACATGGTAGCTAGCATGGTACCTAGAATTATCCAAAATTTGGGTTATTCAGAAATGTAATTGAATAAAAGACAAATAAATGTTGGTCGGTTCCGTAGTGTTAACGCGACATGGTTCATTAGTTATTCCGCTCCGCTGGTCGGGACGCGGCGGTGGCGGCGCGGCGTCAACTGCCGCCTCTCATTGGCTGATTATCGCCGGTGTTATCGTTTTGTAGCTTTGTCGCTCTTTATAAGGAGAAAGTATTGCAGATGGAGGGTACTTTCAACAGAACATTTTACTCTAACTCTGCTAGACTTAAGTATGCCTGGTAACTAGTTCAATGAACATAAGTATGTATAGTTCGCGACAGGTCGGAATTTTTGCAGAATAAAATCGGAATCAAAATTAGCAGGACCCGCAACGCAGCAGAATAATTTAATTTAATAATTTTGTGGGCTATTTTAATTGTTTATCGGGTCCTGCTAATTTTGATTCGGATTTTATTCTGCAAAAAGCTCATAACCCGAAAGTCATCTCCACCTATCGCGAACTATATTTACATGTTTCTTCGAAAATCAAGTCTCAATCTTATGCGACTAGTGTTTCATTTCTGACGTTCCTTGTAAACAATTCAAAGATTCTTCATATTATATTCATTTTAAAACGATCCGGTTGCGTCGCGTTGCAGTGAGTTGGAATACACGGCCCAACATTGGGATCCATTACACTAATGCACCCACGAGCAGCTGCCCCTGCGACCCGCCCGCGCCGCGCTCTGAGCTAAAACATCGCATTTTTCAACTCCAGAGATGTTATCCAGATAGGAAAAGAGATTGTGACGTAATGCATGTTGACATTATAACATCTTGTATGTCCCGTGCATAGATATATTGCTGGTTCCATGGTCCTGTGTAATGCAGGGCCGTACTCAACAAAGTGATCCCAAACATCACCATGACGTTCTGCTATAATTTTAGCACACTTTTCAACATAGCAATTATTAGTTTACTGCTGATATTGGATTTAATTTTTTCAGTTCTTCATGACTGCTTTCTATTAACCCACTTACTGCTATTTATTGTCGTTATTTAACAACCCTTTTTATTGCACAAGCTAATCGAGCGCTGCATACAAATTGCTTGGAAGAAAAATGAAAAATATATTTTGCGAGTTTGTACTAAGAGTATAGAAGTCAAAATCGATTGCCATTATGCTGAAACAGCTAAACATGATTTCGTGACGGATCAAAAACGAAAAAAAAGTCAATTAAAATGAGTTTATTAATTGTAATAAAGAATTACAGAGACGTCCAGCAGTGGACTGTTGTTAACGATAACATTCCCTGGTATCGGCGCCCGACCACAGCCCTCTGGCGGCGATCGACGTTTAATTTTCAATAGCCCGGTACTTTCGAGCCGCGACTCATCACAATCAAATATGAGCCGGTGCGCCAAAATTGCCGAATAGCAGCGGTAGGGTTACGGCACATTATAAAATAAATGAAATACTTGAACTGGCTGCAAAATATAAACATGACTTGGTTGGGTTTATTTTTTAAATGACTTGCAGATTATTATTATTCATGAGGCAATCGCAGTTTTTGTTTCTTTCTAATGAAGGTTACTAGCTTAACAATATGGATTAGTTAATTTATATTTATACATTAACATAGGCGTTAGATAATTTACATTACATACTAAATTACCTACATTTATTCTTCATACAAACTGGCAACCCTACTCATACCGGCCAATTATTGGCGGCCAGGGTTTTCACCGTTCCAAATGTATGATTTTACAACGTGCGGCATGGATGCGATTGCATTGCGCTTCGGCAATACCACTATTTATAGTGGCTATTTACTTTATCAGTGGAACGTAATCGGGTATTAATTAAGTAAATAAGGAATTAAGGATGTGTATTTAACTATTTAGTAATATTCTTTTGGTCTCATGACATTTCCAATTTTAAACGGTCGAGGTTTTTGCATGTTCCTTCCTCGATGTCGACTAAACGTCAGAAGATTGTACTACTGAAGCAAGGCTACTGCAGTACACGGGTTGATAGAACAATAAAAGTGCTATCGTCCCTCATCTGGGATGTGCATCGAGCAGGCTCAGCGGTATGATACTTATACCACAGCTTGTACTATGTTTTGATACGAGGTCGGTCATCAAATTAAACAGACAACCTTTCTCACTTTTACAGTGTACATAGAGAACTAGAGCCTGGTATAAATGGCGACTCTAAAAGATTTTCATTTCATTTCGCGTGGCTGTTCCACGTATTATCCATGTTCGTTACCAAAATCATTTTTAAACGTATTAGATCGTCTAATTAGAAAAGATAACATTTCTATTGTTTGTTGGATCTATGTATGCAGTGTACGTAGTTTTGCTAAAACAAAGTTTGATTGAAGTTTATTATTCCGTGACGGAAACGGTAATGACCGCGTGACCTATCACGCGAGCTGCATCGCATCGCATCTACTCTTAAAATGATGAATGCGCCGCACAAATCAAAAATACATTATTTACCAGCTTAGAAAGTAAATGGTGTTTACTGCTGAAGCCAATGGAAGTAACAAAACTGATGCCTAAAAGTGAAAGAAATACCCGATTAGCTAGCAATTTTTCATATAGCGTTCTCCCTCTTTTAAGGCTGTCAGATAAATCAAGTGTCCAGCATCTACGGATTCCCATAGTTTAATTTCCGTAATCGCAAGTTAATTTAAGTGAAATTTATCATAAGGTATAGTTTACAAGCACGAACAAAAAGACAGACAAGAACTGCCAGTAGTTGCGTGACAAGACGATCACAAACCGAATTGAGGATGACACGGAAACCCCGGTGACACGACTGATGCTGCCCAAGGTATAAGCGGTATACTGGGATTTATCAGTAAGCACCACAAACGGCCTCTGAAGGAAGTGCCTGTAATAACTTCGTTTCCGAGTGAATTAGGCCCAATCCAGATTACTAGTGAAGTTCAGAGATCATGAATCCACTTATCTTAACAAGTAAGCCTACTCTTATGCTTATGTTAGCTCAGAGCAATATGCTTTGTCCTCCATCCCTTCTTCCACTTCCGGTTTTGGGTTTTTTTTATTTGGGTCCCGTCATCCTAGATATTTTAATTGTCGCTCCGAGTCTATGAGAAACACCGCACATAATGCGAGCCTATACTGTGCGCACACGCACCGCCGTGGGAATACTTTCACTGAGCCGCGAGAAGCGAGCCTCATTACGATGATTTGCTGGCGTTTGTTGGATTGAAGAGGCCTGATTCATTGAACAAGGGAAGATTAAGATGACATAGTTAGGAGGAATGGGAACTATCTCAAGAAGCTGAACTATTTCTAAGGCACTTGAGTCAAATAGCCGTAGTATTAGAATAATTTATTATATTACCACATAACTATAAAAAATAATTTAAATATTTTCAATAAAGTTCAGTACATAAAGTTACGGGACGGGCCCGTTAGCGTGGTTGGCGCGGAGGCGCCTTTCACGCTGCAGGTCGTAGGTTCGATTCCTACCCGAGACATGCATTTGTGTGCATGAACATGTCTGTATGTCCGGAGTCTGGGTGTATATGTATATTAAGTATGTATTTACAAATAAAAAAGTAGTATATGTAGTAATATCAGTTATCTGTTTCCCATAGTACAAGCTCTGCTTAGTTTGGGACCAGGTAGCTGTGTGTAAAAAATGTCCCAGGATATTATCATTATTGAGTATTTATTGCACTGTCATCAAAACGAACTATTCAAGTGGCGAGCACAGAGGTGATCAACACGGGATAATGCATAAAGGGCAGAATAGAGACAAATTTTAATAGAAATGTCAGAGGCACGGGGCCCGCGAGCGGACTCATTGAAAATAAATACCCATTATTGGTGCAGACAGGACCTTTTAATAGCCCCTGCAATATGCCAGCGTGAAGACGAAGTTCAATTACTATAAACTATGTACATATTTATTTACGTAGGTACCTACTTAATTAGATTTCTCCGGCAGTATTCTAAATCGACATTTAAAACAAAAGATGTCACTTCCGCTTCGGCAACTTACCTTGATAATTCGTATAATTAGATACATGGAACACGGAACAGTTAAACTAAAGCATACAAAACCCCACCAAGGCAAACACGGCTGTTGAATAAACATCTAGTTAACGTAACCATGCACAAACACAACAAATAACTTGAAACTGGTGTAACGCATTCGCACGAGTGCCCAGAAGCGGATGCTGAACTGTGCAAGCTTTATTTTGGGGATATTAGTAACGGAACAGGTCCCATGTTGGGCGCCAAACCTGCGCTCCAGATAGTTGCCAAATGTTTAGTTGTTAGGCAACTGTTTAGCATGTTACTGTTATGGGTAGTGTAACATGCCAATTTGGCATACAGTTTACTGCACTTTTATTCAGAGCACTTAAATTTTATACCTCAGTACTAATATTTTTTACGTCAAGAAAAAAGTTGAAAAAGCACTGAATTACAAGTTGTCATTCCAACTTTCGCAAAAAACCGAACATAATTTTTGAAGCGTCCAAAATTTATATCGCTTGATAAGAAACGTGAAGTTGACTGCCTTCCCCGGCGTCGCTCACTGAAATTATGAGTTCACAAGTTTGATTTACGACTGATCTGTCAGCATTACTTCCCCAAAGAGCGTTTAACGAACTTTGTAAATAGCCGCTGTTTGTCTGTATCTTCGTGTTTTGTTTTATATACGGACACTGCAAATTGAGGGTGCTTTTAACCCGTGGAATGCTCAAAAAAAAAAGTCAGTCCATTTTCTATTGAGCTTATGCACATGCGTATGTGCATGCATCACTCGAGGGGTTAATAAAGGTAAAAGCTTAAGAGCAGTTATTTTATTTTGCATTTACTCGATGCTTTGAAACATACTGTACATTGTGTTGCAACATCAGCAGATTTTATTTATAATCTACGTTTAGCTAGACTGGCAACTTAATAAACTTTTCACTTACTTTTGGGTATTAACTGTTGGTTATTAAAAAATAAAAGTCGTATTTAGTTTACTTTGGCATTGTTTGTTAAGAGTAGACAAAAGGACAAGGAAATGCAAGACAGTTATCCTCTTCCTTGCATGACGTATCTTTAATTCTGAGGTCATCAATGCCGAGCGATTCTCTCATTGATAAAGTTCCAAAGCCTGTTGCCAACCCAAAAATTACTCAAAAATTATTTACAACACCATCCTACCAATCCTACTAATATTATAAATGCAAAATTGTGTGTGTGTGAATGTTTGTTACCACGTATCTTCTATTTTTCTACGTATCTCCATGACTACTGAACCGAGTTTAATTGACATGTGAAACGTAGATAGTGTAGTGGCTCTGGAATAAGACAGGCGAATCCAATTTCCACGCGGGCGAAGCCGTGGGGCACAGCTAGTCTACAATATTCAAAAGTCGGCAATAGCGAAACCATTAGAACGTGCAATCAAAAGAGTGTCAAGAAAAAAGTTGAAAAAGCACTGAATTACAAGTTGTCATTCCAACTTTCGCAAAAAACCGAACATAATTTTTGAAGCGTCCAAAATTTATATCGCTTGATAAGAAACGTGAAGTTGACTGCCTTCCCCGGCGTCGCTCACTGAAATTATGAGTTCACAAGTTTGATTTACGACTGATCTGTCAGCATTACTTCCCCAAAGAGCGTTTAACGAACTTTGTAAATAGCCGCTGTTTGTCTGTATCTTCGTGTTTTGTTTTATATACGGACACTGCAAATTGAGGGTGCTTTTAACCCGTGGAATGCTCAAAAAAAAAAGTCAGTCCATTTTCTATTGAGCTTATGCACATGCGTATGTGCATGCATCACTCGAGGGGTTAATAAAGGTAAAAGCTTAAGAGCAGTTATTTTATTTTGCATTTACTCGATGCTTTGAAACATACTGTACATTGTGTTGCAACATCAGCAGATTTTATTTATAATCTACGTTTAGCTAGACTGGCAACTTAATAAACTTTTCACTTACTTTTGGGTATTAACTGTTGGTTATTAAAAAATAAAAGTCGTATTTAGTTTACTTTGGCATTGTTTGTTAAGAGTAGACAAAAGGACAAGGAAATGCAAGACAGTTATCCTCTTCCTTGCATGACGTATCTTTAATTCTGAGGTCATCAATGCCGAGCGATTCTCTCATTGATAAAGTTCCAAAGCCTGTTGCCAACCCAAAAATTACTCAAAAATTATTTACAACACCATCCTACCAATCCTACTAATATTATAAATGCAAAATTGTGTGTGTGTGAATGTTTGTTACCACGTATCTTCTATTTTTCTACGTATCTCCATGACTACTGAACCGAGTTTAATTGACATGTGAAACGTAGATAGTGTAGTGGCTCTGGAATAAGACAGGCGAATCCAATTTCCACGCGGGCGAAGCCGTGGGGCACAGCTAGTCTACAATATTCAAAAGTCGGCAATAGCGAAACCATTAGAACGTGCAATCCCATGTTCTCATGACATTTAGCGTGGGGTCGCCGACCGGGCCCCGCCGACGCATCTGTCGACCAGTTGGGCAACCAGTTGGGCAACCCGCGCGATTGGCACAGGCTAGTCCGCGGACCAAGCTCGTATGTTTACATGCTTGTGGTTTCACAAGATCCTGTGATGTCTTTTCACCCCACCAACAATTTAACCACTTTGTGTACAAAATCGAACTTCTGGGCTATCCATGGCTATTTTTTATATGAGACTAGGCCCGCCACACACTCCCACCACTGTTACTCCTGTAAGCCAGGATCGACAATGGTGTCCAATGATGACGCCGAGGTTTGACCCTCTTCGACGAGTCCCGGAGATAAGCTAAGTTGTAAAGTTAAGAACCCGCACGAATTTAATCAAAAGAAAGGATAGGAGGACTTGGAAGAAGATTATCCACTGCTATCCATGGCTAACGCTCAATCTCACATCCAATCAAACACCATAATACCCAATACAGTTCATGGCATACATTACCGTACTAATTCCATTGTCGATAGTCATGTATCAACATAGCAATCAATGTAAAGCGACACGCATGTAAATTACCCGCAACGGGCCGGGCGCGGCGCAGGTCGGTCTAAGAGATTGCATGTCCGGACTCATTAGGGGATGGATGGCGATCCTGTGATGTGGTTTTGGGGTAATCATTCTTCGTGGGGGCAATACCAGGCCTCAGTCACTCTGTGGTTTCGGTCGAACTAGCTCCGATCGGTTCGCGTACAAAGTCTGTACGCAATTCAATATGGCCGCCGCGCTCCTGGCGTGAACACGCGCTATAACGTTTCGCGCGCTTTTGGTTGGTCGCTCGCGTTGGAATTATTATTTTAAAATTAAAAATGACGAGCAAGACGAACTGTGGCGTATATGGCTGTCTAAATAGTTTTAGAAACTGCAAATTGACTTTTTTTTCTTTGCCAGCTGATTGTGAAAGGTAATTGAAGCTAATTGAAGTTTTATTTTGTTATTTAGATATAAAAAGAAGCTCATAGTTCAGTGCAGTAGACGTTATTTACAAGAGGTAGGATCGAATAGTGGAATTGAAGCGAAAATATGTAATTTGGAACAGAATTAAATGACAGTTTTTTACGGTTAGGTATACCACGTTATACCTACTAGCATCGATTACGGAATACCTACCTACCTTAATTCCTTTCATAGTTGACGAGATCCATCGTGTTGCCAGTTTTTCTACTTACCTATATTCGTATTAGACACTTACCTAAGTCGATATAAGTAGATACTAGTTGCCGTAGCGTTTTATGAGCACTCGGCCACCGGCGGAAAAAGCGAGTGAGAGAACTATAAATTCAAGGTTAACGGTCATAACTCAATGAGCGACTTGCACTTGCTGTTGCTTGATATTCTACTATGCATCCATGCTATGCTATTGCGTATTGTTCCCATGCTATTGCGTGCTGTTATATGCGCTAATTAATTTACTAAAACATATTAATTTCACCACTCCATGTCCATGCTTCCCTTCAGACTACATTTTTAAATTATTTGTTAGATTTCGCATTTATGCTGCCATTAAATTTAATAACCGCTATTTTAAAGACAAAAAATATCGAAGGCAGTACATTAAAGTGCAACAACTGTAATTTTTTAAAATGTATAGTTTTAATTAACATTTAAATACAAAAATGTTGGTACTATTTTATTTTTATTAATTGTGACAACCCTACCGATTGAAGGTTAAGTAGCGTGCAGCAGCGTGCGGCAGCGGGACGGCGAATTACATACGCTTACGCGTTGCGTCAAGGCACAATTTAGATTGCGCGCGGTCGGGCGCGGCAAGTTTAGGTAATAATAATAATTTAAAATGTCGGCTTTCTTCAAGATCAAAGGAGTGCAACTTCTGTACTCCTTATCTATTCTGTGGCAATACATAATAAGCTACGTCCAGAAGTGTCACATGCCGCGCGAGGCTGCTCACCCACATGCCTCGCGAAGCACGACGTTTGCCTCAGTCGCATGCCGCGCGAGGCAAATGGCGAGGCAACTGACACTCTAGACAGGGAAAGGTATACCCGATCAATCAGTTTGACACGTTCGACATCGTTCTGTCTCACGACTGCCAAACTAGGCGACGCAAATGTGAGTGCTCAGGTGAGGCAGGGCGCGCATTTGCCTCACGTGAGGCAAGTCAAACACCGCGAGGAAAATTTTCCTCGCGCGGCATGTGACACTTCTGGACGTAGCTATTGGATAACTTTATGAGGCTGAATCTTTATATTCATGCATTTATCTGTGAAAATATTGCACTGATGGATTTGGTAGAGTTTATCTCCTCTTTCAATGTCATGGTTTTCTAAATGTTCTTTATGTTAATTAGCCCGTGGAATGACTCAAAAAAAAGTCAGTACATTTTCTTCTGAATTGGGGCACATGCGTATGTGCACGCATCACTCGAGGGGTTAAGATGCAACCATAAGTTGTTTGGTTCAGTTCAAATGAGCCTAGGGTTTTTTTATAATCGCCGAGATACTTGAATACCTAGTAATCTTCCAGACCACATCCAGGACACTATATCTGGTGGTGTAATTTGTCTTACAATGTAGACCTATTTGAAATTCAAACCAGCTATCATTGCAGCTATCGTTTCGCAGTATAACCTATAATCGAGTGTCGCCGTCACAGGGAATCCCCAGACAGACACGCAACTTGCAACAATGTGTTTCTTTTGTTTAAATGTAGTTTTGAAACTTTATAATAAAGCATTATTATTTTCCTTATACCAACCACATCAGGGAGACTTGACAGCTTCCTTCAATATTCCGTAAGCAAGCGCTTTTGCTGTTGCGAAAGCATTAATTTCATCCACAGGAGGCTTTTCTTAATCTATCTTTGGGCATTCATGATCTCTAAACCACTATAGTCCTTTATGTTTGATTCAGTGCATTCATGATCTCTAAACCACTATAGTCCTTTATGTTTGTGTCTATTTAAGATAATATTGAACTACTGAACTGTAGCCTCCAAATACAGACACTAAAAACATGTTTGTTTATAAAATAACCTGCCGATCGATCATTACGTGCGCGGTGCGGTGCCAGTCGGTGCCTTGCGCGTACGCAGCTCCGTTCTCGAAACTCGCCGCCTCTCGCTCGCACGCATGATCTCTGTCGCGCACACCACGTGACCATAATAACGATGGACCTTGAACGGTGGAAGGTATGAACTTTTTATGAGCTACCTTTCCGAAGTTAATGATCGTGTTAAAATGTTTGGCGGTTGTTCGTGGAAGCGGTTTGGGATGCTGTGGATTGTTTAGATTTGATGTACATAATGTATGTATTGATTAAAACTTTTAATTATTAATAGTCTGTAAACAATTTAAGGTGAGAACAAGGTGAGCAACTATGCACAGATTCTGTGACGTGACATAAAGTAGGTAGGATTTAGCCATAAGTTGGGTAGGCATCATTCTTGCGAGAATCATTTTCCATAATGTAATTTAAATATTTCGAGTTACTTAATATTTTTAAAATTGCAAATGGCAATTGTAATAAATCAAAACTTTCTGTTTCAGGTAATATTTATATTTATGCAAATCTGTCCCCGGCTGTCCATTACTGAGGTAAAAAATCCCCCAATCCCCGCTTAACAATCGCAGTGAGATCGTTAGGGTTGCCTCTTGCCGTTGTTTCGTGTTTTCTGATACTTTCTGTGAAAGCACTAGTCAGAGATCGAAGAGAAGAAAGAAACAATACCTATTCGCAAACATTTAAATCACATCTCAAAATATCTTAGCTTTTGCCTGTATTTCTGGTACAGGAAATTGACATTATTTTTCCGTAGGACTATTTCTCTCTTCTGTATGCAAAACTTAAGCTAACTTTTGTATGAAAACTACTCAATGATCTAGCATTAATTTTTACTCTACGGTTTATTGAAGTCAATGCTACATCTTGGCAACCCTACTAACAATCCCCGTGAATTATTCCCGTATTACGTAAGCGGGTTTCTTGTCTTCGCGAATTAACGAAAAGTGCCTTTTGTTGCGGATTTACATACATTTGCATTTGGATGCAGCATCGTTTCGCGACCCGAGGGGTGGTCGAGATCTGACCCCAGACCCCGGAATACCCCCAGCTGTGACTGACCCGTACGTTCGCGGTCGTATTACTACCCTCGTACTCGAAAACTCTGTGAAACCGAGCGCGGCATTAACTGAGCGGGAATTACGTTGACATCGGTCATATTGCCCTCTACTAGAGTTTATACGTTCGCTAGTATCGCTAGCGTAATACCAATACGTACACATGCGATAGGCTGTATGGAGCGAGTATAGGAGAGGAGCGCGTTACCGTATGACGATCGCACTTTGCCAGCACTGAAAGCCCACGATCGGTCACCGATCTTGTATTACGTGTCGTGTTTGCAAAACTTATATTTACAGTCCAATTACTTGCCCATTGATTTGGCAATACTGTTTATTTGATACAAAGATGAGATGATACCACCTACCTACCTGTGATGATACCTGTCACGTTGGGTTCTGACTATCTGGTGAAACGTGGGCTTTGAGTTGGCTTAATACCTCCACAATGTGGTGGTGTATGGCCACTCAAGCCTCTGACTACCCCCCGAATGGGGATAAAAGTCGTGACGTTATATTTATATTTTTTTATTTTAGATGAGATGATAGCTATCCCTTCCGTTCCCACGGATGATATAAGATGAATAAAATATAAGCTCGCGAGTCGCATCCACCGGCTGTGACGTCATCCGGCGCCGCACCGCGCTGATTGATTTAATTTCCGCTCTCGCCTGTTATACTCGCATTGTATAATGTTTATAAACTTGAAGAACTGTTTATGAGCTTTTTATCCGTTAAAGTTGACCAACTATAAAAATGTCTCAGAAACTCATAAATTTGACCTCTTTGATCAAGGCGATGGTATATGCGACCCTGATATTATAAAGGGCTCCCAACTGCTGACTGTTTAGTTAAATAATACGACATAGCAAATGGTTTTACGTAGCTTTTTGCAGAACAAAGGCCTATTTACAATAGTGAATAGTTCATAACATTATATTTTGGGACTAGTTTATAACTCTACCTGTATGATAAATGTAATGAGTTTACTCATTGAAACGTGAAAGTCACATAACCACAAATCCCTCTATATCACAGAAGGATATGGAACTCATTATTTTATACGGATATCACAGACAAACCCATAAATAAAGTCTCATTTCGTCAAAACATGGGGTCTCTAAAAATACCATTACCGAGATGGGGCACTCGACGATTGTTGAGGGGCTATTAAATCACCATCCCGCCTCCCCCCGCCTCCCCCTCCTCCTGCGGGTGGAGGTTCATTCAATAAGTATCGTATTGGAAGATGGACTAGCGGGTTCCAAAAAATACGATTGAGGCTATGAGGTTATGGAGTTCAATAATAAAATAAGAATGGAGATGCGGACTTTCGGATTTGATTTCTATTAGATATCTGTGACCTGGTCCCTCCCCCTCCCCCTCCCCCTAATGGTGTGATACAGTTAACTCATCAGCGCGGAATCCGCGGTCATCTGGACTCACATTATCTTGTTTGCGATTGTACAACGCGCTTGTCTTCACGTTTCGTTTCCATCAGTCCGTCAGTCTTCACTGACTGACAGATTAGCTTTCCATTCATTCCCGCAACATTCAACATTCTTTCATGTAATTCATAAAAGGTGGAATATCTTTTCAGAAGCAAATGTGCTCGTGTAACGTAAGATGAGTAGGTATGTGAATATTGTTATTTGTGGTATAAAATGGGGGGTTAAGGCTGCGACCACACTAGACAATGCGCCACATTTTTGGAACACACAAGCGTGTTTGCAATTCCTTTTTTATTTATGTTCCGTTTAACTCGGCCATACAGCCGGACATACACAGGTCTTAACAGAATCAGCGCATTAGATGAGGGTGATGTGCCTACACCTTTAATAGCCTCTTTTCACATTCCGCACGCTTTGTGCGATTTCCCGACCCTTCAATATTCGTGAAAGGGTACGAAATGCGAATATTAAATGCATTGTGCACAGTATGTATTCGCCTTTACAATTCATATTCTTAATACATTTTCACCATATTTTTTTTTCTTGAAAAGCTATATTTATTTTGATGATAACAGATGGTGCTTTTTATGTTTCTGACGCACGGTATTGTTGCATTGAGGAAGAAAATATCTGGGAATTACCTAATGCATTTACGAATTACCTAATTTGTACGGAGAAATAAAAAGTATGTGTAAAGGATGCATGGACCTAAATATTGAGTCTTGGCTTTACCCGCGTGAACTGCAAGGGTATGTTGTGGTCAATATGGCCACAACGGCAACGTACGCAGCGGAACACAGCGGAATAAGATATAGGCCTTATATGTTATTCCACCGCCTAACCTACCTCTACAGGCTGTATCAAAAGTCCGAAATAATCATTTTGGTCTACCTACGGTAGCTCATATCAATTAGCTCCCGTATTAATGGTCTTGCTATAATTATGTAGCTCCCAAGACCAAGACCGATTTTGGTCAACACTATAGTGTCACGTCAAAACGCTTCAAACAATACCAGCAAAGCCGCATCCAATAGCGATATGATAAAGTACTAGCCGATAGCGGTGTTGTCATTGACCCCATTGTCACCTCGCAGGAAGCTGCTGACCAGCAATTGGATTGATTGGACATCCGCACGAGGGTCCGGCCGCCGCGCACACGCATCTGAAATAATCCGACTAACGTTTCTTGAAGTTTCTGGTGCCATCCTGATTGGATTGGAATTAACTGATTATAAAAAAAAAAACCTAAATAAGTTTGACATTTTTGTCATGAACGGTGTAAACTGAGAAATCCTAGTATTTCCAAGTATATTTTCTAAAATTTATTATTCATTGCTACCTGGTATTTGGAATAAATTCGTAAATCTTGCAAACGGCTCAACCGATTTCCATAAATATAAAGAATCATCTCAGAAATACCATCTATCAGAAATCAATCCATCTGTTCGAGAGCTATGATATACCTCAAACAGAGGCAGAGAAATGAGTGACATCTGTGTTGCGAGGAATACATAAAAGCTCCGCCGGATAGGGACTACTAGTTGACAGCTACTGGTAGAGTCAAACAGCACCCAGCTCGCCGCAAATTACGACCATCGTAAAAACAATAAGCCCGGCTTCACAAGCCACTTTGTTTCTATTCTTACATAATGTCTACTATAACAATTCCCATATTTCCTCCACCTCCATATCACAGCTCGGCACGTGACATGTCTAAGCGAAAATCTTAATTTCGTGCCGTCATCTCTGAAATTACCGCGGCCCGTATCTCTGGGAGGTGATAACGTGTGATCACAAGCCTCCATGCCGACGGGGAATGAAAAACCTGCCACTTTGAATGATTTATACGTTAATTTCCATGTGAGGGAGTTAGCACGTCCTCAGGCTGGTGCTTACATCCTCTTAGTCTTTAAAGTTTCAGGGGGCTTACCACGAACTCTTATTGCGATTCAATTACAGGAACGTATTAACGTTTCAGCCACTTTTTGTGCAATGACGTACCTTATTGTCAAGACAATAAGAAACGTCATTAAAACGTCGTTAAAACGTTCCTATAATTGAATCGCAATAAGAGCTTGTGGTAAGCCCCCAGTTCTTAGAGCTGAATTGTTTAAGTAATAGCGATTTTGATTACTTGACTCTCTTGTAAGACGAGATCCTCGGAATATATCCCATTTTATTAAAGAGACCATTTTCCAAAAGCTACTCGCCCTAGAGTAGCAAGCCCCTCTTAGGGCCATAACAAACCTAGCCATAGCGACGTCGCCAACCCCGTAGCCAAGTGAAAAGACGGTCGCCAGTCGCCAGTCGGTCGCCAGGTAAGTTCCCTGTCATATTTTCACTTGGCTACGGTTTGGCGACGTCTTCATGGCTACTAGGTGTGTTATGGCCCTTATCTTCAAGGAAGATGACCCCATAATACGTTAACAGATAAACAGATACTTAATTAACACGATCCATTCCCACCAAACAGGTGTTTCCCCATACATCTTCAGGCATAGCACCTGTGAGATTAATTTGTCAAACATACAAAGGCGGCCGAGCATTAGTCAGCGCGCAATCTTGTTGAAACATGGCGCCTCATGCTGAGGGTATGGACATTAACATAATATATGTCGGTTCCTTAAATCTTTACGATGTAAGGAGTATTCGAATACTTGTTACCATGACGGAGGTATCAGCCCTTGTTTTGAAGTCAAAAGAATGGATGTCTGCCATTGATGTATTATTTTAGAAGATATGGTACCTCACACCATTGTAATCACTGGACTTGTGCTCAGCGCACCGCTACATGCAGCGAAATTCACACATCTACTATCGTACTCGCATTTGGACAATCAACTTAAAGGCATTTTGATGCGTAATATTCACCAGAATATAAGCCGTATTGGAAATAACGTCATGTTTTGATTATTTTTGCGTAGAGGACTGAGTCGTACTATGCCCTTGGACTCTGTTTAGTAGGATATACTATTTTGGACAGTCAAATGTCTCCTTCTTTCTTGTTAATGTCTTTGATGTCTGCGGTATCAGTAGTGTGCTGGAGTAATTTCATGAGTTCATAAAGTTAGGACTAGTTTACATTAACATTACTCAAGAAACTTACAGGTGTAGCATAAACAATGTCGAACTAAACGTGCTCTATCATAAACAGTAGATACCTCATTGAACTAACTCCTCAGTTCGCGAACATCAACATCAAATATATTGATAACCGCTCATCTGTGTCAGTGAAATTAACTGCGAGGCGCAAATATCTTAATTAACTGAGCGGTGTTTGCAACACTGTAGTTTCAGCACTCGGCACAGTTTGTAGGCGTTGCTGTCAAGTTAATTTTGAACACACTAATTATCTCGCTAAAATAGCTCTCAAATTAAGTGATAGATAGTAAATACCTACTATTCAAGATGTCATCTTATGTCATCACATCTTTGTTAAATCCTCACTCACTGGGATCATTGTTATCATTGTTATTATTTTTCTTTGGTTTGTATTGTTACTTTTTTCTTTGGCACTAATTTAGTTATTTAGTAGTTAGTTCTCTAGTTATGTGGATACTTGACTATTAGGTGTGTCTACAACTGTATACCTATATGTGGAGACTTGTTATTGGCAATTTGTAAATACATTTTTGTTTATATAATTTTGTATTAGTCCGTAAATCTTCTGCAAGATTAAATAAATAAATAAATAAATTCTTTGTGAGTTTGATAATAAACAATTTATTGGAAGTTCAATATGTAGGGAACGACGGACGTGTACTGACTTTGATTATGTCTCACAGTCTCAGGTTCTGCATGCATACATCATATCATGAAAATAGAACAGTTCCAGTTACCAAAAGGTATCCAATAATTCTAAAGAGGGTTCAAATGCAGCATGTGTACATTTCACCAAATTACCGTATCAAATATAATCTGCAGTGTCCGCTCATTTCACTGATATAATGAATACACTGCGGTCTCGGATCGGGACCATTTAATTGAATATTAGCATTCAAATGTCCGCACGCGTGAATTTATTAACTTGCCGCCATCTATTGTGATTGATTTGGTTTGGCAGTGGTTGGACAGGGCTGGCAGCAATTATTACTACGAGATATGATACAAATATTAGACAACATTTGGGGTAGCAATATTCCGGGATACTACATCACTAAGCCAACTAGGCACTCGGGTATAAATATCAAATGATATTAGTCAATGATTCAGTCCACAACGTAGTGAGCCTGGGACAATGCCTGGACACCCCTGTGGCACTAGCTTCCACTAGCAGCAGCTGGCAGGTGGAGTACAATTCTTTGAGATAAATTTAGTCGACATACGATTTTTTTAAATCGGACCAGTAGTTCCAGAGATAACCGCCCACAAACATGCTAGTAACATACATTCAACAATTTTACCTCTTTCTAATATTACTAAGTATAATATGTTTTATGTCGTTGTCAATAAAACTTTTTTTAGGTGCAAGATACATCTATGTATTAAACTGTGTTAGGTGTGTTCAAGTTAACATTGCTCTTTTTATAGCCGCCTTGTACTTTTATTATCAAATGCAGTGTTGTCCCTAAACATGAATTATTAGGTAATTGCTGGCCAGTGTACCCGCGCCGCAGCGGTTTGGACTACTGATTGATAGCGCACCGCCGCCGTACCGCCCGCACTGATTAGTCATTTATTGGTTTAACTAGTTTAGAAATGAAATATACGTCACAACTTTTATCCCCATTAGGGGGTAGTCAGAGGCTTGAGTGGCCATACACCACCACATTGTGGAGGTATTAAGCCAACTCAAAGCCCACGTTTCACCAGATAGTCAGAACCCAACGTGACAGGTGGTGAACCTTGTAGCGACTGTAGCCTAGGGGCGAACACGTTGGGCTCAATCAGAAGGTCCCAGGTTCGATCCCCGGTGGGGCATGCACCAATGGATAAATTTTCATCTATGTGCATAATTTACAGTTCGCTGACGGTGAGGGAAAACATCGTGAGGAAACCTACCTATCCCTCGGGATTAGGTAATAGTCAGTTCCTTTTTTATTATTTAGATGCATATCTCCTTAAAATATCAACAATGTGCGGTATAACCTTGTCTGTGTAAGAAATGTAGCGCAGATTAGTATCTACACACACTCTACATAACCTTTAAATAACTTGATCGCTAACTGTGCTCGGTGCTGGTAATGTATGTAAAACATCTCTACATGAAAACTATCTAAAGAACACAGCCAAACGTATCTTTTTTACTGTCTTTAAACAAAGCTGGTTTTCCCAACTATAATTGGCACAGTGATTCGCGAACTTGCACATAACACAACAAGTAGCGTCAACAAAAACGAGCCAAGGTCGCTCGCCGGGAAAAACGACAATTAAACGCGTCATTAACTTTTTGCGCGGACCGTACCCGCCGGCTGGCGGGGTAGTTTTTGCTGGCCCTATTGGTGGAAAATTCTGGTAATTAGCTAGTGTGTTTTGATGGTGGAAAATTGCAAACGCAAGAGTCCAGCATGAGGATTGAGTAGCGCTTCTGACGGAGATGAGTAGCGCACGTGGTAAATATACAGAGAAATTAGACATTGAACATGGAATTCATATTTTTATGCACATCTAAATTGTTACGAAGCTTTACATGAAATGCATTGTAACCAGGCTAACAAGTTAATGCCATAGCTGAATCTACAGAAGCATTAATAATAATAATATCCTGGGACATTTTTTACACACGGCTACCTTATCCCAAAATAAGCAGTGCTTGAAATATGGAAACCAGATAACTGATATTACTACATATACTACTTTTTTATTTGTAAATACATACTTAATATACATATACACCCAGACTCGGGACACACAGACATGTTCATGCACACAAATGCATGTCCCGGTTAGGAATCGAACCTACGACCTGCAGCGTGAAAGACGCCATCACGCCAACCACGCCATTGGGCCCGTCTACATTCAACCGCCGTCGGGCATTATCATTGTAACATTCCGTCAGACATAACATTGTTAGGTAGTCCATTTGCAAATAGTTTTAAATTGCAAATGCAATTATTCCCGCTGACCGCGCCGCAATGTGATGCAAGTTTTAATTACCAACCCTTGCATAATTGCTCAGGGAAATTAAAATGAAGTGCTCAACCGACACTCAATACTGTACTGAGAACATACTATTTGATAAGTCTGTCTGTATCTGAACCGCCATTGTTACATTTTCATCTACAATTTCTCGCTCTTCAATTTCCACCATTGATTTAATAAACTTCAGTATTCACTGAATATCAACTATCATTCGGATCAGTAATGAGCTTGCTCCGTGCATTTCCACTAGCGATAAAAAATAACAATGTGTAACAAAGACAGCATCATACTTCGTTGCTGTAAGTGTGAAAGAGTTGACCTCAGAAAGAGTGTCCAAGCTCAAATCTCGGTGCACCATCGACGTAACGAGATGGCATCCAGTTTGTTTTTATGTAATGAACCTCGTTGAAGTTTAATCGCGAATTTTACACTTAATTTCGGTTTTCGTATCAGTATTGCCAGGTTGTGTGGCATTATTTTGGTGGTGGCAGCTTTACACAGGTTGGTTTGACGTTAAACTCATTATCGATATCCATTTGTAGTGTTATGTTTATGGCTGAATTGGCAACGCTCTCAACTCAAATATCGTCTACCTGCCCATAGCTTCCATTTTTTTGAGTCACACAAGAAATTATTGAAGGTATGTATGTACTTACTTATGGCAATAGTAACCGCAGGCACTTGTAGTCTTATGAATTCATTCTAAGTACGGGAATCTGCCTGTTCAAAAAAATCCCACTCACTTTTAATATGGTTACCATCAAATCGATACTGGTTCACAGCCCATTTCACTGATAAGTACCAACTCATTCTTGAACCGCACATGATAACCTGGAAAAAACGGGATCACCACGTACTTGAACCAGTAGTTAACGGTCAAAGACATGTTTAATTGTGCCGGTTAATGTAGTGGCTCGTTTCCATACCTATCTTATTATGAGATAATCTTTAAATTATCATGTAGTAAAAATATTTAAATTATAATCTTTGACAAAATAGAGCCTAGTCTGTGCTAAGGGGGGCATAAATTACGTGAGGTGATTTTTGAGATTTTTCTACCCCCCCTTCCCCCTTGGTGATATGTAGTGAGATTTTGCCCGACCCCCTCCCTCCCCCTATAATCTCACGTGAGATTTTTTAAAAGCTATATTCTAGAGGAGAAACATGTTTTACTTAATTTAACCCAGTTTTCTAGCAAATTTACAGTTTCTTGCGGTAAAAAAAAGTGAGATTTGCCGAGACCCCCCTCTCCCCCACGTGAGATTTGGCTAGACCCCCTCCCGCCTCACGTAATTTATGGACGCCCCCTAATATTTTGTTAAGACATATTGCGTGCTTTTAGTTTTTATTGCTTCGCTATGATTTGAGGCTTTTTAAAAGCGAATCACAAATGTATCCTTTTTATTTATGTTCCTATAGCCACCCTAACAACACTAGTATCACCTCGTTTCAAAAATTACCTGTTTGATACGTTTCAATGATTTGTGAAGAACTCGGGCCAAACTCATCGTGCAGACAGATAAACTGTCAGTTGGTATGGTAGCTTGTTACTATGGCGTCCTGTTCCCCGCTTGACATAGTAATCCCACATACACGGGATCAACCTCGATAGGAAATAGGGGTGGAATTTTATCCGCGCCTTGCAAATAGTAAACAGGGGTCGCGTATGCTACCCTGGTCGGGTGCGGGCGGGGGTCGAGTTGGGTGCCGCATTGTTTAATCTCCCCGTTATATCCGATAATGTGTATTCATGAGATAATGTTTCATGTCAATATGGAAGTAGAAAAACATTCGTGTTTTGTTTGAGGTACGTTGATCCCAGAGGTTATCCAATACCGTCTTAAAGTTATTAGTGACGACACGCAGTTTGACCTTTCGACTGATTTGATCGATATAGTTTTTATCAAAAGAGTAATTGCAGTGCATATAAGTAGATGATGTAATAAACTACATTAATTTTATTAATTTATGCGATGCAATGCACTCAGGAGATGGTTTTTCTCACTATGAAAGATTCCAACGATCCATGTAAGCCACATCTAAACTTGCTATACACAAGTAGCTAATTATTTTTCTCCTAACAAACAATACTTCCCCAAATCTACATTCGCTGAAATAAACGTCAGTTTATCGGTATCACGTCATAAATATTCTCGGCACGAAGATGTCTTTACGTCGTAGTCCGACGACGTGACGGAACCGACACGACGCAGATTACTCACGTGTAAACATAGCAACAGGCTGACGATGTTCGCTCCCATTGGACCTGGAATTTAACAACTACCTACTCTTAAGATATAGATTCTACTAGAGCTTTGATAAATAGCCCAGAATAGTTAACTACTGGACACGACTTTCTTTCATTAGTCGCTACGAACATTGCAAAATTAACTTTAATTTCAAGTTTATACTTGTTAGTCGATTTCGCGAATTAGGCTATGTTATATGCTGACCCCCAAATTTACATTCGCCTTTAAGGAACCGCAAACACCCCAATATTTTCCTTTAATTCCCCACAATGGAAATCGTCTAACAATGTCTCATCATCGTTCTTTTCATCACCTTTGAAGTGTTCATTGTAAAAATAACTCATCGCCTTTTTCCGATATTCTGAAAAACACCTTGGTGTAATTCACATTCAAACGAGATCATTACTGATGTCAATGGGGGCGGCACGTAATTTATTTTCGCCAGCGTCACGAGGGCGCTTCAGCAAAGATGTGACAAAAGAGGCTGGAAAGGGAGCGGATGGGTTGTGGTGTGAGGGAGGGGCGGGGGAACTATTCCCGAGAAATATGAATAACACTGAGCTGATTAACCGGTCCACAGTCCGTGAAGCAGTAGGTAAGTAAACAATGACCGAGTACTATATTATGTGGTTCATCGGACTGTGATCGTGTAGGAGTTAATTTTATAGATGTGTGCAGATTCATTTAAGCACGGAAGGCATCACACCAAAGTAACTGTGTCCAGTGTCCACCTTTTTGTTTTTACTGCAAAGTGTGCAGTAGGCATGCACGCAGTTTTCTAGGCTGGCTTTCTATTTAAACACCTAAATCTGAGTGAATCAGTTTGATAATATTGAGTTGCTGTAATTTGCTGATTTATTATTTAATGTTGTGTTAATGCCTGCCTGCCCGCATAGCGTTGCTGTTTGAAAATGTAAACATCATTTTCTTTTTATAATGAAAAGAGTAACCATTGAGTTTCTTGCCATTACGAACCGGTGGTGGTAACGCTAAAATGTTTATGTTAACAATTCATAAGTGCTACGTCTAGCTTACATGAATAAAACAATTGACTTTGACTTTGAATATTTTTTTCAAAAAACTAACTAAAAAGTATAAAACAAGTGCATTGTCATTGGAGTCGGCGGACCTCTTAATTATAAAGTGTTCCACAGAACGGTCCCCCGACTGCAATGACAATGCACTTGTTTTATACTTTTTAGTTAGTTTTTTGGCAGGGCAGTCGTGTTTTTTAATTTTTTGTTTTTTTTTTTTTATTTTTCCCACTAATTCACACATCTGCTTAGAAGAGTAGATAGGAATTTTGGTTGTTACCTAAGAATTTGGGTAGCTTGTCTATTAGGTTAATCATAACAACGAATTGAATAGCCCATAGAATATTCATTTGCAGTAACAGTAACCGCTACATCGTGTGCCTTGCGCCGCCACCACACACTAGCGCGGAGGAGGTCAGACTGCTCTCATTGAGCTTGGGCCCGCACTCAACACTGAAAAAACTCATGCACCTTATTATAACTTATCTACTCATGAATTTTCATCTCAAAATTTTCAAATTCAAATTAATAAGTAGAGAATTGACTGCCACGCCGACAGGGATTCTTTTTTTATGAAGGCAGATTATGATGAACTAGACGTGTACCCAATATCGAAATTTATTACGGTTCCGTCCAAAAGTAGAGCATAATCTTGCGATAGAGAATCAGTAGACAAGCTTTCTCCTGAATGCCCATGGGCCTTCTAAGACGTCGTATCGCCAATGGGTCCATAAGCCCATGGAGTGGCTGGAACTAATGACACGGAAGTCTTTTCACAAGCGATAGAGTGCCTCTTTTATGTTGTTTATGGCCTTAAGGAGCGCGTTATGGGATTGCCAGTGAGATTAATTTGATACTATATGCATTAGAGGGTGCGGCGAAATGATTTGGATTCGTTTGGTTCATTTAGGGCGATTTCACTCTCTCGTGGAATGTTGAGATCTTATTTATGGGGTTTATTACGGCTTTTGGTGTATCTGCAAAATGCTTCTTCATTTTCATCCTTGAATTTTGCTAAAAGTTCTAATGCTGTTTGACACTTCGGTTGATTATAATGCTTCGTCTCGTATATTTGGACGCTTTACCTTCACTTGTAATATGTTGTAATGGTGATGTTTATTATACACAAAGAATAGTAAAAGCTATTCTCCCTTAACGAAAGGCAAAATATCAATTTCCCACGAGCCCTGCGCGTACGCATGGGTCAACGACCTCGCGCCTTCGTAACCTAGCAACGGTACGCAACCTTCTTACAACATCAAATACAATCAATACCCAACTTAAACATGACGCGATAGGGTTGAGTTTAACATGCTAATACAAATAGGTGGTAGAGCCAAGCTGTAGCCAATTGACTGCAGCTCATAAACGGGCTGGCTCGACCGGGGTAGTACCACCCTCTCACAGAAGATCGGCGTAAAGCAGCTATTACAGCTGCGTTTCGTACGATGAGTGAGAGAGCCGTAAGCCCACCCCCCCTCCCCCTCCCTCCATCCCACTCCCCTTCAGGTCGGCAATGTGCGAGCAATACCTTTGGTATTGTAAGCATCTATAGGCTACGGTAACTGCTTAACATCAGGCGGGCCGTACGCTTTTTTGCCACCGCAGTCCTATAAAAAAAAAAAAAAAAAAAAAAAAATACTATGTCATGCGTAGCTGAGTGACCTGTAGAGATTGGTGTGAGCTTTATTTGTAACTAAATAAGGGTGATTTTGTTTTGTGTTATGGAAAGCGGTGCTTTCATTCAGAAGTGCGTGATCGACAGATATGACTTATAGTTTCGCGGTATTGTTTTAGATTTCGTGACTTATCATAGAATGTTATGGGGACCATGTTTGTCAAAGAGTATTGTGATTTCATGGGGATTAGATAAGAATATACGAGTCTATTGGTGCATCAGTTTAAACATCTTTCTAGTCTCAGTATGTATTGCAATCATTGCCTTATCAGGCGTCTCTTACGAGACAGTACTCAGTATAGAACTGAGGTAAAACCGTAGATCTGATAAGAAACTAATTACAAAAAGTCGGAGATCACTTATTATTTCTGTCAGCTTTGAAACGCTAAACTATACCCACATAGGTACTACCCCCATATAGTTACTATCTACCCTTGTTTGCTTATTAAATTATGCGTAATTATGAAAACCAGTCCGGCTATGGTGCGGTCGACGAGCGGCTATGGCAAGTTGACTAGCCTTGATCACTGGTCGCGACCACTCGAGGTTGCTGCGCGCCTGCTATGCACTCAACCAGATAACCATCTTTATCAATTAGTCAAGTGACTGGTATGTCGATTGCAGCGACATTATTTGCATCGAAAGTTGAATTATATCCCGTGGGAATCACGACAATGCCAATAATGGTTTATTGAAAGGGATTTTCAACTTACCGATTACTTAATTTCAACTTTGCTATGGAAATATTCGGCCAGTTAGTCCCCTCTTTATCGTTAGGTTATTTGACTGACGAGGACAACTCTGGTAGCAGGTTTACTATGAAAGGTGTGGCTTGCTCAATAAATGCTAGTTTCGTGATCAAAACTTCCGACTATAGATAAAATGGCACTCTAATGACATCATTTATATACACAACAATTAAGTTTTCAATTCTCAAACCATTGAAAGCATAAAGATTTCCTCTGAAAGTCGTTTCGCACATAAAATACGGTTGCCTCCAAAAAGCATACTTAATTGACGGTTTGGCTAATGTTCCAGCCATTAGGCTGTCTGTAACGTTTTTGTCCAAAACATTTGTTATAATATAAATAGTTAATTGCCGCCGATTCTGATGCTAATCGCTGCTTATTTAAGCAGCTGTTGACCATGTTGTTGAAAATAAAAACTTAGTTGCGCGTTATTGGGTCATATCATGGTTCCGCACTGTTGCTAAACAAACCGACATACCTACTGTCCTGTAAGAAGACCACTAATAGTTTTTATTAAGTGGCTGGAGTAAATTACTTGAATCGTAAGGTCTTGGTCTAATATTCATTATATTTTATCAAAATCATTGTAGCCGTAGAGCTTATGACAAAAAGGATTTTTAAAGTTGGTGTGTTTGAATCTTTGGCTGTTTTCATAGTTAGGGAACCCAAACATTTTGAAATCAGCGATGGTATTTCAACGTAAGTAGAATATATTCGTATCCTTGAATGTTTCTGTTCATAATGTATTGTTCTCCAGTTCAGTTCCAAGGTATCTAATGTGAATTGAAACACGTTTGTTTGCTGAAAACTTTTAGTTGATATAGTTGTCTCTACATTTTCGGAAACTAAGATTGTATTTAATACCAGTTAAAACATTAGTTCTTTAATATACTTAACTAATATTTGCAATCAAACCACCTTTTATTTTTTTACTTCTACAAAGCTCCTCTCTATTAGTTATAGTTATTCTAGTGTCCTCATTATGTATATCTTCTGTCTTCGTACAGAAAAAACAACTTTATTGTCATTTCAATTTCAAAGGGCCTTATTTGTACCTGTCTTATTTTGACCTTTGGCCAAATATGAATTAATGTACCTACGTGTAGATCAATCAAGTCTGTCACAATAGTCATACTCTCCTGTCACAGGTAAACTCTTGCGCAGCCGGTGCCACGCACACATCTACCGTTACTTCACACATACACGTTAATTCAATAACTGCGACATCTGAGGTTCATGTGACACCAATACCGAACATTGTATTTTAAACTGTAAAGCATAGTGATAGAGTGGAATATTAAATGACTGAATAATTGTATGTTTGTGTGAGCGCAAAACTTGTGTAAGCCACGTCTCATGGTCGTTCTGTTTCAGATCTTATCATTTGAAGACTAAAGTTCAATTTCAGTGTACATGTGTATCAACATAGTCATGATTTTCTGATCCCTCCATTCGATTTTCAACTTACTTATGATATGGTAAAGTTGTATTTTGATCGTCGGTCATTTTGTACGGTGGTTGCCGGCCGTACCACTTGGTGCCAGGCGTTTGTAAGAATGCGCTTGAGTTGAGCATCGAGTAGGTACAGTTACCTATCTTATGGCCGTTTGCACCGGCGTTTGGCTAATCTTTTTTTGTTAATTCTCTGACCTTGAAGATTCACTAATATTTTCCTCATAAGGTGTTGCTTCGAGACGTGTTTTTGGTGTCAGACTTTTTGTGTGATTGATAGTGTCGTCTCGTGGGTGGACGCGGTCGGTCGGTTCAGGAATCGTTCTTTATCAGATATTGAATGTTGAATTGATTAGTTTTTTGCGTCATTAGTTTTTGCCGTTTGCAAGCCTGATGATAATTCACTACCCGGTATTTCGACACGGGTATTAATATACAGGGTGTCCCAAAACTTTGCCACATGGATGGGAAGTACCTTAAATATTGTAGATAGAGAATTTTACTGAATGAAGACTTCATTTTTATTTTAAAAACAATACGAACTGCATTCAAAGATTTTTGAAAACTCGCTTGCCACACTCGGGAATCGAACCGGCTAAAATCCGAAAAAATAACATCCTGTACTTTTATGGCATCAATCGATAGGATCAATGATACGAACCAAATCTCTCTAACAAACATGGTAAATTAAATGAAAGGAAAACCATGAAATCTAAACTTATAAATTCATGAATTCAAAGATAAAGTGTATCCACAAAAATGGAGCTAATTTCGAGCAACAAATTAGTTAGTTTACCATTTTTTATTCGTTCAATTAAAATAAGTGAAGATTTTATGGTTTCCTTTCATTTTGAAAACTTGCTTGCCACACTCGGGAATCGACCCGGCTAAAATCCGAATAATAACATCCTGTACTTTTATAGCATCAATCGACAGGGTCAATCATAAGGATAAAATCCCTTTAAGAAACATAGTAAATTAAATGAAAGGAAACCCATAAAATCGTTACTTATTTTAATTTTCACTTATTTTAATTCTTATAAGTTAAGATATCACGGTTTTCTTTTCATTTAATTTCCCATGGTTGTTAGAGTGATTTGATCCTTGTAATTGATCCTATCGATTGATGCCATAAAAGTACAGGATGTTATTTTTTCGGATTTTAGCCGGTTCGATTCCCGAGTGTGGCAAGCGAGTTTTCAAAAATCTTTGAATGCAGTTCGTATTGTTTTTAAAATAAAAATGAAGTCTTCATTCAGTAAAATTCTCTATCTACAATATTTAAGGTACTTCCCCTCCATGTGGCAAAGTTTTGGGACACCCTGTAGATATTACTAGCTGGTGCCCGCGACCTTGTCTGTGTAGAATTTGTTCATAGAAAAATTAATGGTCTCCAGTCTCTCCCATATAAATTTTCATCCCTTATGTCACCTCTTTTAAGTTTTATTTTCCCTACAAAAAGTAGTCTATGTCCTTCTCCAAGGTCCTGTATATTTCCATACCAAAATTGATCAACATTGGTTTAGCGGTTTAGTCCTACAAACGTAACAGACAGACAGTTACTTTCGCATTTATAATATTAGCGTAGATGTATTTTATTGTATGCAAATTGGTTATATTGTGTGTCCCAAAGATTTAGATTGTTTTGTATGGAAAATACTGTAGAAGACATTCTGTATGCAGTTGGAAACTACTAATGTATGCATTCTTACTGTGCGTATTCTTCAGGTTGGTGTAGATGATTTTAATTGTTTTTAATCCAGGTAAATAATATTAAGTTACATTTGTAGTATGTCTCAATATCAATATTTAGTATTTATGAATATGAAGTAGCAGGGCGCCAGAGGGATTGAGTAGATTCAATTAACTCGGCTGAGGATAATTTATGCGTATTATGAAGGGCAGCTAGGATGCTGACCCTTGGGTAGGGTCGCTGTCTGCAATACTAGGAAAACAGGGCATGATGGAAACAGAATTCATCAGAATCAATGAATACCTGCCTAATGTAACTATCACTATCCCATCAGAAATGGTTCAATGTACAACTCGCAGACAAGCGGTAGATCAAATATGAGTAGTTCGACGCCGACTGCTGAACACAAACCTCCCCTTAACGCGAGGGGGATTCAAGCTCAAGCCAAAAGCATACCTACTGGCTCAGTGTAGTTTGACGGTAAACTCCGACTTTAGAAAACTGGTTAGATTCAAGATCTTAAGGAAAGGTTATGATTTTTAAAAGGAAGATCATTAATTACCCGCAACGTCTCGGGAAAACCGAATCGTTGGTTAACTTTATCCTTAAAGTGTGGTATTTCGATAGTGCGGTGCGTGTCTCGGACCTCGGTAATCAAGAGCGATGCTTAATATTCCGGAGTCCTTCTGTTAATCCCGCGAGGGTCGCGCGCGGGTGAACACGCCCGGACTCTCATACCCAGCGGGAAATTAATCAAACAAAATATAGTTTTGCGTTTATATTGATAAGGGCATTAAATTACTTTTATTACTAAATCAGAAAGTGAATATGTCTGTTATGTAAATTATGCGTAGTGAATAAGTAAGCCTGTAATGAGCATGTTAATTAGAACTTGCCGGAAAAGTAAAACACTCCCGACGGAACGGTTACTAAGTACATACCTAATATTTATTTGGTGACCCTTTTCAACGCCGAAAATGTAAGGGCTCTCTCTGTAGTACACATAATCTTAATTGATGAGAAATCTTAATTATAGAGACCGAATGTTGTCAGAGGAAAATTTAATAAAAATATTAATAGTAATGTTTGGTCGGTTACATAATATAATACATAATAATATCCCATAGCCTGGATAAGCCAGCAAAAAAAATGTTCGGTACTTTATTTCTATCCTCTTTACACAGTGAAAGAAAAACAAAGACGCAACTTTGTCTCTTATCAATGAGGTCGCCAATTCGAGTTCCTGGCGCACCAAGTTCACGGGCAAGAGTGGAACATTCGAGAAACATTGAAGGTCAAGATCGACAATCGATTAGCTAATCGATTATGTTACGCTTAGTCGGTTACTGTTTCAGATCGATTCTTTGAAGTGTGCGTTCGAATATTTTACAACGTATGATAGGTATCATAGCTTGGACATGGGGGAATAAATCGTGTTGTATGGCGGATTAAGTAATGTCAGTGAATATAATAATTAATAACAACCAAGGTACCTCTAGAAAAGATCCTTCAGTTAAAAGCAGAGTAACAAGTAATAAACTTCATAACTGGGTGTACTAGGGGTGTATGTATCCTGAGAGATTGGTAGGAGACGGCAACGCATGCCCTGGCCAGGGTAGGCCCAGGAAATTTTGGCGTGACGATTTAATGATTGAATCTCTATTGCCGATGATAGAGAAATGGTAGGTTGTGGGAAGAAATTCGCCTAACTCAGTTCCACAACTGCAGAATGGACTACAAAAGTATCGTGCTTGGAAATGAATCGCCTAAATAAGTTATTTCATTTAAAATTGTATACGTACAGGTATTGTTGTCAGAATGCTGTGTGTATTCGACCTTGTGGCTCTGTCCACAATAGGCGCTGGAAATATTCCGTTTGTCTGTCCGTGGTGCGGTCTTACACAGCGAGTAATGACTCGCGGTCGGGGTTGTTCTCGTGACAGTGACATCTAGTGACAGCTGTTGGAAGTTTGACAAATTAAACATTTCGGTTTTGGATGGTAATTACAGTGTGACTGAAGCAGCAATAACTACCTATAACAGACAGTGATTAGTTACATAGGGACACTGAACTATTCAATAGCACGATGTTAAAAAATCGAGCTATGCTTAGAGTAGCACATATGACTTGGCCTCAAAATGTCCACATTGACATATTGACAAGGGTTATAGAAGCTTCAAAAAAATCTAGATTCGCATAATTGATGACGCCTAATTCCAACCTGTGACCTCCAGGCTACCTCGATTCGCCGTTCGGCGATGTATCTCTGAAGACGCATCTTTATGGCCATTATTGGAGCGCTGCGGGTCAACAAGTGGACCCCAATTTGTGTGCGTAATGGCGTGTTCCGGGAGCCGAGGTCTGTGGACCTTCGCGTCGGGTTGTTCGCTTCTTAAGGATTTGGTTATTGCAATGTCTGTGTTACCAATTTGATTTATTGGATTCATTCGCGCATGAAATTGGTAGCTAGGCAGTGTCTCCGCAGCTTCTAGAAGTCAATCATAGTAGGATTTCAGGGATTACAGAATAAAACAGGGAGTTGATAGCATGTAGTAATTGGACTGATAAACTTAAGACTACGTTTTATGTCTTAGTGAAAAAATTAAATTAAAAATTTAAAAAACCCCCGACAAAAAAAAAATCCTTTAAAAAGATAAAAATAATACCTGAATATTTTCACCCAAGCGTCGTCGTTGCGTCGGGGGACCGCTAAGTACGCCGGTCATGGTTATAATCTACAGGTTACTTTAAATGTAATGTACTTAGCGGTCCCCCGACGCAACGACGACGCTTGGGTGAAAATATTCAGGTATTATTTTTATCTTTTTAAAGGATTTTTTTTTTGTCGGGGGTTTTTTAAATTTTTAATTTAATTTTTATTTCATGCTTTTTTACCGGTGTACTAACTGCCCAGCTTGTATTAGCATGTACTCGTCAAAACGCATCGTATGAGCCCAAACACAAGGTAGATGCCGTACACCCTTGAGGAGTTCTTCTGATGATGCCTGCGCATCAGGTCAAGGTTGTCATACTTTGTAATATCATTGACAAGTGACAGGATTTCAAATTTCGTATCGATCAGACCTGTGGAAGTTGTTTATATCTTTTCATGAACTAGAAAAGAGCTGATGGTCTTCAAACGGCTGAGCAGATTTTCTTGAAACATAGCTAAGAACACTCTCGATTAACCCACCTTTCAAACAAAAAAAACTAAATCCAAATCGGTCCATCCGTTCAGACGCTATGATGCCACAGACAGACACACAGATACACAGATACACAGATACACAGATCCACAGATACACAGATACACAGATACACAGATACACAGATACACACGTCAAACTTATAACACCCCTCGTTTTTCGTCGGGGGTTAAAAATTATATTTGAAAATTAGAAAGCTTCATATTTTAAAAATATGTAAGAGCTATCAGATCTTAATATCTCCAAAGAATGCCAAGTAATAGAATTCACCTTTTAATTCAACCCCTCCCCTCCCCACTGCCATTGTGAATAATAATGGCGTTAAACTCAATTATTCCCTTTGCAGTTTTCAAGTCTTTTTTACTTTCTTCCAAGAAAGGTCACTTGAGAAAGTTTTTTATTGAATTAATTGTGGGTTTCCTTTCAGCGTAATCCCTTTGACTCGAGTTATTATTTTAAACATTTTTCTGTTTGTTCATCTCGGTTGTCATCTAGCTTTTGTAGTCGTTTGAATTGTCTTTGTGAGTTGAAATAGAAGTTTAGTTGAGATAATTTTACACTCAATTACTTAATCTAATTGTTGTCTGCGTAGGTACTCCATAGTTTAAAAACTATCTCTTCATGTATCATGGTGTTACCTAGCTTTACGTAGGCAGCATAGAGTTAGGATTATTACAGATAATCTAAATATATAAGAATCAAAGTCCTGATTGACTGACTGACTGACTGACTGACTGACTGACAGACAACGCACAGCCTAAACCGCTGATCGTAGAGACTTGAAATTTGGAGGGTGGGTTTGTCTTGATGTGTAGAGGTGTACTAAGAAAGGGTTTTTTGAAATTCAACCCCTAAGGGGGTAAAATAAGGGATGAAAGTTTGTATGGAAGTTCGTCATTTTTGAAGTTAGAATTATGAAAATTGCTGATTAGGTGTCTTTTGAAAAATAAAAAAATATGGGTTTCAGGGTTTTTGAAAATTCGACCCCTAAGGGGGTAAAATAGGGGATAAAAGTTTGTATGGAAGTTCCGTCATTTTTGAAGTTAGAATTACTTAAATTGGTGATTAGGTGTCTTATCAAAAATAAAAAAGAGTAATTTCAGGGTTTTTGAAAATTCAACCCCTAAGGGGGTAAAATAGGGGAATGAAAGTTTGTGTTTAGATTTCTTTCGTGTTTTTGGAAATTCAACCCCTAAGGGGTGAAATGTGGAGTGAAAGTTTGTATAGGGGTGGTCGAGTTTTGTTATTTTGACGGGAAAGGGGAAAACGGGGTCAAGGGATGTTTTAATAAGTCATCCATATCTCGATATTGGTTATGATTGCTTATTTGAATTGATCAGACTGGGGTTTCCGTATTTTTAATCATTTTGACGAGAAAGGGGAGAGCGGGGTCAGCGCATGTTTAGTCATCCATATCTCAAAATTGGTTATGATTGTTCATTTTAAATAATCAGACTGGGGTTTCAGCGTTTTTAATATTTTGAATGAAAAGGGGAGAGCGGGGTCAGCGAATGTTTAGTCATCCATATCTCGAAATTGGTTATGATTGTTCATTTTAAATAATCAGACTGGGGTTTCAGCGTTTTTAATATTTTGAAGGAAAAGGGGAGAGCGGGGTCAGCGAATTTTTAGTCATCCATATCTCGAAATTGGTTATGATTGTTCATTTTAAATAATCTTACTGGGGTTTCAGCGTTTTTAATATTTTGAAGGAAAAGGGGAGAGCGGGGTCAGCGAATGTTTAGTCATCCATATCTCGAAATTGGTTACGATTGTTCATTTTAAATAATCAAACTGGGGTTTCGGGGTTTTTAATATTTTGAAGGAAAAGGGGAGAGCGGGGTCAGCGAATTTTTAGTCATCCATATCTCGAGATTGGTTATGATTGTTCATTTTAAATAATCAAACTGGGGTTTCAGCGATTTAATATTTTGAAGGAAAAGGGGAGAGCGGGGTCAGCGAATGTTTAGTCATCCATATCTCGAAATTGGTTATGATTGTTAATTTTAAATAATCAGACTGGGGTTTCAGCGTTTTTAATATTTTGAAGGAAAAGGGGAGAGCGGGGTCAGCGAATGTTTAGTCATCCATATCTCGAGATTGGTTATGATTATTCATTTTAAATAATTGGGGTATAAGCTGAGCTGAATATGGTAGGTACTACTTCAGTTTGATCCCATAAAAAATCATTTCGTAAATCAACACCCAAAAGGGGGAAACTAAAGGTAGAAAAGTACGGCAGTAAAATATGTTTGTACCCGATTGACTTGAAACTTAGTATGCATAGGGTAGGTGAGGGAGGAAGGGGAAGACGTAAGGTAGGGGGAAGTGGAAGGGGGTGGGGAAAGGGAAAGGGAAATGGAGTGGGAGGGAGCAGAAGGAAGAGAGGGGAGGAAAAGGGGTGGAGAAGGGGAGGGGGATTTGGGATTTTGGCTCTATATACCTACCTACCAAAACACGCATTCACCGAATTAGGTACCGTGATAAAGTTTGTATGGCTCCAATAAAAATCGTGAATTCAAATTATTTTTATAAAAAAGAAAATACTGACTTAGAAAACCCTGGCGCACTAAAAAGTACTAAAAGTCTTAAGTCAATTGCCCGGTTTTTTTTTATTTTGAAGTCTACGCGGACGAAGTCGCGGGCAAAAGCTAGTATATTATAAAGGCTAAATTTTCACGCTTCGCTATGATTACTAGGTCAAGTATTAGGTACATTCGGGCGAGGCCCCACTAGCGCGTTGCGTTGCGTCGTCGCAACGGATCAAAGGGTCGACGGGCGAGAGACGAAGCGGGGGAGGGTGACGCGCCAGTACAAAATCTTGCGACGACGCAACGCAACGCGCTAATGGGGCCTCGCCCGAAGCCGTATCGATGACACGATGTAAGATTCTCAATCGTTGTAAATGACAGCGATTCAATTGAACTCATTATATCAGCAATGGCGTTTCATTGTGATTTCTGTATAATTTTCCCTTGGTCTAGATTTTGCGCCTTTGTCTACGTCAGGAGATTAACCATTTAACCATACCGACCAACCATCATACCAGATAATTTTCAGTAGTACACACGGTTAGTACCAACAGCAGACTGCAGCCATCTCAGTGACAAGAATTTAATTTTTATCACAATGTCTGGCTTGTGTTACATATGAATAAAACCGTATAATATCTGTGAACGAATGAATTTGGAGGGATGTCGACATGTCGGGAGACAATAACTCAGATACAGCGATGCTGTCTGCTGCAATACGTTCATTGAAGATGTAGGGATGCGGGATGCTGGAAGTTGTAACAAATATAGCCAGAGTGGAAACTGTAGCAAGATCTCTTACATAGTATTTAATAGATTTTGGAATAAAAGAAGACATTGATGGATCGAAGTTACAGATCAGGCATTTGGAGAAGACAACCTTCGTCAATCTTGAGCAAACAAGTCTGATTTAATCACTCAGAAAGCCTCCTTCTGACTACGCACCACCCGCTCCACACAGCTTGATGAAAGACAGAACTATACAAATAATCAGCACCTGCATTTTCCTATAGCTCCATGTCTTAATCGAGCGTCAGACCGCCGTACGGCCGTAAGGAGGTGTACAGGCGTCGGGTTATAAAAGGCGGCTATATCATTTGATTATACATATTATTATAGTATCTTGTTATGGGGGTGCATCCAGCGTCGGCACGTCTGCATCAGGATTAATATCCTAATGCGGCTAATGCCGCATCTGGTGCAGATGTATACGTGGCTCGGGTGCGGCGTGCAGCTGCGGGTGCGGTATCGGCCGCTGGAATACACTAATACACTTATCCGTGTTACTCATGTTTCATGAGGAACATGATTTATGGACGCGGTGTAAACTTGGGAACAATTTATTGAGTTTGTACTTATTTTTCTAAGGTTGAGTATCTTAGGTACCTACCTTATATCGTACTTGGTCTCTTTATAAGGATCCAGCGTGATCAGATTTAGCTGTCTAATTATTGTTCAACAGCCTTGCTATTACTATTATTAATTATTAGTTCTCATACAAGATGGCCACGGTAGTAGATGTAAACTGGATTCTTGGCTAGATTTGAGTCACCTTTCCATGAAAAAAACCAGCGCCAGTAAATAAATTAATTTGCCACAGAATGTAGTCAAACTTCAGAAAAGCTTAAGTGCTTCTTATAGATTCAAGCGTCTATGTTGTGGGCAATTTGCAAATTTGCAGCACCGCCGCATCGGCACCGCGGCCGCAGCAGCTGCGCTGCATTCTGCTAACGTTTTCATCGTGAATGGGTTTTAATATTCGCTCCTTGTGCTTGTTGGGGCGTGGATACTGAGATGGCAGAATAGCGATAAGAGAAGAGAGGTATTCTGAAAATGTTATTATCATCAGAGCTACCAGTTAGTTATCGTTCAAGATAATGATTCTTAATACTATAACAAACTAACCAATGGTACGTAGACTACGACAAATTTAAACAATGGTAAGTATTCGGAGTAGGTAAGTTTTAGGTACGAAGTCAATACTGTATTTACACAAAATTATTATTTATTTGTGGTATTTATCAGGAGTTATTTTTAGACGTGTACGTTACCGATACTTAGTGTTTTTCTCAGAAATCTTATTTGGATCACATTTCGTGTTATGTCGGGTATAGTTCTGGGAATATCTTTTTCATTTAAACTTTTCGAACCTTCTCTGTTATGAATAAAAAATAGGATCTATAGACGAGACAGAATTCTCACTATTGTTTTAGACATCTTGATATTGGCCTTCGATATTGGAGTGGATTGAAAAATTCAAAAGTGAATATCTATACATTTATCAGTGAAACAATATTTGTCATTTTGTGAGTCCCTATCAAAACCGCTGTAGCATTACAATTTTGTACAGATAATTCCACATAGATCACTATCCACCACCAACCACTTTGTGGCCGCTTGCGCTCATCACCGCGCACCTCCCCAGCGATGTCTTGTCATATTCGACACAACACGCCTCGCGCCGCACCGCTGCGCGCTCCCGATGCATTCTGCATTCTTTTGTCACGCCATTCACCGTGTCACGCTGCCATGGAATATTCAGGATGCTGAGACTTGCTCAGCTCTCTAATCACCTATTTTTCGTAATAAAATTGAAATAGATTTTAGTAATTCAGCTTGGGATACACGATCTTCCCTCAATACATCTAATCTCCCGTTGTACCTATGCGTTTTCCCATCTGTACATTCACCGCATGCCCCATATCATCACAATCACTCCAATTTGCCTTGATTGTGTTCACCGTCACGCAGTCATACTGCGCAAGGTCATGGTAATTATGATAGTTGCTGTTTAATATTGAAACTATTTTAGAACACGTCAGTTTCAAAACCCTTCTACAACCAGCCGCTTCTTTCTCACCAAGGCATATTTCTATCCAATAATGACTTCGCTTCTTGTATGCTCGCATCATGATTACCAAAATGCCTGAGACCCTTTAACTTTAGGACAGTCCCGCATCTATCTACTAATGAGGTTCAAACAATTTTGCCTAATCTGTTTGTTGTATAATGTGGTCAGGGTCATGAAAACCTGTTCATGTGATATCTCCACGCGACACGACACGGCGGTGACGGCGGCTACGGCCAGCATTTATCGATAATTCATACAATAATGAGCTTCCGGACACGTTATAATAGGTATACATTGTGGATTTCCTGTTTTTATTGCGTTGGAAAACAGATGATAAATTGTGATGATCTAGGGAAATGTAGAGGAAGCCGTTATTACAATGCTAGAAATTGTTACTATTTTCGTAAAGATTGGTTGGGTACTTACATAAAGCCCTGAATTGTCAACTAAATCTATAATTTATTTAAAGCAAGGTTCTTCTCATGTTGGTCGAAACCAGTTAGGTCTTAGATATAGGTTGCTGCACTAATTCGCAAGAACGCCCACGCAAAACAGCAACAATATTAGACCATACGAACAATATAACCAATGGTCGTTATGAGCATTGCAGCCACTTCTATAACTCACTTCAATGCCACAAAATGAGAAAATCACTCACATTTTCATTTCGATTGGAGAAAATATTGCAAAAAAAAAGAATTATTATCCATACATGCTCGTGAATGGACTTACTACCTATCAATCAATGACGTATTAACGTTTTACATCCCCGTTGGGTGCAGATAGTGCGTGTGCTTCGGTGCGGAAGTGACGTTGACGCGACGCGAGCAGCGGCGCGGCGGCTGCTCACATCCGGCTCGCGCGAGTGCTGGCCACTGATTACGCGTTGCACTGATTTATTGTTAATCTAAAAGATTACGTGCAGTGTGGATAGATGGCGTTGATTTTCTACAACACGCTTGTAACATGTTTTTGCAGTGCAAAAAATAAAATGTCCAGCTTTTCATAATTTATTATTAGGTAGGTACTTACCTACATTAAATTAATTAATAGTTACATCTAATTGACATTAACTTATCGGTAACAAAGCGGTAAATTGTATTACATACAATTATTATTACCTACACCACCGCTGAATGGTCGTCTATCAAAATCAGAGGTTCCTATATTAAAATAGCGTTTTAATCAAATTAGCGCTCATAGCGCAATAAGAAAACAGTTTAATCATATCCGACTCGAACAAGTCGGCGAGATGCATTATAAAAGGTACAATATCACACAACATCGTGTCGACACGTACATACACGGCTAAGTTTATTGTAGCGTGTATTGAATAACCGACAGGGACGGAGTTGGAGCAGTGCGCGCGATGCGGATTCGAACGTCGCTTACGGTTATTCTGTATTGGGACTAGGCCCTCCACATTCCACCACACTCCTGTAAACCAGCATCTACAGTTAAGATTATTCAAAATAAGAGCTGGTAATTTGTTTTGCTATTTGTCTTTGTTTTCTGTGTTAAATTAATACCTTAGTAACCTAAGTTGAATAAGCAATTGTTAGAATATAGGTAACATTGACTTGGTCACTGTCATCCAGAATTAAACTGCCACTTCGTACTTCGTAGTTGTGTAGTCTAGACGTAGGTTCATTGTAGTGAGCTTGGACCTCCAATTTCAGGACGGTGATATTTCCAAAATATACTCTACAATTTTATAATGAAGATACTTCTAACAACCTGAGTCCGTGCCTGTCCTCAATTGTCTCTGACGAATGGTCGTTATAAAGTTGCGCCCGTAATGTCACCTTAGTTTATTTGCAACGTGACAAATGTTTCAGTGACACTTGTTGATACCGGCTACACTAGTTTGTTTGCTGTTATTGCTGAGTTTCAGGCTGATGCTTTTCGCAAGTATCGGCAATGTTTCTTGATACAATTTTTGTCTCTAACCTAAAATTTTTTGGTATAGAAGTCATGATTAAAATTCCTGCGCTCTTGATGTTAATTTTTCCTCAACTAGAAGCATAAGACAGGAAGTCTTTGTCGAGCAATGGGATTATAAAATACATTACATTACCATTCGTTATTATCCATCAAACACCGTCTTACAATTATTTAGGTAAGTACAATAAGCGACAAGACCTTGTTCTTAATCATTCCGAAGATGCCAGCATAAACTCTCATCATCATGTCTCCTTGCGACTTCCCGGAAGATGCTCTCCATTCAAAAATCCTAATTGTTACAAATTATACAATGATCATTTGCATTCAAACGAGTCTCTAACCAGGAAACTTCTCTGAAACACTCAAACTTTACCGACTGATTGGACAATTAAGATCTCGCTCGAAAACCGACGAATTGTTTTCAGCTATCCAGGAACTGAATACCGTAAAAATTGCTTGAGGTTTCGTACACTCAAGTGTAACGGAAGATATGTATAATGTTATTGGGGTATCAATCTGCAGATGAGATTAGGTTGGCAAGGTCAGACAGAGATGGGTGACCATTTAGTGGCATTTGAACTGAGCATCTCCGTGCTTCGGAGGACACGTAAAAAGTCGGTCCCAGTTGTTGTCATCTAGGCAGCAGTCGTTAAGTCTTGTCAGAGGCTTTCGGGCGGCTTGAACAACTCTGACACTAGGTTGGCCACTAACCATACGATAGGAAGAAGAAGAAGTATGTTCAGATGTTGAGAAGCAGCACAATAGCATGATAGGCTGAATTGCATGAGAAGTCTGTTCAGTCACGGCTGGAACAATGCCTGTCTGATCAAACCTGATCATGCCGATACGGGCACACACTTCAGTGGCGTGCAGGCTAAGTACAGGCTAGGACAATAATATTATTTTAGACGATTTGTGGGTGATATTCTCAGTTGGTAAAATGTACCTTGTGGGTAATGTTTGTAAGAATTCGTGGAAATGGGATCGCAAGGGTCTTTCTTTATTTTATTCAAAATTAATTATGTTCAATATAACTTCCACCTACAGCTTGATTTACCTTTCTGTTGTGTTGTTGTTGGTCGTTGTGGAAAACCTTGGGGAGGCCTATGTCCAACAGTGGACGCCTTTTGGCTGAATGATGATGTGCATTACCAGTCCTTTGTACATATTCCGACTTTGTCGTACTATTTTTCTAAAAATTTAAAGCATCATACTTTCGAAGTGTTCTGACATCTTACTCATTCTTATCTCATAACTATCAACCATTAACAACCGTGAGTAAGTGTGCACAAAATGCACAATATCTCTGGTGAGATAACTCAACCCAAGTCTGCTACGTGCTACCGGAAGGGCGCGACTCCATTATCAACTTGCGCACAAGGGTGCACTATTGAGTCTGCCTCTGAAATTATATAATATCTGAAAACTGAAATATATTATCTGAAAATATATTTTTCTTTTTATTTTGTTTATGAAGCTTTCTTTAGGCCTGAAGGATACGGCGGAAATTGACTTTGCTGCTGTAAACATTAATCATATTGAAAACAGTGATGTAATTACCAACAAGACGATAAAAACTCAGTTTAGAAAAGGTTCAAAGAATTTTTGTATTACAAAGATTTTTATTTGAATTCTGTTGTGTTGTGTATAAGCATAAGGTTATGCTAGAGTGGTCTGAATAGGTAAGTTCCTAAGTGAACAATGATCCATCTCTCAGTCACCAGTGACAGTGGAGTGGAGCCCAGTTCAGTTGCACGCTGATCCGGAGCCCGCAAGTGGGTCAACAGCGCTCTAACTCAGACCACCTGTCGCCGGCAGAATGCTAAACAACACCCACTACCCCGAACTAAGGCGCTGAGACGCTGAGACACACAGCACCTACCAGTAGACAACAATCAACCTCTTAACCATTGGAAAGAGGATTAGGATTGAAACTAAAGAATCTTGGAGACTATAAAGCCTTCGACAACGAATTGACGCAATGGTTCGAGCGTAGGCCACTGCACACGCACTGCACTGGCTTACTGCATCGGGTGGTTGTGGGTTCGATTCCCGCCAGAGGCAAATTTAGGAAACGGCCTTCTCGTAATTTCCTTTGTTGGGGTGGCACTGGGATCGCCTCCAGTCCATTGTACGGTAACCATAGTAAAAACGTTGCTTAGTTTGGGAATCTGTGGTTTGGGACCTCTTAACGGTTGGTTGGGGTCATGGCGGTATTTATTAGTCATTTATTTACCATAGTCTCGTATAAAAATTCTTAAGATTTATTTTCCTAATGGATGTTTGTGTACTAGATTCCTATCAATTCCTCAGTGGATTACATCAAGTAACTAATTATTATTGTCCATGCAAATGAGCGCTGTGTTTCAGCCTAGACAGTGAAGCAAAATGTACCCTGGCGCAAACTTAAGAGTTACGTCTAAAGCTAACTCAGACTCAGACCGGCTCCAATTTGTCCAATTTAAAGTTTGCCCAGACGTATCTCAAAAGAAATGATGAGGATAACTAAACAACAAAATGCAAACAGGATATCACCGGTTGACAACACTACGCTTTTTATCTTGCCTGTTGCATAATGCAATAATCATCATCTCTGGCTTGCTGAAATAGGTTTGGGAAATCCTTTATAAACTCTATTAGTCTCTGTTTCCACCAGTCCACCTAATATGACAGCTGAGATGAGGAGTCATAAAAAAGTTAATGATGGCCGAAACGGTTTAAATGGCTATTTGGTCTAAAAGTGAATAAATCTTCACTAAACCTGACATATTCCACAAAAAGCTAAGCTGCACCGTGCAACATAAACCGCTCATCTCTCCTAATCCTTTAATCAATGCAGTGGAGAGCGCAGTCGGCGCGGGCGCGGCGCCCTGTATTAACTCGGTACTTATTTCGCCGCGTCGCGCGTCGCCGGCTTAAGCCGAAATTATGGGCTTTTGTTTCGCAACGATTTTTAATATCCCGATCCTGGGTGCTGTGCCGGGGTCTTTATGAGACCTTGTTATGATATTTCTAGGAAAGTTAGGAATGGGATTTTGAATTGGAGGGATTGTAAGAGACCTATACAGTTTATCTAGAAAAATAAGGGTATGGCCCATGAACGTAATACTAAAAGGACTGGGTCTAAGCAGCTCGGCCGCATTGCTTAGACATCGCACAACTAGGCCGGTTACGTCATCACAGTAGGCGTGGCTTAAGTCAGTGTGCTGTTGGCGTTCGTCCTGTGCAGACGTCTTGCTAACGTTTGCATACCAAATATAATTATATTCGACACTAGATGACAAAGGGACGCCCCTTTGTACGTAATTTTTCATGATCATAGACTTAGTGACATCTAATGCAAAAAGTTAAACTACGTACTAACATCGGCATAAAACGAAGCGAGTAGTTCAGCTATTAACCGGTAGATAGATGCCACGCATTTCTTAACCACCACCACCCGCGCTATCCCGCGCAAATTACCACGCGTTGTTTCAAAGAGATATCTATTAAGAACGTCGCTTCTAATTAAAATCTCTATGGTACGGCCTGCCTAATGTTAAATAGTTATCGTAGCACTATAGATGTTTGTAATAACAAAGCCATCTTTCGCAAGTTGCCGGCCTGAAGGGGAAGGGGTAAGGGGGGGTGGGGAGGTTGAGCTTCCAGCTCTCTCACTCATCGTACGAAATGCAGCTGCAAAAGTTAATTTACGCCGATCTTCTGTTACTACTACCAGCACCAAGGCGTTGAAGTTGGACCGACCAATGGTCTTGGTAAGGTAAGGACCGACGCAGCAAAGTGGCACCAATTTGATGGTCTTAAAACCTCTTTTAAGTACCATCGTCAGATCAGAGGCGGTCTTTTCTTGTCTAGTAGTACACAGTACTTTTACCAAACCTTGATAGAAATACTGTTAATTTTCTTCAGACATTGACATTGCAGGAGATTGCAATACGCTGTGAAGACCTAATTCCATCCTATATTATGTCTCACGTGGCTCTAAAAGTCGATTCCAACCCTCACTACCGCCACCTCTCCTGAAACTATTACACTTATCGGCATTTTTATAAAAAAGAAAATATCTCCTCCATCATAAAGGTGATTTAACCGGGTGCGTCAAACCCTTAAAATTTTACGACGGTACCAAGTTCGATTCTCGGCGACTGTGAAATGTTATGTACAGAGATATAAGAATAGTCGTTTCCTTGTACGGCAGCGGCAGGTGTGTGCGTTATTTCAGCTTTTCAGAACCTGTGATGGCTATCGAAGAGTTTTTTTATGATAAAAGTTCATGAAAACCTAGTTCTTCAATCTTAAAGTTTGTGCCATCTAGCGGGATTTCCAATAACTATTATGATTTAGCCGTCTTTATTTTTTTTTCATCTTCGCAAATAATATTTATTTTCCTAAATGAAATCTGAGTGGCTGTTAGTCTTGCAAACCCAGTAACAGAGATTACACAAGACTTCCATAACTTTTTCCTTATCACGGACACGCTTTCTTATCTTTTATGAACCATTTTTTGTCCTGTAATCTCGATAATAAACACAGTGAGGTAAGCCGGGGTACTTTATACACGACATTTTGTAGGGAAAGCAAAAGTCCAATAGAATACGTTCGAAAATCATTCTTGGTGAAAGATCTTATTTTAGGCTTATTTTTAATCCACTTGATGAAATACTATCAACATATTATGTATGTGTGTGTATCAGCATATGCAAAGTCCTAAAATAGCCTACATAGAACCCGTAGGCTACCTGGCGAGTACCCTAGGTAGCAAGTTGCTAAGGCACGGCAAGAGGCGCGCAAGAGCCTCCGGCAAGTATCGGGTGAAACAGAGTAGGCCCTCTTGATCTCAAAGCAATTGCACGTTCTTTGCATCCTCGTAACTTGGTACGATTTTACTCTTACTTTAATTAAGAACCTATATTGAATGACCTCAAGTCATATTTCAATTGGATATGTAGTATAAGTTTATTGCCAGTGTGAAAAAAAATTGTCACGTATTTTTTTTAATGTTGCTGAATGAATCTAGCTAATTGTTATGCAGTAAACTTAAATCAGAGTGACAGTGGCGGTCTGCTCTGTTCGCTAATTACTAAATCCCAGAAAGCAATATGTTTTGTTTAAAGTTAAATCGTCGCAATTACAGTTTTTGTTTCTATTTCTGGGGTTCATATCTCTTAATTACACGGTGATTAAGTTTTGGTGAATTTTTGTTTTGAAACTAAATATAAACTATAGCAATTCAGTTAAACAATTTGAATTCGTCTCCACTGGGCGTTATCAATTGTTAAATCATTAATTGAGATACGTATTTCCCTTTTTATCTTGCTGATGTGGGTACATTTTTTTACTATATAAATAAAAATAATCTAGAGTACTGTATTAGGCCATAATTTAGTATTTTTTAGTAACGCATTATTTTAAATTAAAAAAAAACAACAACAGCACGAAGCAAAAAAAGTAAACTTGTAGCGTTACACACAAAGAGTAACAAACTTTTTTTAAAATTCTGTGATGTCAGAAGCAAGCGTGTGGTGCGGCAGCGGTTGGGCGGGCGGTGCGGGCGGGCGGCGCCCCGGGCAGTAGTACAATGTTAATTATTTAATCAGCGCCCACCGGGAATTAAAGGCGCCCGCGGGCATCCCGTAACACATTAAATGGGGTTCTAGAATAACTCTTTTCTGGTGCGATGAAGTCTAATTTAATTATGAATTAAGCTTGCACTTGCACGCTTTGTAGGTACGGATACAAAGTGCCAAGTGTAATTATACTTTGGGACCTACGTATTTGGTGCTTTATTTTTGCCTACCTCTCTTCTGAGGTTATACTTAAACTAGAATAGAAAGAATAGGTCAAAATTACGTGTATTTTTCATGTCTTTATAAACACACAGTTGAAAAGAAAACCAATGACCTAAACCAAACTCAAAACCAATCACCAATGGATGAATTTTCATCTATGTGCATAATTTACAGTTCGCTGACGGTGAGGGAAAACATCGTGACGTAACCTACCTATCCCTCGGGATTAGGTAATAGTCAGTTCCTGTATACACGGCGACAAGGTTCACCACCTGTCACGTTGGGTTCTGACTATCTGGTGAAACGTGGGCTTTGAGTTGGTGGTTAATACCTCCACAATGTGGTGGTGTATGGCCACTCAAGCCTCTGACTACCCCCGAATGGGGATAAAAGTCGTGACGTTACACATAATTAATAAAACAGCCATGTTAATTCCCGCGCTGATACCGGCGCTGATACCATGTAGGAGCCGCCTTTATTGGGAACGTGATTTTCAACAGGTCCCAAAGATTCAGCCAAATCTAATTATTTACGACGTAATCTTTGACGCTTTTAGTCTCGTCCTGTTTTTTCCAGAGCTTACGATGAGATAAAAAAATAAAAACCGACTTCAAAAAAACCTGGAGCACTAAAAAGCCTGAAATAATATTTCTATTACCACCACTGCCTACCCCTTCGGGAAAATCAGGCGTGATGATGTGTTATCGAGTATTTGGGGTCGGTGCCAATCTATCTTCTTACTTTTATAGTAGGTAGACTCGGCATACCAAGATTGGCACCGACTCCAAATACTCGATAACACATCATCACGCCTGATTTTCCCGAAGGGGTAGGCAGTGGTGGTAATAGAAATATTATTTCAGGCTTTTTAGTGCTCCAGGTTTTTTTTAAGTCGGTTTTTATTTTTTTATAAAAATAATTTTATTTCATCATTTTTAGTGGCGCCATACAAACTTTATCACTCCAAATGACCCCTTTGGGGGGTGACTTTTCCAAGATTCCAAAACAAAAGTTTCTTAATTTATTATATGCAGTATACATACTAAGTTTCAAGTCAATCGGACACAAATATATTTTTCTACCGTACTTCTACCCCTAGTTTCCCCCTTTGGGGGTAGATTTCCGAAATGATTTTTTTATGGGACCAAAACAACTTAGTCACCTACCAAATAACAGTTTAAAAAGAAAAATTGGTTCATAAACGTTAGAGATAAACGGTAACTCTCCATACAAACTTCAACACCTCGTTTTACCCCTTTGGGGGGGGATTTTTCTAAAACCCTGAAACATGAATTTCATTATTTCTTATGCAAAATATACATATTAAGTTTCAAGTCAATCGGACAAAAAATTTTTTTTCAGACGACCTTCACTCCCCAAAATTACCCCCTTAGGGGTCGATTCTAGGAATTATTTTTTTATGGGACCAACTTGGAGCTACGATCTACCGAACAGTAAAAGAATTTTTCAAATCGGTTCATAAATGCCGGAGAAATCGGTGAACATACATAAAAAAAAAAAAAAAAAAAAAAAAAAAAAAAAAAAAAACATACATACAGCCGAACATAGAACCTCCTCCTTTTTTGAAGTCGGTTAAAAATATGAGGAACGAGCTCTGTACAAGATCTCATAAACATGTATTATGAAGACCAACGAAGTCGGCAACATTTACAGACAGCCTCACTTCTAGTCTCGATGGAGAGAGGCACAACTCATGGCTATGTTATGGTATAAATAAATGAAATAGAAATGCTCGTAGCGACGACAATGAGAACGTATCGCCATTGAAGTCGAGACGAATGGCAATCTCGTCTCGCCGCGACTCTGAGCGCATTTGCATTTTATTCCCTACTACGACTAGTTACTATCCAGCATGCATCACAGGAAAACCTTGGGCAGGCCTATGTCCAACAGTGCACGTCTTTTGGCTGAAATGATGGTGATGATGCATCACGGCGAGGCGGCGAGTGAAGAAAATATACGTAGACATTTTACTAGGTATAATTTTTTTTGTAAAGCACTGCTTAGATTTATTGGGGCGTGTATGCAGTTAATTCAACAAGAACTTACGAAATGGAAAGGCGCACCACCAAGTCTAACAGATTAGGTACTTGTATTGATAATATCATCTTTTACTGACAAAAACTCCTATTCCATTCACATGACCAAAGAATAAAATATATATTGGAAACATCGTGAGGAAACCTACCTATCCCTCGGGATTAGGTAATAGTCAGTTCCTGTATACACGGCGACACGGTTCACCACCTGTCACGTTGGGTTCTGACTATCTAGTGAAACGTGGGCTTTGAGTTGGTTAATACCTCCACAATGTGGTGGTGTATGGCCACTCAAGCCTCTGACTACCCCCGAACGGGGATAAAAGTCGTGACGTTACATTGGAAACATATTTTTAGGTACTAACACCTTTAAATGAGAAATATAAAAAGTTTAAAAACTACATATACAAATACCAATATTGCTTAACCTATAGCTGATAAAGTCTACATTTGAACAATCCTACATAAAATAAACGTATTTTTTTAAATAATTTACCCAGATTGTCGCAAGTTGTTTGCAAACGGAAACGCACCCAACTATCGACGCTGAGATGAATAGCAATTCCCTCTCCCCGCAACTGGAGGGCATTTGCATTTAATTCCCGACTACCCCGGTTTTATACCCACCGTTTATAAACTGCATCTTCATCTGAGAATTGCAATTGCTTCTCTATGGGCTCTGCCGTACAGTATTGTACCCTGTTACTTCATGATTATTTTGCATTTTAACTATCCAGTGTATTCTACCTTATAGTCAAGTGTCCATTTCCATGGCTATTCGTTTAGTAGATAAACTAAACTGAACAAAATGTGTTGCCAGCCTTCTTATGGTCAACTTTAATTTTAAACAACTCTGAGACACCAAGTGGATAGACCCCATACAATTCTGGTCTATGCTCGAGACATCTACTAAGTTATAATTAAGCAAGACTATGTATAAAGCTAAGTTAGAACACACTGATTACGGTTAATGGGCGCGCAGCGGGCGCACTTGATTGTGTTACGGTTTAACTTGTACTTAGTGCTAACTTAACTCGATGAGAAGCGAAACTGTTCACAATAAGTATGTATTGGATGCGAGGACTGCATACTAAAGTTATCTTTTTAGTGTAATAACAACAGCAAAGTTTTAAGCAACATGAAATGCAACATGCATCAACTCTGGACAAATTGTTGACGAAACACCCACATATAAAAGTTCATACAACAAGCGTCTTTTAGTCATCGATGTAATCATAGTTTTAGAAAGCTATGTTTCAGTTGGTGTTGAAAAAGTAAGAAACATTATTTGATTCCTCACAGATGTAAGGATCCTTATATCGTACACATTCAAGAAGTCATTGACTTATTTGTGTCGTCTATAGCCAGGAACAATTTATAGAAATAAATACGTCTCCCGGCGCGGAATCCCGGACAATCCCCGACACGCCCCGGGAGCACCTACAGACGCGCTAAGCCCTGGACAATTACTTGGAAGCAAGTTTAAATTGCATTGCTTTAGGATCCAGACGAAAACTACAAGTTGTGATGTGATACTTTTAAAGTTTTTAGTATTTTGTTAAATATTTTAAGAGTAAAATTACTTGTGATAATAGCTTGTAAAACAAGAAGCCTTTTTCGTGCTTTTGTTTGTTATAGAATACTACTAATGAAGAAGAAAAAGCTTAGGTTTTAAACGGTGATACAAAAACCATTTCAAATTGCTTCCATCTGTAAATTGAATAATGATAGTAGTCTATCTATAATCGTGTATCATAGTGCAGCTTTCAATGTTATTTCACGGCTCCTAATCAAAGGGAACTTTTCATTTAAGTATTGAGCACGTGTGCACGCTCTGATGATTCAATTGGGTAGAGACCCGCGCTTACATTGACACGTTCATGACCTTTTAAGGCTTTGAAAGAAGGTTATTATGATGGCATGGAAATAATTTTTAAATTCAAAGTAATTTGTGTAATCTATCCATATATTTTTGACATAAATAACTTAGGCCTAGCCCGCACTGCGAATAAAATCCGCGCAGTTTTTTTCATAATTCTGGAACCCATGGAATCATATTATGAATGTGTCCGCACTCGCGATTTTAAATTCGCGCAATTTGACAAGGTGCGGTGCGGAATAAAATCCGCGCGAGTTTTATTCGCTGTGCGGCCAGTTGTAAAGCGTGTATTTTTAACACATATTTTACTTTACTAAATTCTCTGGAAGTTTTGATATTTAATTATTAATCTGACAACTTTCTAAATATCAGCTAAATCTCGTGCAAAACTCTCGTTATTACACGTAAGCACTTTATCTGAAATCATCCCGTCTCAGCTGTAAACTCGTTACCGGTCGCACGTACCGGATAGTTCTGGAACTTACTGGTGCAAACTAGTTTTGACTGGATCAGTCGGCGCGTCAGAGTTGTCCTGCACCTGCAACTTGGTAATGCAAGTGACGCGATAGAATTCCAGGCTGCCGTCTGATGTTTGAATTTAAATAGTTGCCGGGGTGTTGTGTGCGATTACCCCTCGTTTTGGTTTTTAACATATAGCTGTAAATACTAAACAGAAATGATTTTATACTTCAGATGTACGAAATACTTTCGCGACGGTATTTAAAGGGGGCGCACTTTCAGCCATTTAAGTTATTGTTAGTACCAGTCTCTGACTCTTGAGACTACATCAAAAGCGGTAAATAAAAGAACACTTACGCACTGTACGTGTAAATATACCTACACCTCCAAACTCCATCTAAGAAAAACTAAAAATATCCTGATTTCATTAAACTCCACGACAGATAATAAGAGTTCGCGAACTATGGGAACTAATACAATTTACGGATTGCGACGTGCCGCGGATTAACTTAGCGGGTGCACCCCGGTGCGGTGCCGGTGCCGGTGCTGGTGCTGGTGCTGGTGTCGGTGCCGGTGCCGGTGTTGGTGTCGGTGCCGGTGTTGGTGTCGGTGCCGGTGCCGTCTACGGCGCTATAGTATACGAGAACGATCGATATTTCACTTGTTGGTTGAGATAAGTTTGCTATGGTTGCCTTGCGCAAGTTAAATTAATTTTCAAAATAAGAACGGGTTACTAAAATCAAAATCAGCATTGATTGGTTAACATGTGGCTCCATCAGAAAATAGCTTAACTATTCCAGATATTGGATTTCATTGTTATTGCATGCTCTGTCTGACGCTTATAAACATTTAATAAAAGCATGTATTCCCATAATTGCCTGTCAAAGCGCCATGATGGGATGTAGGCACGGGGCTTACGGGGCGATCAAGTCGATCCCCTCCCCTACTTGGAGAGGGGTAATAAATACCGTTATTTATCGCTTTATACCAGTTTGTAGCTTCAACATTTATGATAGCGGATTTGCTAATGGTCGTAAAATAGCAGTAGCTATGGTGTTTCTTTTAATTGATTTCGCTCGTCAATTCTACTGAAGTTATAAAATGATTTTAAAATTGTAAATTTTTGTTTCAGGTAATTAACACAAAGATTTTTTGGAAAACTTGGTTGGAATTTGTGAGTACAACATTTCAGTGAACTTTTACTAACGGCTTTATCTTTAACATAATATTTTGTCTGCTGTTGTAGACAATGTTGTCGTAGACAAATGGGCTATCAATACATACAAGTTAAATGTATCATTTGGCAGTAATTCATCATATTGAGGCAGAAGCATCTGATGAAAATATTTTTATATAAATAATAATAATAATATCCAGGGACAGTTTTTACTCACGGCTACCTGATCCCAAATTAAGCAGAGCTTGTACTATGGAAATCAGATAACTGATATTACTACATATACTACTTTTTTATTTGTAAATACATACTTAATATACATATAAACCCAGACTCGGGACATAGAGGCATGTTCATGCACACAAATGCATGTCCCGGGTAGGAATCGAACCTACGACCTGCAGCGTGAAAGGCGCGATCACGCCAGCCACGCCAACGGGCCCATCAAAAATAAAAATCTTTAACTTTGTCAATATAAGTAAACGAATTTTAAATCATGGTCTTTTACACAAAGTCTGACTTTTTAACTACCTATAAAAGAGTGCGCTGTGAAGAGCCCTCGGAGGGTCTCGTCCGATTGTGGCGCTCTCACGCAAATTGATCAAAGTGCCAACGAGAGACAATCACCGACCGACATTTTATCTCACTCCAACCGAATCGGGCGGAGCTCATCTATAGATTGGTCTACGGTGTCACTGATTTTAAAATATTCAGCCTTTGTACACGGCAACCAACTCATAGGAGAGAGACGGAACCTAGAAAAAAATAAATTCACGATTATAGCCTCTGTGTTTCTTATAAGTACTGCTGTCAACAACAGACCGTAATTGAAAATGATTATTGACAGCAACGATCAGCTCATTGCCGTAAACATGAAGTTCCTATAATCCATGTTATTACAGTTATGTGTGAGTAACGTTTCTAGTCACCCAACATTTCGACTACAACCATTGCTATATTCGATTTGGTTGACAACCTGGACTATGAATACCGCACCATCCATTAGGGCATTTACATGGAAAAGGATCAGAGTGATAACTGCGAGGCGCAATTCACAACACGCCGGTAATTTCACACGACGCGCGACACGCGACGGGAACGGGACGGCTGCGGACAATTTAAATGTCGTAGCGAATTGAAACGACTCGGGATTATCTTCTGTCAAGAGTGGGATTATGTGAAGTGTCTAGTACTTATTCTGGACATTATTGTTAGAATTAATGCTTGTTGAAAAAAGAAAAGCTCCAAGAAATCAAATGTGTTGGCTCTTTTAAAAGTCATCAATAGTTTTGAGTTTTCCTTTAAGATACATTTTGGATAAAATACGGGATTTTAATTTATTTTTTTATTTCGGAATACGTTTAATAGAACAGAATTAACTCGTGGTAAGGATCCGAACATTTGTATTAATTGTGGCCAGGTACTTGAATACGAATATGACGTGTATTTTGGAATCTGCGGATGTGCTACATCGAAAAGTCCTAGTATTAGTATCGTTTTCGAGTCTGATTACGATTTCAGAAGGCATCGTTTCCCCCGACTGCGCAGCCACTTACTGATTCACGCAATTATTACTCGCCAAATCGTTATTGATAAATGTCCTTTTAATCCAATCCTTCTAACATTTCGTCAGATCTCCATACATTACGGGGCCGTAATCAATCATTGCCGATCGATGGGCCCCGTGGGACGATCTATTCCGCTATAAAGTAATGGAAATTGAGTGTTTGTGGACCTTTTAATGTCGAATTCAAATGCGACGCTTCTCGTAAATGGCAGTTAGGGGTAGAATGGATGAGCGAATTTATTCGTAGCGTTTTTCAAACTGAATATAATATGTATTCACTACTGATATTGTTAGTGTGGTCAGGATGGGTAGGTACGATAGATTACGATAAGATGAGGCCAATAAATAGAAATGGCTAGGACTAAGACTGATTGTCTCATAAGATACCAATTTATTTTATGGATAATGTAGAAGCTCTAGGTACGTAATTTATTAAAGTAGATGTCTTATTAATATCCTGGCTGACATTCCTCTGGAGGCAAGGGCTACTGAGTGCCACATTCTAGTATACTGACACACCTCTTCCGCTACATCCGTATTCATACATCTTGTCATGCTCTTCTAACGGTTACGAGTGCTTAATTTAATTAAAATGCTCAAAACCTAAAATAAATTAATATCAAACTAATCAGACACAAATAATCGATTAGATAACACTGAAAAGTCAAAGTGATCAAGTTAACAGTATTTAACAAGTTAGCGTCGCGAAGTTGAGCAAACTGAATCAACGCAAGCGACCCGCGCGCGGGAATAGAACCTAGCAGGAACAATACAGGAGCTACTAGCGATATCTATTAGGTACTTCAGTGTTGTCTGTTCTTTGCTTCAGTCATGTCAATGTCTTGAAACTTTCCTCAGCAGACGCGGAAATAACTATATTTAACTAGGTACCTAATACTTATGATTTGTTTTTAATAGATGAGGACTTCTTCTTATCAAGTTGATGATTAATATCCTTAAATAAACATTGAGGTACTCCGGTGAATAAATTTAACACGATTAATTAAGTCTTAAATGAAAATAATGACTTCCTTAATTAACATTCGCCTCACAACTCTAAGAATCCTTTTGTTTCGAACCTTTCGTTTATAAGCTCACTTGAATTTTTCGCTTCAGTGGGTACTTGTTAACTAAACTTTATCTAGACTCAGCCTAACCGTTGATCAAGTTATAAGTACAACGAAGTGTGCCCCGAGAACGGAGGATTACTGCGGATAAAACTAAAACTAATCAGTTTAGTTCTCATGACTAAGATTAATTGGTTTTGTATTAAAGTTTTCTTAGTTTTAGTTCAGGCATGCCATGCGTGTAGCTCACTAGTTTATTAAAGTTAAATAGGATTGATAAAGTATAAATAGTAAAGTTAGGAAGGATTTTTTGAGGTTATGCATAATATTTGTTTAATTGTAGTTAAAAGCAGTATAATAAGTGCATGGCTATTTGTACTTTTCTCCTTTCCTGTGAGGGGGTCGGCGGTGGAGAAAACTCAACTCCAAAGTATTATCCACCCGCTTTGAGAAGCTGGTGAAGTTCGCTACTTCATACATGACTTTCATATTCTTGATCCCTCTTCCACGGTTTTATTCTTATGAACGTGGTTGTATTACATCGTTCTTGTTCTTATAAGTTACTTACAATTTATTCCCCATACCTGTAACTTAACCTCCATTATGGTCCTACTTATTCAAACCATTATAACTATTCTGGCCACGTCTCTTCGTTTCTGGCGCAGCAACAAATGTGCGTAAGTAAACAGCATTATAGGCGTCAATCGGTCGTATTTTGTGATACGTCGATACTACGTATAAATCTCCACTTAACAGCTTCCTGGACTGTGTGTTTGGTAGGTGTAGAGTACTGGAGCGAGTGGCCGAGTCAAGTGTCAAGTGATTTGGTCTGTCAAAACAGTCGGTAAAAGCGCATCTCTTTCCAGAGATCATTGTGAAAGGATGAATGATAAGAGATGAAAGATGCAAGAGAAGCACTGCTATCGTCTGTATCTTGGGCTAATCTATGGCCGTATCATACATCGCACACATGAATATATTACCAGAACCTAGTGCTTGGCGGTCAGCAAAGTAGGTACGAAAACATATCATTAAAAATTCTATACAGCAATCTCCGATTTACAAAACGGTTAAATCATTAAACAACCGTATACAGTTATATTTAAAACTGTTACTAACACCTATTAATAGCCTACTCGCTAATCCACTGTACTTGCCTGTTCTGAACGCAGCACCGTTGGAATTTCAATGAGAACCCTTTGGTGCCGGCGAGGGCACGGCCGGCGAATCCTAATGAAACTGCTTTGTTGTTTATCGTACGGAACCCCAACGTATCAGCGGATTGAACGAGATACGTTGGTTTAACGAGAGCTACGGATTCCTCGAGGTGCAGGTGGGCAGAGCTTCGATCAGTTAAGCCTTTTGTGTCGGAAAACAATTGGTTAAATTACTCTGCGACGGTTAGCAGTTGAGACATGATTAAAATACTGTAAATTGTTTATGGTCTAAGCCTAGTTATCGGGTCTCTAGGCAGCGACGGGTCTACAATTCGATTTAAATTATTGTCGCACCTTCACTTAGTGCTTGTGTTTACTCAGTTTAATGGCACGGGACAGCTAGTAATGTGCAAACGTACAATGGAATAGCAAAGAAAACCATAAAAAAGAATATAATAGAAAACCAACCAATACATTTAGACAGTTTCTTGCATCTCTGGCATTACCAACTTGCTCACTCGGCATGTCTAAAGGAGAAATATCTTGCTATCACTACTAGGGTCTCTACTTTACTAAATCCCATTCCAATTGCAATCCCCACCGATTCCAGCTAAGCGAAAGATCAAGAATTAGATAAAACCGTATAAAATCCACATCCTACTGGAACAGTTGCATTTTATACACAGGGGAGATAGGAACCAAGCGATGATAGTGTGCAAATATGTACTTCAGATAGCGCAAATATTTTAAATCCGGAGTTACCGAACTCGTTTCACAAGTTGGCGGAAGTTCGCAACTATGTCCGAGAAGAGCGCGATTCTTAACTGGGTGAATCAATTAAACTGTTTCGGGGAACGACGGGTCCTCTTGAACTGTCATTCATGGAGTATGTAGATGGAGGTACGTAGACTAACAGGTATGCAGTGTGTGAAAATTTTAAATATATTTTTGAACAAGATTAATTGATAGAAGCATACTAAGTCTTATTTTATTGAGTAACATAAGTTTTCTGTTTTTATTCTGTAATATTACGTGGGTGTAATAGATATAACTTATTACAATTTTCAAACGGTAGGTAAATAAAACTATAATAATGAAATATTATGTGTATTAACGACCACATTCTCCGTAGTACCGCGTGATTACACCCACACAAAAGGCAGCGCACATCTTCTATGACAAAGATACAATCTATGAACTGTCTTTACCAAGCTCTCTGAACATGTTAGTACTTCGTGTATCAAAATCCTTTCTGTGAGAACTCGGCTTTATTTTAACGAGTGCCATGTCCTCGGGACTGGCTTGCTTTGCCAAAGCGCATTTTATTCCGCAAGTGCTTTTTCTTGTTTTTGTTCCGACTGTTTGTTATTTAATTAATTGCCGTCGTTATCCTTCTAAGACCTACCCGGAAAAATTTTGCTATAGCCACATTAGGGCCTCCGCAGACTTGCTACTTTTAGCATCGGTGACCGGCGATTTTGTGACGTATCAATGCTGTGTCGCTTTTCTTCGGGCGCGAACGAGCGAGACGCAGCATCAAAATCGCCGATCGCCGATGCTAAAAGTAGCAAATCTGCGGTGGCCCTTAAGCAGATTGTTGGAAATTGTATTTATATCGTCCTACGTCTCAAGGAATATCTTACATTTTATGAAATATTTTCCACAAGCTGACTACTCATATTCTTGACAACACATTGCCAAAAATAACTCCAATAACTCTTTAAACACACATATTTCCCCGTCGCATCCAGCCGTCAGCGGCCGTGTCCTCCCCTCCCCTCTCCCCCCTAATGGCCATAACAATATATTTTCCACTTTATTCGGAGACATTCGGAATATTTCCGCGGAGTTGTTGAGTTATGCCGCGTCTCCTCCATCTTGCTAAATGAGAGACATATGTGAAGTATGCCGGTACTTCGGTGTGCTTGGTGGTACTTGATGGTGCTTTCCGTGCGTCGTTCTGGCTCAGGGAATCACTCCCTCGGATGTTTTTACGTCAAATGGTATATACTTGGATGGTTAAGGCTACGATCCTTAAACAGAGTACAGTCATATTTTGCCGAATTACATTCCATGAAAAGTGTAAGTAATACAAAAGCTATAAACTATTAGCTTTTTGTTGTGTTGCTGTAATTTCTGTTTACCTAGTACACACGATGCTGAGCATGGATCTATTTTCTGTCCCCCATAACTTATAAGCGATGTTTAACCGATTATACAGTAATTCCGGCGGACCCACTTAACATAACCCATAAATATTAGCCGCAATATATCTGCTGGCCCCTTAATCTGGACAAGACACGATTTTAAGCACAGCGAGCATTTTTCACATGAGAGTCAGAATCGCTCTTTGAACTTAAGAAACCTTTAACCTTTATTATGAACCTTTGCGCAAAGTTGCCTGAAAAGTGACATAATGATTTAACAATTTAGAATTCCTTTTGTTACAGCGTAAATAAAAATGTCTAAAACTCCTTCTAGTCACGTAAATAGTATCGAATCACTTTAAAACTGTTCTCGAGAGCCGAGACACACGGTTCCAACGTAGCTAAACTACTAGACGGAAAAGAAAGTTACAATAAAAATAGTTTTCAAGCATTTGAACGGCCACAGGGACTGCACGCGAGTATGCTGGAACCGCGGTGTAGTTTCTATCAGATGGGCCACAATGACATGAAAACGAAAAGACAGACTTCCAAACCCAATCTACGTTCATTCGGACTCGCTAGTCACCAGTGTCGGAAAAATATGTGTATGGCAAATTGGAGGTTCCTCTAGTAGATCGCAGGCCTTTACATTGTTCGTAAATTTGTAAAATATGCGTAATATTCATTGTAAAAAGAGTCAAGCGTGCTCAGCCGCTATACGAGGGATTCGACGGTTTAATGATAGTAGCGAACTACCCCTAGAGCCCTAGAGTCTCATTACATTGTGATAAAATGTAATCATTAGGGTGTAACGATGCCACTTTAATTGCAATATAGGGGTCGTGCAATCTCCTTTTATTCTCCACTAAACTAGCCCTCGGCAGAGGCAGTGTTAAGAGGATTATTTTTATAGCTTATTACCCACCTGATTTGGTGTTTGTTATCTATTTTAAATTTTTGCTTATAATACGAAATGCATAGACCCAACAATGCGATCGGTAGTGAGCACTTTTAGGGCATAAGTATAATAATATACTTACGTCAGTCAAGTCGTAAGTCTGTTTTCGGAAGCGTAGTATAATATTTTGAATAGCGCATCTAGAAAACGGGGTACGGGTCATTTCGGCCCGCAGATAATAGGTCCCGCGGGCCTCGAGTACACTCTGACAGTTTTGGATCTGAAGAATTGATAGGCCGATTTATATTCACGGTGTCGGGTATATGTATGCAATTAAGAATCGGAGAGAGGTGCAGGATTTAGTTTCCGTCCCCTCGCGGGCTCCGCAAAGCAATCGTTGATAGCTGCATTCCTGCGGGACGCTAAGCTGCAATTGAGCCACGCGGCGTTCTCGCTATATCACTTGACAGCCAATACGCTAAATTGTATTATTACTTATACCCTTATTTTTTCACAGTGGTCATTTTTTTCTTGACTAGATTGCACCCCGATGTTATATTGTATGTCTTCTACATAGTTAGTGTTCTTCGCTCAGCACTGTTGCTCACGATGAGTATGTTACAACTTACTTAGGGTATTCGCCATCTTAAAAATATCTGCTGAAACACTCCTACACAAAGATATTTGCAAAACGGGAGCCAGTGGTTCGTTATACACTCATTAACAAAGCCTAATTTGCTATCAGAATTCCAAAATTACTAGGAGAGCTATCAAAATAATCTAGCTATTCAGAATAATGTAAAACAAGTTTGTACCGTTCGAAAATCTCAATAAAAATGTTCCATTCACAATAATTAGCGTTTCGCTCAGCTCCGCTCGGCGAGGCTATTTACATTTTTATGAGGATGCACCGAACGCCGGACAAATTAAACGCGATGCGAAGACAAAGAATAACGTGAAAAACAGCTACTACGACACTGGACGGCGGGATCTTCATCAGATTGTATACATGTACATAATTTACCTGGCAATGGTAGTATCGTTCGGGAAAAATGATTGCATTTTATTGTCGGTATATTCAAAATACCAAACATTTTATGTGTCATCCAAAACTAATATTTTACTAGCTGCAGCGCTAGTCTTCTGTAATGTGAGAACATCTATATTATTGTGATCAAGTAGTGTCAGGTGCATATCAAGTCAACAGAGGCATATAATTACCATCCCCCCGCACCCGCGCACCCCCTCAGAAGCGCGTCGAGCGGCGCGTGAAACAAGCACGTCAGTAATTGCACGAGTGCCGCGTGACGTCACGGCACGCCAGGCACCAGCACGCTTAGCATGAAAAATGTAGACTTATATGTCGCGCGACTCCTTAAACCATCTCTTCTCTTCCGACTATGTCGCGACCTAAAGCATGAACTGACAGGAAGACAGCGAGTCTACCGTCGGTAGAGTCTTATCTACCGAAGAGTAATCTGTCTTGCCGTTATAAAAAAACATTTATTTTTAAATATGGTAAGACCGAAACGATCTTCTAATCGCAGTTGCCGAGTTTGGGTACGGCACTAAATCATTCATTCTTTGTTCACTTCATTCGGTCAATACAGATCTCACCGTGCGTTTCCACTGCGCAATAACATTTTGTCACAACATATTGTTGTCTCTATTTAATGACAGCAAAAAAATAGAGACAGCAATATGTTGTGTCAACATGTTTTTGTGCAGTGGAAACGCACGGTAAAACTGACAGTGATGTTTGGCAGATTTGATATTTGTAAACAAACACAACAAACGCCGCTAAAACTAAATATTTTTATGTTTTGTGTGATTTTGTGGAAAAATGAATACGAGAAAAGGGTAAGTGCATTTTGTCTATATAAGTACATAAGACTGAGGATAGGGTAAGTTGTAAATATATGTATTTGATGTTAGAATCTTCAGTCGCTTAACATAAAAAGTTCTCGATCTAAGAAAAGCTAACACAAAGTTTAATTTCAGGGTTAAAACTAGTAGGAGTAGCCTGAAGCAGGTGCAGATGTTGGTCTCCTATATGCAGGCCAACACTGCTTTTGCCAATGGGAATTTTAGTGGGCCCATGGGCCAGCGGTCCGGGCCGAGCAATGGGAGCAGCTGAGAGAATTATTACGTAAGTACTTATTATACATTAGATTATAATGTAAACTACTACCTCATAGACAGTTGTAATTATTAATCGGTAAACAATCGAAGGTTAAGCAACACTCGGCAACGCTTTTACAATTGAGTGCTAATAGAACTGAGTGTCTCTGTGCTCCTGTACTTGCGCACACACTTGTGCATTATAATATCTTCTGCACAGATGACTAGTGTCCGTTGAGATTGGTCACCGAGGCCCCAATTCGGTTAAGAGGACTACTATTACTAAAAGAATACCTACTGTGCTCTTAATGGATTTGTTCCTAAGTAATTAATATAAGTGAACCTTCATGCCTGAATTCCCAGAATCCGAAGGAAGCTAGGAGCAAGCAAATGAGTTTTGCAGTGCACCCATATTCCGTCGATGGTATTTTGGCCCTAATGTAAAAGGGTGCGAGCTTATTGCCATTATACAAGGCACAATTCCCTACCCCTACGAATCCCTCTTAATCTGGGAGGAATCAGGGCATATTTCACCACACTGGCTGAAAAATATATAATTGCCAATATTTTTTTCACAAATAAGGCGGTCAACAAGCCTTCGGCCCGCCTGATGTTAAGCAGGTATTGTAGGCGTAGGTTGATAGGGGAGCGGAATAGTGGAAAGGGAAGGGAGGATAATTAATAATGTTTGAAATATCTTTTGCAGGATGTAGCAAAACAACTGCGCTTAAAAATAGTATTGCTGCTGCTGAAGCTCCGAGTCACCGAAAAAACAGGTAAATAAATTGATATCAATTTGTTTGTAAAATTTGAAAACTTTAATAAAATAAAAATAAAATCAAATAATTATCCAAAATATTGTTGCACTATAGCGTTACGTTTATTGTCCGCCACAAGTTTTGAGTTTCCGTTCCGATCTGCGATATTTCCATGAGTTCCATGGGTACTCTGGAAATTATAAACATTTTACTTAAAAGTATGATGCTAAGCCTAAAAATAAGAATGTGATAATTTGAAAATTACATGTAGGTACCTATAATGTCGCATTATGTTGTATACCTATAGTACAGCATGCATAAACTACTTGACTTGATTTTTCGGCGGAGTAGTGCAAACTCCTATCTATTCCCAAACTCCGAAAGGTCCACTTCAAGTAGCCGTTCGTTCTCTCAATTAAATTTCTGGTTTGGCAATGTCACTCCGTGTATCTAAATTGAGGGGTGTCCCGAGGTGCATTCCTAATTGGAGTCATCAGCCATGGCTCCAAGGCATAGCCAGAATCGCCTGAAAATTTAAATAATAATAATTTGTTTATTTTTTATAAATTTTTTGTTGCAGGTTACGCAGTGAACGATTAATAATTAAGTTTTAATTTGTTATTTATACAAAGTGTTTTTATTTTTTATGAGTTTATTATATAAGTTTTAGTAAGAAGATCTTGTAAATGTACCTATTGTAATTTACCTACTCAAAGCTTATTTATTGTTTGTTAGTATGAGAGTAAAAGCCTGCCGCACTCAGAGACGTCTCGTCTAAAAAGAGTGGTTTGTGGGGATTGATCCTTATTACATTTCATTAATAAACTGTTTCATAATCATCAGAACAATCCTACTAAATAAATAAATGAATAACTGATTAAACTTACTTTTTTTGTTTGTAAATACATACATAATTACACCCATACTCGGGACATGAAGACATTTTCATGCACACAAATGCATGTCCCGGGTAGGAATCGAACCTACAATCTGCAGCGTGAAAGGAGGAATCTAAACCAGCCACGCCAACCGTCAATTAAACTTAATAGGTAAATTAAGTTAATTATAAAAGAAATAAGAAACTATAGAACACATCTCACCAAGCAGATAATAATTGCCGATTCGGCTGTTGTACAGTCTGCGCATCTCCTCTTTTATCGTTGAATTATTAAATATAAATAGGTCGTGTGTTCGACCCGGATAGTTGGCGTTGCAATTCAGGATTCGACAGTCTGAGTCCGCAATCAAGAATATAATTGGGATTAAGTGTAATTAATGTAATCTAGCAGGTAGGCAGTAGTAGCAGTATTAGCTTTGTGGAGGAACGCCAGCTTATACCTAGGGTAAGTAAATTTTGCTCTTGGCCAATAGAGCGCTGGTAGTGGCCAGTCATCAATATTTTGATGGATTTAAGAATCTGCAAGTAAATAGAAAAAAATTAAGTAACTTGAAATAAATTACATACCTAACATAAAATGAAATATCTTTTGACGTTTAGTAGGTAGGTAACTATACTTATTATTAAATGACCATGTAGCGTACCTACCTCAATGATCACAGAATATCCCGCTGAATTTTTGGGGGTAAGATCCCCTTCGAGCTCCGAGCAAAGGTACCTACTCCACCATTTCCTTGCTTATTTTAAAGATTTGGCAGAACTCTTGCTCTGGGAGCTCGAAGGGGTCGCAGAGTTCCCGCACTTGCCGTCTGTGCCGCTTGCGGGCTAATTTCTCTTCATTTAGAGATAATAAAAGATTTCGATACAATCGAGCCACTTTTAGTTTGCCGCGTTTGCCGCTTTTTTATTTTCTTGTAACGTCACGACTTTTATCCCCGTTTGGGGGTAGTCAGAGGCTTGAGTGGCCATACACCACCACATTGTGGAGGTTTATTTTCTTAAGCCAGTATAACAAAAAATCACCACGTTAACTAGGTATTTTGCCAGTGTTAAGTATTTAATAGCAATAAAAAATTCAATATGATAGCATAAGCACCTAAAACATTAAAAACACCGTTCATTTTGGATAAAAAGTCGAGTCATATTCAAACTAACTCTTAATCGCGGCCTACAACAGTGGTAGACATATATCTCTACCCCGAGCTGTCAAAAATAGAGATACATTGGCGGTCATGTTATGGCCGTAGACTATAGTCTTCAACTGACATTAAGTCGCACCCTAGTCGCTTGACGCGCGGTGTTCGTGCTAGGGCCTGTAGACATAGCCCGCTGTGACGTCATTTGCGCGATTGTATATGACAGTTAGGCGCGAAATAGCGCTTGTCTTCGGGTTCATGCTAAGCGTGCAGGCGCAGGGGACCTGCCAACGACGTCTTTATTTTAAAATGGAATGCCTTGGAGATTTCCCACTTTTGGTGGAATTTCACAATTTCGTTATCAGAATAAAAATGGTACTGTTAAAAAGAATGCCAATACTATTTATTGTCGATCCTTATGTTATCAACCTAAATTTTGGCGCCCATCGTGGGACTTTAATTACTTACATACATTCTCATCACTGCCAATCACAACTCTCGTGTTATCAAATAAAAAAAACAAATTACGAATGGGAAAAAACCTTTTCAACGACAAGCAGCGAATGTCCAAAGGACACTTTCCAATATTCGTCTGTTGTGGTCGTTGAAACTGGTACCAATCTACATAATATAATTAGAACGCCCCGCCGGACCCCAATTGATAAAGCGTACCCTTTTCGCGTCGAAAAAAAGTCCGAATCTTTTCGGAAAACACAGTCATTTCGGAATAGAATTTAAAGCGGATTTGGTTACCCAATTCATTAGGAGAGCTTTTAGGGTATGTAGCAATTGGGAATGTATTGCTTTAACGTGTATTTTTGTATCTATTGTTTGTATAAAGACATACTCCATTTTTTTCTAAACTGTTTGACCAGCCCCTAGTGACTGACGACGTATGGTTTGCCAATGATAAGGGCCTCCGCAGACTTGCTACTTTTAGCATCGGCGACCGGCGATTTTGTGACGTATCGATGCTGCGTCGCGTTTCTTCGAGCGCGAACGAGCGAGACGCAGCATCAAAATCGCCGATCGCCGATGCTAAAAGTAGCTAGTCTGCGGAGGCCCTAAGGTATCTATGTTGGATCATTTCGGATATCATAAGACGAGCACTAGACAATTTACCGCATTAGATAACAGCATCAGCGCAGTTGATTTTTAAAGTGCTATTGATCGTGGATGGACTACGTTGCCGGAAATAGTAGTAATATATTAAAGTCTATTCAAAGAGGTATTGTGTACAGGACGTCTTGTCGGTGGTAAATTCGACATATTTCATCGTAAATTCCTGTGCCTCAGTGTGTCACCACGCCGCCGCCGGTCTCATGTGTTGAGGGTCGGGTGAGCGCGACCGCAACGTTTAGAGCATTCCGTCAGATACCCTGCCCGGTCCAAACAACCCTTAAAACTAGGAGCTTGCATGTAATGTTTTGACAATGGGACGAATGTTGCCCTAACGGCCGAATACTCGTACACAACTCAAATTTGAAAGCTGCTTAACTTTGACGCGCCATACAAAAATAACAGATGATGTCTTCAACTGCTAAGTGGGACTTAAACATTTGAGTAGCCTTTGTGTATTCGGCTGTAGATTGTCAAAGTAAATTGTACCTTAAGATTGGAGCTGGCAAAATAATATAATGCCGTGTGCCCACTGGCAAGTAACTTCCGCAATTTCTTGCCGAAGTCGCTTGCCGACTTGTTTCCACTGACTGCAATTTTACACAACCGTGTACATGTGGGACTTGCAGCAAGTTCGGCAAGTCGCAGAAGTCCACTTGCGTGAGTGTTTACACATTGGAAGTCGCTTGCGCAAATAAACTTGTGCAAGTTTTCTTGCCAGTGGACACACGTTATTAGATCGTTCAAAATAAAACAAGACGCACTTCTACGGTACGTTTTTAATCGATTACTGAAAAGCCAAAATGAAAGGTTTACAAGAATCCCAAGTACAAGATGTACCATTTATTTCATTTCATTTTGTTTGTTTTCAAATCATTTGAACATGAAGTTGTTTTCTGGAGTCAATGTAGTGGAAATATCTGGCGGTTGCTGATCCATTGAGCGCTTCCATCATTTCAATGTTATGCCATCAGAATTCACTGTATCCATTAAAGCAATGTAATTATGTTCACTGTCCTCTGAGAATTGCACTGAAGTCGATATTTGAGGAACCGATTATGACTGATAGAGTTAGATAAGTTGTTTCCATCATTTCACTGGACCTGTACAGTCTATTGGGTGCGTCCAAAAGAGGCGGGCGGGCGCGCCCAAGCAATTAGTTTGACGTTTGATCACGTAGATATAATGTCAAAAAAGCAACATACAATCGAATTGAGAACCTCCTCCTTTTTGAAGTCTATTAAAATGAATGCTCGCCTCATGTAGACGCACCCAATAGTCTTTACAAGTTATTTCAATTTATTTGCAAATAAGCAGAAAAAATAAATTAATCACATAGTCTCTGTGACACCGCCCTAGCAAGACCGCATTCCGCCCGCCCCCGCTTCGGCTTTGCCGTGAAGACGTCATTTTGCCTTTGCATTTTGCACAGTTCCGTCTCAAGTGATGGCGGGACTCCGCAATTTCTAGTGCTTATAATTTACCCGCTTGGATCTGATCAATTTATTGAGAAATATTTTCAAATAACAGGCTCGCTTTATTTGTTTATGTTTCCGTCGTCGTTAGAGCACGTTGTAAATGGCTTATATTTTATTACTAGCAAAATATGGAAGCTTAAACGAATAGACAATACCTACGTTACGCACATTTAATTAGATGTTCCTTTACGTTTAAATCTATGATGAAGTAATCTGGTCCTCGTATATAATATTCACAAGTGAACAAAAATATTCGCAGCCCCGGTAAACATTTTACAGTACTTTGTAGAAATGCGAGCTATAATGTCATTATTATTTTGTTCCAGGTACACTGCCGCCCGGCTAGCCAGCATCTATCCACCGCCCTAATGTCGCTGGATATGTAAATACTGTTGCTTTCATATTCATTGCGACGCCAGACGATGATGGAGTCAAATGTGGAACGGTTTGAGCAAATAACTTACAAGTTTTAGGGTAATTTTGCAGGACAGACTTTATTTAAAGGTGCTGAATGTTTAATGTTTTGTGTACTTAGTTATATTTGAAGTTGCTATTTTGTAAAGTCAAGAGTAATTCAAGTTTGCGGTGACAGATTTAACTGTTTGAATTTTAGCTTATAATTAGAGTATTCCTTTACAACAATCACTGATATGAGTAGAGTCAGTATAGTATAGTCCGCGACAGGTCGAGATGACATTCGGGTTAGGGCCTCCGCAGACTAGCTACTTTTAGCATCGGCGATCGGCGATTTTGAGGCTGCATCTCGCTCGTTCGCGCTCGAAGAAACGCGACGCAGCATCGATACGTCACAAAATCGCCGGTCGCCGATGCTAAAAGTAGCTAGTCTGCGGACGCCCTTATGAGCTTATTGCAGAATAAAATCCGAATCAAAATTAGCAGGACCCGCAACGCAACAGAACAATTTAATTTAATAATTTTGTGGGCGATTTTAATTGTTTATCGGGTCCTGCTAATTTTGATTCGGATTTTATTCTACAAAAAGCTTATAACCCGAATGTCATCTCGACCTGTCGCGTACAAATACCTTAGCATGTACGTACGTAGATCAAGAACCGTACTTAATTACCAAAATTAATAATTAAAACGTACTCACAGGATAATTACCTATTCCACAGTCTTCCCCACAATACGTATCCGTAGAATGAGGAGATATTACACCTATACCATATTAACATATTGTATAACTGAGGCCTGTTCAAATATTGAGTGGTGTAATGCGACGTGAACACGCTATGGTGGAATACTGCGCCATACCGCCGTGCCGCCGTTTGCTTATTAATTAAACAGATCCTTCAGATTTGGCGAGGAGTTAATGTGTTAGGATTATATCAGGTTTAGCCAACGATGAATGCACATGGGTTTAGCTGAGATTTATATACGTACTTGGTACATTAGGTAACTTTTATGGAGATAATTTCAGAGGAGAGCTCAAAATGATAAATGAAATTGATATTATTGGTAGCAAACAAAATGAGAATCTGCATTCAGAAGCATCAGTAAGCCAGACTTGGTCACTCGCTGCGATGAATTAAAATTAAATTGTCTTTCGATTCCTTAGCTTAAGAGTTTACTCTTTAATCTTAGAAGCTTGCCCTAATTGCTCCTATTAGAATTTTAAATCTGCCCAGAATTGCGAATGGGTGGAAATATTATTTAGAGGAAATTAAGCGGTGAAGAAGGATTTTGGCTAATAGTTTTTTTTTTGCGTGACTATTGAAACACGTTTACCCCCACGTTAGTACTTAAGGCCCGTATTAATAAATCGATCTCAAGATTGAGATCGGACTTAAGTAGCTGTTTTTGACAGATGTTCCATGCATCAAACGTCAAAACTGCACTTTAAGATCGATCTCAACTTTGAGATGCATTTATTAATACGGGCCTAAGTGTTATATTTCAGCTGGCCCCTGTTTTCAGGACGCGCGGGCCGCATGAAGCCGCGCCTGCCAAAGCAATTCCTTAAAAAGATACGCTTCAAAGGTACGTCAGTAGAGGGCGCTTCTAGAATGTGTTCACCTTTACTTATCTGGCTGTAATACATTTGGGCAGAAAAATATACTTTGTTATTATATTTCTTTGGCGTATTTTTATAGATTTTCTTTGCTTTTTCTTTATATTATTCTAGTTTTTGTGTGATGTTTGAAATTTATCATCATGTGTCTTTTATTTTCGATGGATTTCTCGATGTTTCTCTTTTCTTTCTACTACTGGGTCAATAAGGCAAGGAATGTCACATTCAGTGCAAAACCCGGCGGTATGTAACTCTGCAGTCTGCAGTTCTGTAACTCGCGGCCGCCAGCTCTGCATACTGATGAGAACCTGAGTTTACAACTTTCCTATCCTATTGTAGCTAGTTTGAGCTATCTTTGGATTCTGTAGTTAGTACGTGTGTGTTATACAACTTGACAAGTATGTGTTTTTGAATGACTATTGAAGGCTTCGTTTTGTGTTCGCGCTTTATAATTAAGGTAATTCATAATGGCGGCATTGGCTAAAACCGTCCAACTTATAAAGTAGAGTAAGTAAAGTCCTTGTTTAGAAATCAACTGTCCTTGTCCTTGCTCTTGTATTTTTTCTGAGAGTTTCTCTTATATTCGGCTCCTGAAATTGAATTAAAAATAATTGTGTTATAAGGTGCATTAATTTGTGAGGTAAGTAAAAACACATTCAAAATGAACCTTCAACAACTAAATATTTACCTACACCCTTATTACCTGTAAGCGATTTATCACCAAAAAAATATTACTACCAATAAGACTTTAAGATTTATGAGGTCCCAAGCCATAATTTATGTAGAACAGACCTTAGGGATGTTAACCGGCTTATCGCCGGGCCGGCTTATAACAGGCAGCCGCGAGGACCGGGGCTACTTTTGAACCGAGGTGGCGCCTCTTTTGTTCTTTATCTGAAGGTTTAGGAGTTGTTTATCTGCTCTGTGGGTGTTATGGCTCGATAGAATACGATTTTGGGCAGATTAATGTTTCGAAATTAGCTAGTATTTTTTGAGCACAGCTTTATTCATACTTTGTATTATTACGTTACGATACATTGTCGTGCGATTTACAGAAATGTGGACATGCAAATATTGCAAACATCCGAAAACACGTCAAATAAAAAACATATTAAGCAATCGAACCGCACTAATTCAATTTAAAAATAAATCCTCTTTCCCTGATATGTAAACATTTTAAAAAATACATTTCTGCGTGTCACCGTATGCAAATACTCGAGATTAATTCGTGCATTAAAAATATACAGCACTGGCGTACGAAATCAATTTGGCCTTATGTACCCAGCGGCGGAGGGTTAACTGTGCGGGCAAATATTGGGCGAGCCGTTCACGTGCCGGTGCCGGTGCGGTGCCGCGGCGGTGTCGTGTCGCGGCGTGTACTGTTTGCATTGATGTGGTTTTTGATTGGCCAATAGGTGGTTTAAATGAGCTTTATATAAACAACGGCTGCTTTTATTGTTGCTAAGTTATCTAAAGGCAGTTTGGCCAAACCCTAATTGATAAGGTTGGAATTATTTTTACCCGACTACGGCGGAGGGTTATGATTTTGACCGGTATGTATGTATGTAAGTATGAATGTATGTATGTATGTATGTATGTATGTATGTATGTATGTATGTATGTGCATCTGTTCCCACCTAACTTCCAAACTACTTGTCGTAATTTGACAAATGAGGTATCGTTAGAAGCGGCTTAATGGCGCGCTGGTTATAGGCTATGTGACGTCACATAAAATTGCATATGGCGCCCTCTAGAGGACATAATGTCATGAACTAAAAAAAAATCATTTTTTTTATGAATCCGTGTGGGGTATCAAATGAAAGAGCTTGATGAGCACATTTCAAAAATATATATATTATTACCTATAACTCCAAAATAATTAAATAAAAAGTAAGTTTAAAAACTAAAACCCGACTACTGAAAAATCGCGCTCTAAAAAGTATGAAACAAGAAAATAGTCTCATCTAGAGGATAGCCGTGGTCCGTGTTCATATGCCATTTGGCCCTAAAAGACCTACACGGACCACGGCTATTCCCTAGATGAGAATATTTTCTTGTTTCATACTTTTTAGAGCGCGATTTTTCAGTAGTCGGGTTTTAGTTTTTAAACTTACTTTTTTATTAAAAACCATTTGTCATTTTGAAAACCATCACTTGTTCTTTTTTAATTAGTATTTAAAACAATGTTTAGTAAATGGGTGTTTAAAAAAAACAATTTTGCTAATTGATGACACAGCCAGCAGTAAAAGGCAAAATCCTAAATAACCAAAAGATTTTTCCTGCAAAATATTTACACGTTCAAGTGCGTTTACATGTGCAAACATGACCGACTGACCGAATAGAGCCGACCGACCGACCGAATAGGTACTACCAGAGCCTTTTATAAAAACGGAGACAAGAATAAATAGAGCATGCGTAATAAACACGGCGCGCGGCGGCAGCAGGAGACACTCGAGCTGCATTTCAGTTGGGTGTTAATTCATAAAAGTTCAACATTTCGACACCAGAGATGGCACTTTTGTGGAAATAAGATATGGCATTGTCTTTTATCGATGGCGGCTTATCAAATCAATTAATATTACATTATTAGTTAAAGTAATAGCCATAGTTAACTGGTTAACGGTAAACCGCCATTCAAATATTTGAATTTTGACAATAAAGTCTAAAAAAGGGCTGGTAAAGTAAAGTTCCTTCGGTTCGTCTTTGCATTCTAAGAAGTAACATCACTAGCATCTAACAGCGCTATTAATATCTGAGATAATCATAAAAGGTAATATTTAACTATAGTTAATTTATTGCCTTTTTTTCGTTTCTTAATTGCTATAACTACCTATGTTGTTGTACATAGACATACCTAATACGGGCTTAGAGTAAAGGATTTAAATTATTCTCGTCAAGTGTACTTATTTAAAAAATAATATTCCCCACATTTTCTCCAATACACTCATCTCCACACAATACTTGTCTCGTGATGGGTATTTGTGTTGCAACATGAATATAAAAAGTTTGTTAATATCCGAGTTGCCACCCTCGTCGAACACTCGCGACAGCTTTTAATTAATAAGCTGGCAACATTTCCAATCAGATGTCGATTCATGTTTTATTAATGGACTTTATTCCAATATTTTACTCTTGTAACGTTCGCAACACTTGAAGTAATTGATGGGATATTATGACTACGAATAATTTTGGAATAATGTATTTTTATAACTAAGGTACATTATTATTCGGGCGGATATCGCTTTTGACATTTTTTAAATGCCATTACAATCCCTTTTTAAAGTCATTTCATAAAATAGGTCAAGCAAAACGAAAGGTATCAAGCCTCCTAAAGTTTAGTAAGTGGTTGAACCATGTGCATCATTTTTTTCAATGCTCATTTAACTTTGATACTGGATTAACGTCATAGCAAAATCAAAACAGTAGACAAGTCTGGAATAACATCACCTAGATTTTTTTGTGAGAATTATCACTCTATTTTTAAATTTGATTTAGATCGGTAGGTACCTATTATTTACTGTTATTATACAATGAATGTCAAAACTCCTTTGCACTGTACACCTTAAAGCTACAAAATGCTAAAACATTTCGTACGTTTCGACGGTTAGTTAGTAAAATGTTGGGTTATTAAAATTTCTCAATTTCTCAGAAGGGAGAAGTGGAATGGGGTTTAATACTGGGCTGTGTCCCACTATTAAATGAGTGAGCGGTAAGCGAAGTTGACGCGATGTCTCCACGGAGTTATCGGGTCGTGGTGGCGATGTTATTAACTGAAATTACTCAACGTTTTCGGAATTCGATGGTTTGAAGTTGAAAAGTCAATTTTACTTTTTATACTTTTCGGGAAGTGAGAGAAGGTATTATTTTTTAATATAAATTTTTGGGACATTGCTCTCTGTACTTGATCAGCTGCCCTGAGGTCCTCAAATATCACACCCTTTGTGTTCGTCACCCTTTCTTACAAAGTCTTTACGTAAAAATATTGCTATGAAAATACAACATGCCCATAAAATGTAATCGAATGAAAACTGTACCAAACCAGAGTTTGTTTGTTTTTGAGTTACGCTCATTTCAAATGCAAATCCTGTGGGAAACTCCAGCGCGACGTCACCTCTGATGACACATCCTTTAACTACTGTAATTCGAATTATGGCGCGGCGCTTCATCGCACGATTTTACAAAGATTCAACCTATCCCGCTCGCACTTGTGTGACAATGTATTTTGTCGTCTCTGTCACATGTATCGCGCGACACAGCCGTGTTTGGTAACGAAATTTAAAAACAATCCCCACGAGACGCGCGCGACAATTTATTTTGTTGTTTGCGAGATTGTTTCACCACTGTTTGTAGGGTGGGGTGGGCATACAGTGTGGGGGGAGGGGTACAGCGACACTATCAACTGCATACCAATCATAATTCTATGTTAATATTACGATTTATTCAGATTCCCACGAATTTATCACCAACTAAGCTTAGGTACATCAGTAATCATGAGGCTGTCAGAGCCATTTGTAGGATAAAAGCGATGGTAACGTCACTAAAGTTGAAATATTATTTCTTAAAATTATTCTAACATTCTTGTTCAAAATGTAGTAATGCAGAAGTTCTTAGGCCTTTACAAATTGTTTCAATCGACATTCAATAAAGAAACGGGAGAAAACATGTAAAATGACTACTTGTAAGTGCCCTCCTAGGCCTAAACATAATAAACGCTTTGACTATTGACTTAGACGATAAACTCCGGACTCTAACTTTTTAAGCACGATGTTGCGAAGTGACTCTTACCTAAGCCGTGAGTCTGGAGCACTCACTCATTTTAAATAAGGAACATGGGTATCAAGTACAAACTTAAACATTGAGCTCTGGAGTCCAACCGCTCAGTCGTAATACTGTGAGTAACTACAGATATAGATAGACGGATACAGATAGACTGGTACAGACAGAGATACTCACTTACCGATAGATTACAGACAGACCGATTCAGACAGACAGATACTTACAGCTAAACTGATACACACAGACAAATAAAGTCAAACTTTTGTTATACAACTAAGGCGCCAGGCAAGCGTACGGCCCACCTGTTGTTAAGCAGTTACCGTACCCTATAGATGCTTGCAACCAAAGGCATCGGTAGCACGTTTCCAACCTGAAGGGGAGTGGGGTTAGTGGGAGGGGACGGGGAGGTGGCTGGGTTGCGCTTCCGGCTCTCTCCCTCATCATACGAAACGAAGGTAAATTAGCTACTTGAATGCCGATCTCCACCTTACTGGTCAGACTCTACCACCTTACTGGAATAGACTGGTATAGATAGACAGCCACGGACGGACGAACTCAGACTGATGCAGACTGACGTAATACAGATTAGACGATAGACAAAATTATATTTAAGGGCTTCACCGACTGGACGCGGACGGAGTCGCGGGCACAGCTAGTTAGGAAATAATCTTTGTCATATAGGTATATATTTTGACAGACAATTCACAAAATATTATATCTTTAACAAAAACATAATGAGTATTCTTGTACGCTCCGGTGGTCCCACGGTGGGCGCCATTACTCCTCATTCTTACATTATTACATCTCAGCGGTATGAGTACCGCGGGCGGTACTTATTTCTCATTTGTTTGAGTTGCGTTATTTCACAGTGATATCTTTCTTATTACCTCGACATGTTATGAGATTCTTGAAATATTGAAATATGTACCTACACTTGTAAAATTCAGAAGATAAAATTCAGATTGCCGGAACAAAGTTGGATATTCTTTTTAAATTTCAATCATCTTGAACCTAAACGATCTTTTAAAGTGGAACTACTCGCTTCAAGCGTTAGTCGTGGCGTTGACTTCGCAAAACGACTCTCGGAAATTAGGTGCTCTTTGCTGTCCTTATCTGGGCCACCTGAGACGATCCGAGATTACACAGCTTCCCGCGATATAATCCGCTCCATAGACGCCCATCTGTGGGATATACCTGTTGCCGGAAGTCATGAAGGAAAGTATTAGGAATTCAATTTCAAAGCCTGTGAATGGGACATAACGGGTCGGACCCAGTTCGGACAACTTATACTTTGCAACTGTCCTTATGACACCCAAATGTCTACTCTAAAAACTTCCTTGTTAACAATTTTAATAAAATTTAAATATTCAAATCACCGTTATCATGGAACAAAGGGATTTGCTCAACATAACCTGTTTAATATTTCGACGGTGAAATAAATTAAATCGAATTGAGTGAATGAGGGTACTTGTGGATTAATTTTTTGGCGCCTTTTGTGGAGATCGTGCATGCATTATCGCCTGTCGATGTACCAGACGTACTTACTGATCACGTAGTCTGACATATTCAGCAAACAATTTTTTATTTTTCTGACGTATTTAATTGGTTCTACTAATAAACAAGGATTTGGCGCCCAACATGGGACCTTTAAAATTTTGCGTTTCCTTCAAACTCATATATTGGGTAATTTTAGGGAACCGAATCGTACGCAATAATTGATTGTTTAAAATAGAAAAATGCCCTTTTCATATTCCACTCCTGCGCACAGGCCTTCCCTCAATACAACCTATTTAATTTCCTAAGGAGATTATCATCGGAAGACAATTTAGATACCCAACACATTAACCTCATTTGAACGGAGATAACGTTGTCAACGCCACCCCACTCCGTCTGTACCATCTGGGTATAACGAGTGCAGGCCGGAAGTGCGTCGACGCGGAAGCTGGTAACGCTTCCCGAGCTCGCAGAACTTCCGCCAACATGGCGGCGCGGCGGGTCGCAATGCGCCGGGCGACACTTTGAGTCGGGATTTTACCCTCGAAAAGCTGTCAATGTTGGAAATGGGGTATTTGGCTGCTTGTAACCTGTTTTCTATTTCAATTTAGGGTTAAATTATGGTAGAAAGAAAAACTTTGCCAACAAAATGTTATAACATATAATATTATATAATAATAATAATATAATAATTAAGCCCTTTTAACGTCCCACTATTGGGCACGGGCCTCCCCTCAAGGCGAGGGGGATTCAGGCCATAATCCACCACGCTGGCCCAGTGCGGGTTGGTGGATTTCACATGTCTAAAGACATGCAGGTTTCCTCACGATGTTTTCCTTCACCGTAAGCAAGTGATAATCATATTAAAGTTATGATTCACACATAGATTTCGAAAAATCCAGAGGTGTGAGCCAGGGTTTGAACCCAGGACGACCTTAAGCCCGCAAGACGCGTGCTTAACCAATCGGCTACCACTGCTATGCACTGCACTGCTATTATATAATAATAATAAATATCGCCAGACTTACACACCAACTATATGGTCCCAAACTAAGCAACGCTTGTACTATGGCTACTATACAATAGACTGGGGGCGATCCCAGTGACACCCAGACCAGGACCATCTCATTTAGTTTATCCCAGCGTAGCGCTTCGTTTACCTATGTACCTATTTTAGAGATTAGTTTTTTGGTTAAACGGGAGTCGTGCGTATTTTTTTACATGAAGACTATCCAAAATTTAAAATTAGTCCTAAATTAGTACCCTATTAGTGAATCGGAATCTAATAATTCGGACTGGATTGAAAAATATGAAGATTACTCTTATGTAACAAGAACGAGTTCATAAATAAATAACCGTTGCACAGGAGCCTGCACATGGTCCCGCTCGGCAACACGCCTGATAAATAACGTGTATATACATTATCCGGGTGACACTCCACAGGTGGGAGATGTCAACTTGGATATTACGTGTAGCAAACACTGCTTGCCGCCTCCGGATACAAACACTTATACCTCTACGAGTTTAAAATTAATCTGGATGTTGTTAATGTTTGGTATTTTTCACTTACCTCTCTAAAGGTTATTAAAACTACCTAAAGACCTGTGTATAAAATATTCAATATTGAAATGTCAAAACTTAATTTTACCCTCATCAAAAAGTCAGTTTTTCATTATTTCATAGGCAATCCTAGCTTAAAAACCTTTATTTTTTTACAATCTATTCATAACATCGGCATCTAACTAAATACTCATAACCTTCAATTGGGATTTCGGAACATCTAAAACAGATTCTATTAACCAGCCTCGAACATAATTGCGTGATCACGGGCGGCGGCGGGGCGGGCGGCGCGGAGGGGCGGGCAGATCCCAATAGCGATAGAGTTGGGCGCTATTAACTGCAAGGGGGTAATTAGGGGAACTGGATTTTTATCAGGAGCCGCGAGTTGTGGGAGGAGATTATTTAACCATTGGTGGCCTCATTAGGGATTACTTTTTTTCATTATATTATAAAAGCTTGTTTCCAAGTAAGTAAAAAAAGCCCTACGATCTGATATTAAATTTTCTTCCTTCCTTCTCAATTTTATTAATTACAATAAATTTTTAGGTGTTTCAAAAACCTAACTAGTTGGATTCTTACTAGGGTCTCGTAGAATTTGTTAAGATTGCCATTGATGTTAGAAACGCAATGACAGCAAGGTCCTTCGAAAACCCGTAAATGAAATAAATTTTCATTTCCGCATCAATTTTCAATAATAAAGTTCAATGCTCATCTAACGACTCGGCACCCGACCAGCACCGCCTCGCCGCTCGGCGTCCACTCGTTGTCGCCGGTGGTCCGCGGGCGGACGCTGCTTTTACACCATAAACGTCACGTGATCGCCCAGTGGACCGCGCGGGGTCAACGAGTGAACGCCGCGCGGTCAGCGCGTGGTCCACTTATTTCCGGTTTAGTTAGTGGACGCCAAGCGGCGAGGCGGTGCTGGTCGGGTGCCGGGTTGATAGATGAGCGTTGACCTTTATTTAACGTTCCTAACAACTGTTTGTATCCTATTAGATAATGGAAGCTAAAGCACAGCCTGGAATCTTTGTATAATATAGCATTAAAGGAGTACTTAGTCTTTGTGGGTTAACGATTGCCTTCTAGAAGTTATCAGTTGAACCTTATAGTACGGCAATAAGGATGATAGTGGAATGAGGAGGTGGATAGTAATGGCCATTAGAGATAGTGTTTATTGTTTTCATAGTGTTCACTGTAACGTTATACTGGCCGTTAAGTGATACGAGTGCTTAGAAATAGTTTTAGATATATTTCATGTTAGAAATTGAAGAAATAGTAAATTTAGTAGATTAAAAAAACGCATTAAAATTAAATAAGTAAGATTTTTTCGTTTTACCTGTCATAAGACTGGTATTATTGACTGGTACCTGAGGAACATGTTAAGTTAAACAAAAAAAAAATGTCATTTTTTTATCAACGTTGTCACAGAACTAACAAGTGTCCTGGTATTTCGTCACGTATCTAATATATCAACCTGGCACAGTACGAACCCACAATATAACTAATACCTTCCAGTTAGTGGCGGCGTTATTGCTCGTAAACTTGCTTCGGACCACGCCGTATACTGATAAAATGTTGCTCACACTGGCTTGGAAAATAAACTGTTGTGACTGAACTGACTGGATATCCCTCGATTAATGTTTATTTCTTCAGCTTCATCAATTCAGTGTAGCCTTAGATACCTACCAGTCTATGATTTCTCAACAATGATTCAAAACTCAATATAAGTCGTCTGTTACAGACATTTCTGCGGGCCTACTCTGTTTCAAACGAAAACGAAATTTCGGACGAAATTCGCGTATTTCCTACTACGTTTCTCATTGATTCCGACATTTCTTACGAACGAAAATTGTTTGACGTCTTCGTCGTCGTCGAATCTAAACGTCAAACAAAGTAGGAAATACGCGAATTTCGTCCGAAATTTCGTTTTCGTTTGAAACAGAGTAGGCCCTCAGGTGTCATTTGTTTTGCCTTACTAGTGCACACCATGGCCAGATAAGAGATGGACTGAGTTCCTTCTTCTCTTTCTTCAATTTGAAATAGATAGAAATCTATTCTGTATTTGCGTTATATTTATGGCTACAATATTGTAGATATACATCAGCAGGGAACTCTATTGCAGTGTGCATTGTAAACACGTTGTAAAGAGTTTAATGTTACGGTGATGTTAAATTAGGATTTGTTAAACGACACTTCTCTAGTGTAATGTTATATTGTTGATGCTGGAAGGGTTTGTCTTTAACAGCAATAATAATTGTAAAGAAAAATATATCGAATTACTCGACAAATGTACAACAGTAAGAAGTTTTCACAAAAGATTAACAGACTTGTACAAGCAAGTCGTAACCCACAATGTTACATTAACAGGGCAGACCCCAAGTTACCTCCGCGATTCAATGAAGCGACAGTATCATTGTGTAAGTAGTGTCTATTTACCTTAATGCCGCGCCATTTTACCGCCTCGTTAGGCCCCGGGACGACCGGCCGCCATCTTTTATTCAACAGACCGATGAACGAATGAATGTGAACGAGTGAACGGGCTCCGATTGACGAGCGTCAGAACCGTTGCAAAATTATGCGATGCAGTCCATTTGAATCTTAAATCTATTGTGGCAAAGCTTCGATTCGTTTGGTTACCGGTAATTGCAAGTTGTTGATTTTGATGAGGCAGAACTTGGTTGGAGTTTTATTTATGTTTAAAGAGTGTGAATGGTCCTCCTGACTTTATTTCCACGTTTATTGAAACCGATAGTAAATCAACTCAAGATTTGAAGCCTCAACTTTTACAGCCAACTAGTTTTTATTTGGTTTTCACTGTCTTCTTCTCTTAACGTTCTTATTTATCAGTTACATGTCAAAAAAAAAAGAAAGAAGATGATTTCATTAACATAAACAATACGTCATATTGCGCGGCCCACGTGCGGACGTGAGCGGGACGCGCACGACCCGACACCCGCACGACCCGACATGGAGCAGCGAGGGACTCTTTCCCAACTAATCACGATTGATATTTATTGGCTCAATGGCTTTTTTCTGCTAAATGTAATTTTCAGAGCATCGTTTCAGAGCATCGTTTTCAGAGCACATTTATAAATAGTCCTAAACGATAAAAAAAATACAGGCCATAAGTCCCAGGTTGGGCGCCAAGAAGGAAACTTCTCATAAAATGAGAAAAATAAAGCAAATCGATACTAAAATCGAACTCGCACTACTATTAAGTAAGACTGGTATTGTTTCAGTATTCAGGGGTCGGGGCTTGAAAGTGCGCTTTGTAATAACAGCCCTGTCAATTGTTACCAATAAAACTATCTAAATATATAAGAATCAAAGTCCTGATTGACTGACTGACTGACTGACTGACTGACTGACTGACTGACTGACTGACAGACAACGCACAGCCTAAACCGCTGATCGTAGAGACTTGAAATTTGAAGGGTGGGTTTGTCTTGATGTGTAGAGGTGTACTAAGAAAGGGTTTTTTGAAATTCAACCCCTAAGGGGGTAAAATAAGGGATGAAAGTTTGTATGGAAGTTCGTCATTTTTGAAGTTAGAATTATAAAAATTGCTGATTAGGTCTCTTTTGAAAAATAAAAAAATATGGGTTTCAGGGTTTTTGAAAATTCAACCCCTAAGGGGGTAAAATAGGGAATAAAAGTTTGTATGGAAGTTCCGTCATTTTTGAAGTTAGAATTACTTAAATTGGTGATTAGGTGTCTTTTAAAAAATAAAGAAGAGTAATTTCAGGGTTTTTAAAAATTCAACCCCTAAGGGGGTAAAATAGGGGAATGAAAGTTTGTATGGAAGTTCGTCATTTTTGAAGTTAGAATTATGAAAATTGCTGACTAGGTGTGTTTTAATAATGAAAAAGATTAATTTTATGGTCTTTGGTAATTCAACCCCAAAGGGGGTGAAATAGGGATGAAAGTTTGTATTGAAATTCGTCATTTTTGAAGTTATAATGATGAAAATTGTTGTTTAGGTTTCTTTTTACAAATAAAAAATATTAATTTTAGTGTTTTGGAAAATTCATCCCCTGAGGGTGTAAAATAGGGAATGAAAGTTTGTATGGCAGTACCGATTCGGGCTAATCTCTGAAACGGCTGGATCGAATTTTGACGGGGATTTTACGGGCTAATACGATACGGGATCCGGGATATCCCAGATACGGGATCCGATATCCGGGATACGGGATCCGGGATCCAGGAAACGGGATAAGGCTCCGGTAAACGGAAGCTGCGATCTGGGAAACGGGATCCAGGATTCAAAAAATGAGATCCGGGATACGGGACCCGGGAAACGAGATCCGGCGTATGAAATCAGGGATATGGAATACGGGACCCGTGATATCCGGGATCCGGAACACGGAATCTGGGATCCGGGGAACAAGATCCGGGATACGGGACCCGGAAAACAAGATCCGGGATATGAAATTAAGGATATTTGATACGGGATTCACGATATCCCGGATACGGAATCCGGGATTTAGCAAACAGAATCTGAGAAACGGGATGCGGGGTCCGGGATATACGGGATCCGGAAAACGGGATCCGGGATACGGGATCTGGAAAACGGTATCCAGGACCCGGGAAACGAGATTCGGGATATGGGTTACGAGATACGGGATCCGTGATATCCGGGATACGGGTTCCGGGATTTAACAAACAGAATCTGGGAACGGGATCCGGGATACGGGATCCGGGATCCGGAAAACGGGATCCAGGATCCGGGGTCTGGAAAACGGGATCCAGGATTCGGGCAACGAGATCCAGGATCCAGGCAACGATATCCAGGATACGGGACCCGGGTAACGAGATCCGGGATACGAAATCCAGGATATGGGATACGGGATCCGTGATATACGGGATCCGGATAACGGGATCCGTGATATACGGGATTCGGATAACGGGATCCAGGATCCGGGATACGGGATCCGGAAAACGGGATCCAGGATCCGGGCAACGAGATCCAGGATACGGGACCCGGGAAACGAGATCCGGGATACGAAATCCGGGAAATGGGATACGGGATCCGATTTTTTTAAATTTAAATTCTGCGCGGACGAAGTCGCGGGCAAAAGCTAGTCTTGTATATATCAGCTCTTGAATTACTAATGAAAATATGGTTGAGGTTTATTCTCTTTGGTTGTCTTGCGCGGAGCCAAGCAAGCTAGTTGAAAAATGGCGCCAATATCACGTCGACGCACCGCGGTTTTGAATATAGAACGGAAAAGAACAGATTGATTTACTGCCAGATACATTTTTGTTACGAAATTCGCTTGAATATTGTGAAAGCAGGTATTTTTTTAGTGACCGACCGACGATTCTGTTACGATTTCGGCAAGTTTAGGCACAAAAATCTAGTTTAGGCACCAGTTTCGGTCTCGGAAAAAACCCACCGAACCTTCGGCCGCACCGAAACTCTGCGCTCGTGAATTATCGCGCGTCACTCGGTTGATTTCGGGAAAGTTCCGTGTCTCGTGTGTCACCCGCCATCGTCAGCTGTCAGCAGGCTGTATCTCACGAACGGTAAAGTTAGAGTTGAAATTTTGAAAGAGGGGGGGAGTGAGGGGGGAGATGTGAGGGGGAGGGAGGAGGGAGAGAGAGGGGGAAGGTGAGATAGGGGGAGGGGGGGTCTCTTCAGTGTAAAAAGGTACGTAAAGTGGGGGTAACTTTTTCTCACGATCTGGCCACTACATAGACAGTCGAGCCATCAGCAGTCACCATCCATGGATGCGCGTGAGACGCTGTAACACAAACACACATGAACATTCGCGCAAGCGCACTGCGCAATCTGACGAATTTTCGATCAGGACATGTGACCCTGCGCAAGTTTAACCGTTTTTACCCATCCCAAGAAAAGTGCACAACGCCGCTAAAGAAGTTTTCACTTGAAAAAACCAGTAATTCCGTAAAATCGCTACACTACCGTCTGCATAAAACCCGTGTGAAGCTCGTACAAGTGAAAAGCTATTTTTGTGAAATGGTCCTCACTTCCCGAGCACCTCAAGCCGTTAATATTCCGTCTTCGTCCCGTATATTATTACTTCGCTTAACAGTATCATGTTCACAGCATCCACGATATCCTACACTGTCGCTCAAAGTTATTCTGCACACAAGGTTTTCTAGGAAAATACTGTACACTTTGTATAGTCCGGTCACAGTGTTCGGAGGCATTTCAATATTAATAGGTTATGGCTATATCAGGATCTGATTTAGGCCTTTGGTGAGGACTAACAGTAGTAGCTATTGTTCTGTTCCTCTGCTGGGCGAGAGTTTTACGTCCAGCTTTAATCTATGGCTACGACATGATGACGCCTGGTATATTATGAGAGAAGTCCACACAGGAAAGGACCTCATCTAAATAAAATACACCCTTTTGATAACCTTGTTTAGACATCCATTGTACAATATTGCGAAGCATCCCCAAGAAATCTCCAACTTTGTTATATCAAAGTTAATTTCCCTTTAACGTTAACGTTAAAATAATTTAGCTGATTTAAGTACGACTGGCTGAAGTAATTTGCAGTCGACTCGTAAACATCACGCCTTTTTATTCGTTGTTTCAGTGCTTTGTTTTAACTAAATGCGTTAAAATTATATTATTAACGTTGTTGAAGAGATCATAATTTGTTGTTTATTAAAGTTTTTATAGTAACTGTAAACCGATAAAAAATTGCATAATGTAATTCATGAAATGATTTGTGACAGTAGAGGGTGGCGACGGGCGATACTACCAAGCCACCGAGCCAACTCGGCGCTCGGGTGGAGTGCGGCTTTCCCGCCCGCTTACTGCCCGCACACCCGCCACCGCATGCGGCTACCAGCCCACATGCCGCCCGTACACGCCACCGCCTTTTTGTGCGAGTGACGTCACATTTGACAGGCGCCTAGTTGGCTTGGTGGCACAGGCTCTAATGGAAGCGGCGCGAACGCCACTTGTTGGTAGTATTCCTATCCTCTCCAATTCCTTCAGTAATTTGGCTTGTGTTAAAGACTGCCCTAACGAACTTAATATCCCGAGATACCTCCGTGTTTACATCGCCTAACTGGTTTTAATTAAACCGAGTTCTCTCAAGAAATATTCGATTACCCGCCGACAGACTTGAACGTTATTAACGCAACTTTCGGCCGCCATGACAGTTATTGTGACGTCACAGTCGAGCTCCGCTCGTTGGCGGGAACATTTTTGATTTAATTAATAAAGATGTCATCGTGGAGCTTAGCGGCTCTGTCTTAACTTTCTTCTTGCAATTAAAGTTGCGAAGGTTGCTAAGGTAGTCAGATGTGGCTGTTTACAGGTCCCTAAAAGGTCGGCGCCGCGTCTGCTCCCCTTAAGTTGCAGATGTCCTGGGCGGCGGCTTCCACTTACCATCAGGTGGACCGTCTGCCAGTGTGCCATCATCGGCTATAAAAAAAAAAAAATGTGGCTGTTTGTAGCTGTTGTAGCTGTAGCAATGCAGTCGTTGTGGTCTCACGGTTTTCTTTTATTTCGACCTCTTTCAATACAAACTCAGCACAATCCATCGCCATCCCATTGGTCCTCCACTATGTTCTTAAGACGGTACAAGTAGCTAACGTGGCATTTTTGGAGGCTATCTCCTCTTAGACGAGTGGAGTAAGAATTTTGAAAAAAAAAATCGCCGTATTTATTGAACCCTCATCTTTAAATTTTAAGCAGGTAAAAGTGCTCCATGCTCTTTTACTATGTGAAAAAACAATACCAAAGTGTAGCAGTTTTTTTTTTCACCAAAAGATGGAGAAAGATAATATCTAAAAAAAATTAGTTCGATTTTGGTGATGCAATAGTTTTTCACGTCACAATTAATGATATTCAATATTTTCGAAAAAAGTGGACGGGGTTAGTGCGCTCTCGACCAATCCAGATGGCGAAAACGCTCGGCCGGGAAGCAGGGCCTTAACCCTAGATATGTTTGATGCAAATCAGATCTGTCATTACCGACACAAATCCTTTTTTAAATGTTATTACTTAGGCTACTAGTCATACTTTATTACAGGGTTGGTAGACCTGCTTCCCCGAGGCACAGGTTTATCAAAAGCCTCTGGAAGTCAACACTCGTTCGTTAGCCGAGATAAATGGACGAAGCTCTAATTAAAAGCTGCTGCACTCGGGCGTTGTTCAAATCACTGTGGCACCGGTTGCATTTAATCAATATTAATGTTTACTGTGGTAAGGCTATCAGCTACTGTGGTATGGTGTTAATCCTCCGCTTTACTATTCCACCAAGCCAACTAGGCGCTCGGATGGAATCTGACCTCCCTGCCCGCGGCTTCCCGCCCGCCACACCACCACCGCCTTATTGTGCAGGTGACGTCACATTCGACGGGCGCCTAGTTGGCTTGGTGTAGTAGTATGTTACTCATTCTCAATATCAATCGTTTTTCTTTCTACTTGAGTTCCCTACCATCCATTTCCCCATCGAGTGTCCGCGATGTCTCGCCTCGTCCTCTCGATTATCAGTTCCGTCATAAATCTCGCCGGTGAAGTATCGCCGATTATTCGCCAATGAATAAGTCCCACGGAAAGTTTTGTAAAGTTTGAATTGAGGAACAGATTGAGATGGTTAAATGAATTTGGAAATGGTAAATTAAAGTGCGAAAAGAAAGTTCAGTTCCTTACTGCTCAAGTTTACTGTGTTAATTAAATTAATAATACACACACAGAGCACTAAAATAAAGGTACAGGTGTAAACTCGTTGATGAAGCGTCACATCCGCGCGGCACGTGACGCGCGGCAATTAATTGGATTCCGCGCGGTACCGCGGCAAATTGACGCGTGAGTTGATTGCGTTACCTGCGGACAGCTTATGACGAGGGAGCGAGGAAATCCTTTCTCTAAAATCATTGGCGAATAAAATGTCCCTTTATTGGTACATCGTTTGGTATAAGCACTACACACATCCTATCAGTACTATTAATCTAATCTCTAGGTCCTAGATACTAGGTATTAAGTGACATTTAGGTGAGAACAGGTACAAAATATCTGCAGCATAGAACTCTGGTTCAGGGGGCTTACCACGACCTCTTATCGCGATTCAATTATAGGAACGTTTTAACGTTTCAGCGACTTTTTGTGCAATGACGTACCTTATTGTCATGACAATAAGAAACGTCATTGCACAAAAAGTCGCTGAAACGTTAAAACAATACTGCTATAAGAGGTGGTGGTAAGGCCCCAGGACGCCAGATGAATAAACGCGCTCGCGGAATTTATGTCATAAAAATATTACAGTACAATGGAGTAGGTTTGTCTTTATCGCGTTATTTGAGCACTAGTGGCGTGACGCTGACGCGCACGGCATTGCGGCAAATTGACGTTGAAGTCACGTCACCCGCGGACGAGTGACGTTACGACGGCGAGCGATGGTCCGCGGTCGACGCGTCAACGGATTTGCTAGAATACGGATTCATTAGAAATACTTTTTTTGCTTTCTTTTCAATCTATTTTTTGTATGGATTATAATGAGTGCTAGGTCCACTCAATGCTTCCTATGCGTAAAAGCCACCAACTAATCTGCAGTGGTCTCTAAACCACGTTCAGGAAACGCTCCGAGCTTTTCCCCAGAGCCCGCTTATGGTCAACTTGGCGCCTGTATTGGAGACCACTGTGGGTTCTGGCTAACTGATGTTTTATGGGTTTTCTTTGATTTCTTACCTATTTCCATACCATGTCCTAGCGTGTTCCTAACCTCTTTGGAATAATACCTGCACAGTACGAACCCTATTTGCCTTTACAAAAGCATTCTTCTATATCAAAAGTGAGACTTTTCTAACCGTGGTTTATTAATCGTCAGTGCTAACGATGTATTTGCTTGGCAGGTGACACAATATGCCCGAGCGGCATGTTCCGGTGTCCGGAGGGCAAGTGCATCCCGGCGCTGTGGGTGTGCAACTACCAGCGAGACTGCGAGAAGGGCGAGGACGAGTTCCAGTCGTGCCGTGAGTATACACCCTTATATTAACACAGGATACAAAATATTTTGCTAGTAATTATTACATCATACAAGCGATTATAAAGCGGCGGGATGTCGCCATAAAAATGGCGTGTCGAAACAAATATAGGATTGTAACACGAATATGAAAGCGTCACGACGTCGTCATCATCATAGCGTGGGGCTAACCGCCGCGACGCTACATGCAGCGGTAGCGTCGTCGCGACGACATAATGAAAGCGTCAGGATGCCGCTACAAAACAAAAAAGTTTGAATTTATTTTGCTGGTCCATCCTCCGCTACACACATCGCGTAATTTTCAAAGCGAGTGGTTAAACCGCAATGGTTTCCACCTGAACTGCAATTAGTCGGGAAGAGCGAGTCGCTTGCAGTTTTAAGCCGAGATTGAAATCCGCACCCGCTGCGGGGGGGGGGGCGACACCGAACAATTCACCCGTTTATGCAGGTTGTAAGGTGAATGGTGTAGAAGTAGATGGGGGAATGAATGGCTTTATAGTTAAGGAACCGGATTAGCGAGGTGGTAAATTTTCAGTGAATTCACCTCGGTAACACCTTTACAGAATTCTCAAAAGTTGTTGAGCTTTGGACGTGTAAAACATGAGCAAAGCACGACTGAAGATTAAAGAGATCGAAATCCTATGAAACTTTAAAGCCTGAAATCACGAGGTCATCTGGGCGCCGCCGAGTCACTTATTCATTGAACTGCCACTGTAGCGTTTTGCTATTTTAACCGACCCCCTCATTGGTCGGTTGATTCTGAAAGTCAATTTATCGGAATAAACTGGTTTCTTTTACTTCGAAGTCCAATCCAGCAGGGCAGTGATAAATAATGGACTGCAAGCATTTCCTAAATTACTCTGAAAGAATTTCCTAAATCAACAATTTTAATATAGGTACTGATTATAAAACTGACATATACAAAGTCCGTTCCACAAAAACTCTACGTAATATAGAGATGTATACGCAATTCCAATTTATTCATCGTACGTAGTTAGCACTGTAAAATAAATCACCAGTGTTGCCAGCACAAACAATAGCTACCGCTAAACACGCTAAACATGCTAACACGCTAATATGCGCCGGAATTATTCACGTTAGCACGCCGCGCCGCTCGCCCGCTGCACGGTGCACGCCGCGGGACCGGATTAATTTGCGTCACGATCATCTGCACCGGTGTACGCGTGTTTTGAACTGATAAATAGTGTACTATCAGGTATATAGAGCTGATTGAACACGCTGTTAATTGAACTATTTTGTACCCTTTAGCAGCGAAAAGGTACAAAACAGTCTAGAGATAGGCCTCTTCCACATTAGATGGGTTTACGGTAATATCTGTAGCCTCTAGTCACTGTACTCTACATGTTTGTATCGCCTGCAGCCTGTAGCGTTGGGTGATCGCATATATCTCGCGGCAGTTTTTACGTAGAGCGTTGTCATTGACGTAATGGATGACCGACATTTTACATCCACTGCTCCCGGTTAAAAGCTCTATTCAGGATATATGCTGCTGTAGTACATCTGAATATCAGCTTTTTATAATCCATAAACCTAGGTTTCGTTTGTCTCACAGACTTATGTAAACCCAATACTAAACCAATGCTTCGATTTTAGTTTTACGTATGAGCTTCTTGAGTTCGCTTATCAAATTGTCTATTGTTTATTATCATATTGAGAGCTTCTTGGGGTATTACAAATCTAGAGCGGAAAGATCAGGGAACAAATCTCGGTGTATTGTGACGCGCTGCCAACCTTCATGTCTTGGCTGCGGAGCGCGAGGCATTATCAGCGGTTATCGAGCAATTCTTGGCAGTTGGCTCAGAGCTGCAGTAAGACGGTGGCGACGAGCCAGCCCCGATCTCTATCGGATACACTATTTGAAGTAAATCATATTCATATTAGTAATTTTTGCTCAGTGTTCGTACGTCACAGGATCATTGTCTCAAATAAGCTGCGATATTAATAGATTTAGGCCCGTATTAATAAATACATCTCAAAGTTGAGACCGATCTTAAGATGCAGTTTTGACGTTAAATGTTTGGAATATCTGTCAAAAAAGCAACTCAAGTTCGATCTCAATCTTGAGAACGATTTATTAATACGGGCCTTAATTTATAATTAGGACTGGAAAAATAAGCACGATCTAATTTTAATTGGCCTATACCTATCTTAAATCACCCGGGAAAATGACAGTAAAGACAGTGTATGGGAGGGCATATCGGGAATCGATAATCTACAGAAAATACCTGTTAAACATCATTTTGAAATTTAATGATTACAAGTAATCTTGAGGTCTGCCTAAGACCTTTAATTTGAATTTGAATCGAATCCGAGAGAAATTTCATTTGTAGGTAATATTAAATCCATTTCGCATATAGGCCACCCCCTCGTTGGTGGTGGAGACCAACCGCATATAAACTATTTGCTCCTGGGAGCAAATTAATTAATACGAATTTTGTAATAACAGCAAGAAATAGCAACACTATTGAATTAAATGAGTTTAGCAATTACTAAATGTTCCGCAATTTAATAAACTCACCTACCATAGTATTATCTACGAACCCTATAAGCCTTAGCCCTTAAGCGTATTACACACAGTTCGAGGCACCTCGAGGCTCGAGGGCCCTCCGTAGTAGCCTCGCGTCGATGCCTGATTGATGGCTGACGCTGATTGCGGCGCACTTACTTCACTTGCCATCTTTGTACTAATGACTGTACGATCGATTGTTATTTTTATTTTGGACACGTTCGTAAGCGTTTCCGGAATTCTGAAGAGCTGCTAAGACTAAATCGTAGTACTTTTACGATTATTTTTGGTCAACAATCTTGTATTATCGATTCCTGCAAATGTGCTCTTAATTGTTTTATGTTGTACTATAAACCGATAGATTTAAGTTGAGGCTAAAGTTGTATGACTTTTTATTTCAATCTGTTTTGTCCACAGCGCCGCCAGAATGCGAGGCGGGCCAGCTGACATGCGGGCAGTACGTGTGGAATAAGACGTACTGCATCCCGCCACATTACCGCTGTGATATGCACGTCGACTGTGTCGACGGCACCGACGAGGCCGACTGCAGTGAGTACACCCTTTTATTAATTCTCTATTACATATTTTATTTAAATTAAATTTTTAACTACAACCTACGCATTCTTGGACCTTCCTGACCTTGATTTTACTTAATCTCTTCACATGCCAATTGGTATCATAGAGCAGAATTTTCACTGACGAGAAAGGTTCCTTGATCTTGGTATCGGAACTTAAAGTACGTACGACCTACTTGTGAGAATCCGTCTGCCTATATTAACTACATTAGATTTAATTCGGCCAACTTTAATCTGGGCTCCAGCGACTCAAGTGCTGAAGCAAGATTTAATAAAGAACTCTTCACGTATTCTAATGCGAACGTTGTGAGTAGGGTCTCCGTCAGCGAGATATTTTTGAGCCATTTTAACTATATTACCAGAGTTTGTAGAATGTACTGAAATTTTAAAGTTATCAATTTGTATTTATTGTACGTCTACTTTGTTTATAATTTTAAGAGTTAAGTTAAGGAACTCTCTTGACTATGTTTCAGTCCACTGTTAAAAACTATTGTGCTTTGCTATCGAGTACTTTGATTGAAACGTCTATTCTAGCTATCAAACTAAAAGCTCTTTGCGTCTGTGTTGTCATTAAATTTTCCCTATATCGGGCACGCAATGGTGTTTCTAGTTCGGAATCAGCCGTCAGGACCGCCCGCGCCCGCGCCGCCGCCCGCGCCGTGGAGCGAGGCTCGGAACCGATTCAGAACGTATTAAAAGTTGGAACTAGTTTACCGTCTCAACTTGACGACATGAATATTGGGACCTACGAGTCGCTCGCCTAATCTGATTTAGCGTACAGTGAGATTAGGAATATTGAATTAAAGTTTAAATGGAGATGGTAAAGCCATCATCTCCCAAAGTTCACATACGATACTTCGACCTACACTCACGAAATCAAAGTTCAAATTGACCGCTTTGTTAATTCAGACATCGAGTTAGGGCCTCCGCAGACTAGCTACGGGCTCAGTCGTAGTCCAGCTTTCCTGAGGATGCCTCGTTTGGAGGCGAAGCACGTGTCGAATTTATTTAGGATTCGCTTTGTCTGCGGAGAGTTGCTAGTTGTTGGGGTCCATGACTCGTGACAGACGTGCTCTCGACTGACAGGGGGTTAGGTCTTGTTGGCTTCTTCTATTATCGATCAATTCATTTGGTTTATAATATTGGAGGTTGACAATTCCGAGGGTGAGTGGTGGGTCCCTCTCTACAATTGTTTAGCTACTTTTAGCATCGGCGATCGGCGATTTTGATGCTGCGTCCCGCTCGTTCGCGCTCGAAGAAACGCGACGCAGCATCGATACGTCACAAAATCGCCGGTCGCCGATGCTAAAAGTAGCTAGTCTGCGGAGGCCCTTAGATATCAATTGTTCGCTGAGTCAAAAGCTAATACTTTCAGCGGAGTGTGATATGAACGCTTAAGAATGAGGGTTCGAAGACTTACATTATTAACTTGACAGAGTTAGTCTAGTAAGACAATATTTATCTAACACAAAGTTTTGTTTGAGACAAAGTTTAAAAAACAGACGGATTGCCCAATTACAAAATGAAAGACACCTTGTTTTGATCTTACGTTCGCATCGTACACTTATTAGTAATAACGATACCAACGTAAGATCAAGCCATGTAATAAGTTATTACCGAGCAATACTTAAATAAACATGGCACCAAAATACCCGTCCTATTTCTTTTAAAGAGAACTCTACTTGTAAACGAAGTACCGCGACCGATTTTACAAGACCTGCAACCCTCTCTTCTGAACTAGAACCGTGGCCCACTAAGGGGTTGCCCTCAAATAAACCGGGGGTCTCGTTAAATTGGTGGTTAGGTAGAAAGTCCCAACAAGTGGGCAAGTTTTAATGGTGTGGAAATTGCGTTTTTGTTTGGTGTTCGTATCTGTGATGTGCCTGTTTTCATGTAAATCTGTTGTCTCTCGAATTTTCCCATGTTTTGCTAGTTCTATATAACAGAGATCATTCTTTGCATACAATTGTTGAGATAATAAAAGTTAAGCTTCCCGTTGAGTCGCATCATAATGATGTCACTAAACCTGGTGTACTGGGAGACCTATCTATAAGTTATATTTTATTTTTCCATCTTTACGCAAAACGTAGGTGTTCTGTGATTTCCCCGAAGAGTTTTCCTGTACCAAACAAATCCCGTAACATTATCCTCTGTAAACAGTATTAATTTCACTTGTGGAGCGACACTTACGACATTCCATAATAAGCTGGAATTTTTACAAGGAAAATAATATACTTCGCGAAGTTGTACCTCGAGCCGCGTCTCAGAGATGCGATGCACAAGTTTTAATGGACCGCAATTATTATATTCTTTGCTTTTTATTGCCGACACTGGAGTGAGTTCCCGACGGGCGTACTTTGTTGCCGAGTAAACATTTCACGCTTAGTTTTATGGGGATTTATTACTTGGATGATTTATTAAGGAGAGATTTTCTAGGACAATATAAAAAAAAACAGTAATACAACATGTTAAGAAAACCCTGTCCGAGCCGAAACCGGTAATTAGGTTCCCCAATCATATAACCAATTAAAATAAAAATAAAACAAAATTCATGATAGTAAACATATTAATGAACATTTAAAGTGCCATTTTTTTTGCATTTTTCCCACCTAATGTAGCTAATTTTAAAAATATGACAACACCGTTACCGGAAGTAATTATGTTAGATCGTGTGGCGGCACCTCTGACCACAAAGTATGTGATGACGTCATTTTATGAAATTTTTTATTTATTTAAACGGGTTAATCGTTTTCCAAAAAAATATGGGAGGCCTTTGCCCAGCAGTGGGACACATACTATGCTAAAAATAAAATAGAATCTAATCTCGTTACCCAACAATACGTTTTCGGGTCGGACAGGGTTTTTTTTAACATGTTGTATACGAGACAACAATAATAAAAACAGTAATATACGCGCACCGGAAAGCGTAGCGTGTGTAGGCCTCCCACAAGGTGGACCGCCGACCTGGTGAAGCTAAGCTTGGTGAGCGACCCGCTGGATGCGGGCAGCGCATGACCGGTCATTGTGGCGAACCTTGGGGGAGGCCTATGTCCAGCAGTGGACGTCTTTCGGCTGAGATGATGATGATGATATACGAGATGGGATATAACAATCTCATCATTATCTGCCTTACCTTTTCCCAACACAATACAATAACAAGCTATTAGCTTGCAATAAGGTCGTAGCTTGAATGATGTTCTGAAAGGAAAACCATCAAACCTTGGTACCATCCAACTATGGTAACTCATAAAATATTTCCTAACCATATCGGTTTATGAAAGTAATAGTTTGTCAGTCCTACAAATCTTGTTAACCGGCTCTAATTCGGTACAAACGACTTTGATGAGGTTCACCCGGTTTAGGGATTTTTTCCGGGTCGGGAATTGATTTAACAAGGTCTCATCGAGGGATAACTCGTTTTATTGTAGGTATAGCGTTTGGACGTCGATAAGATTTCTCTTATTTGTCTCTGTTTATCTAAGAACCATATTATTATCACGATTTACTCGTTTTAGCACACCGTTTAGTCTATTTCAAGCACACCGGACAAGGTGCGTCGGGTCAGAATGCGCCTAACTCCATAAAATGTATTATTATTATTCATCATGTGACTTAAGACGATACAAGAAAAAAATGAATTTTAGTTTCGGGGTGTGGCTGGCGTCGCGTGAGCTGCCGAAGGATATATCCCTCTCGCTTAGCTAGGACAGAACAGCTATGGAGTAGACTATAGTATAGTTATTTTTTGAAGGAACAATATTGTTTAATTCGTACAATTAAAATAATATGTCCCAGTGCACCTTTTAAAATAGATGAAATGGATGAAAATATTCAAATATATTTTTTTCGTTTTATATGGGATTTTTATGTCGAGTGTATTTGAAAAAAATAATTTAATTTCTATGTTGTTTTTATTGCTGAAGACAAAGTAAGTCAAAAGAAGACAAACGATACCTACAATATGCTGATAGATACGTATAACAATACTTCGATCGTATAATAGCCTATAACCAGCGGACGATCCAGACGCGTCCAACGATATCTCATTAGTCAAATTATTATGATATAAAAATAGTTTGGACGTTATACGGGAGCAGATGAACATACATACATATCGGTCAAAATCATAACCCTCCGCCCACCGTAGTCGGGTAAAAATGTACATACTCTGTGTAAGTGACTGACTGCCGGATATGAGTATCTTTTTCATGTTTCGTAGGCTAAGGAATACTTTGGTACTTAACTTCGATGCCGATCATGAAGTGATCAGCGGTGTCATAATATTTTTTTTTACCATATTTAATTTATGTTTTAATTTAATTTTCAGTTTTTATTAATTTTATTGATTTAACCATGCATTTATTTTTTGTTTATCTTTTTATCTTTATTTTTTTATCTATCAAAATCACCCTTAGACTGGTTACCGCCACAGGTGACAAGAGGGCTGGCTCTTTCCTTGCTCAAAAAATTCGCTTGACAACAGGAACAGCTTGAATACAGGGAGGACATGCAGCCAGTATCCCACGCGGACGGTATTTGTTTAATTAGGGGTAGGTTTTTATTTTATTGCATTTTATTTTAATTTATGCTATATTATATTGTATTTTAATGATAAAACATGAAAAATTAAAAAAAATCACTAAAAAGCCTGAAATAATATTTCTATTACCTACCACCTCTGCCTACCCCTTCGGGAAAACCGGACGTGATGGTGTGTTATCGAGTATTTGGGGTCGGTGCCAATCTATCTTCTTACTTTTATAGTAGGTAGACTTGGCATACCAAGATTGGCACCGACTCCAAATACTCGATAACACACCATCACGTCCGGTTTTCCCGAAGGGGTAGGCAGAGGTGGTAGGTAATAGAAATATTATTTCAGGCTTTTTAGTGATCCAGGTTTTTTTGAAGTCGGTTTGTTTTTTTTTATAAATATAATTTTATTTCACGATTTTTAGTGGCGCCATACCAATGAACATTTTGGCATTTTGAACCATATGAAGTAAGCCCAACAAAAGGTAACTGCTGTAAATCTTTGAGAAATTCCCTCGACTGTCTATGGTCTCCATCATTAGACCTGTAATGGCACTTATAACCCATATGGGTGTAAAGTTCTCTCCAATACAAATTAATCAAGCCCAAACACCAGGTAATTGCTGTAAATCGTTGAGGAGTTCTCTCGGCTGTCTTTTGACTCCATCATCAGACCCTTAATGACAGTCACAACCCATCTAGGTGTAAAGTTCTCATCAATACTAATTAATCAAGCCCAAACACAAGGTAGCTTCTGTAAAATGTTGAGGAGTTCCCTTGACTGTCCTTCGTCTTCATCATCAGACCCCTAATGACAGTCACAACCCATCTAGGTGTAAAGCTCTCTCCAATACAAATTAATCAAGCCCAAACACCAGGTAATTGCTGTAAATCGTTGAGGAGTTCACTTGACTGTCCTTCGTCTTCATCATCAGACCCCTAATGACAGTCACAACCCATCTAGGTGTAAAGCTCTCTCCAATACAAATTAATCAAGCCCAAACACCAGGTAATTGCTGTAAAACGTTGAGGAGTTCACTTGACTGTCCTTCGTCTTCATCATCAGACCCCTAATGACAGTCACAACCCATCTAGGTGTAAAGCTCTCATCAATACAAATTAATCAAGCCCAAACACCAGGTAATTGTTGTAAATCGTTGAGGAGTTCCCTCGACTGTCTTTCGGCTCCATCATCAGATCGACTCCAGACCTTCATAAAATAGTAGTGCTTTAAAATACTTAATGAAAAAAATTACAAACGCACTAGTCGCTCCTACGATTTTCGAAGGTTCCCCTCGATTTCTCTGGGATGCCATCATCAGATCCTGGTTTCCTTATCATGGTACCACCGCTGGGATATCTCCTTACCAACAAAAAAAGAATCATCAAAATCGGTTCATAAACAACGAAGTTATCCGCGAACACACATAAAAAAAAAAAATATACGGTCGAATTGAGAAACCTCCTCCTTTTTGAAGTCGGTTTAAAAATAAATATTTTTTTTTTTTAATTTAATTTTACTTTTATTTATTGTTTTATATTTATTGTGAAATTATAATAATTTTAATAATCAATATTGGACTATGTCTGAAACAAAAACATTGAATTGAATAATTTAAAAAATACAAAAATTATCACATTAACTCGTTCAATCACGGTTTACACCCGCTAGAACGAAAAAGATCCTAACATGGTAGGTAGGACCTGAGGGTTGGCCAGTTAATTACTTAAAATACACTATATTTATTTCAAGAAAACATTCATAAGATCTGAAGGCGTCGGACTCGCACATAAAGGGTTCCGTACCACCGTAGAATAAACACATCAAAAATATCAAGTTTGAGACTTGATATTTATTTTTAAATGTTATTATATTTTTAGTATTTGTTCTGCACCAGCAACAGAAATACACATTCAGTGAAAATTTCAACTCTCTACCTGTTACGGTTCGTGAGATACAGCCCGCGCTGACAGACGGACAGACAGACAGACGGACAGCGTAGGCCTAGTAATAGGGTCCCGTTAGCACCCTTTGGAACCCTAAAAAGTAGCCTATGTTCTCCGCCAAGACCCAGTCTATCTCCATACCAAAATTCATCAACATTGGTTCAGCGGTTTAGCCGTGAAAAGGTAACAGACAGAGTTACTTTCGTTTATAATATAATAGATTGAATAGGACGGACAAACATTTTCCTATCCATATCTGTAATGTTATTTTTTACGATAATTTATTGATGTATGATATATTTATTACTTGCCCATCCATACCTACAACAAACGCAATAAAGCGACTCCATTGTTTTGACAAGCAATGTATTCCCACTGTCGGCCCAAGACCATGCTGCAAGTATATAACAGTAAGCGAAATAGGGAGTTTTTACAGAAATGACACGAATAACTATGAAATGACAAGAGATGACACAAAATGACAAGAGATGACACAAAATGACAAGAGATGAAAAGAAATTACACAAGACAAGGAAAAGCAAACGAAAATCACGCTGCAGTGCAGGTCATAGGTTCGATTCCTGCCCAGGACATGCAGTTGTGTGCATGAACATGTCCGCATGTCCCGAGTCTAGGTGTAATTAAGTGTATATTTAGTTTGTATTTACAAACAAAAAGTAGTATATGTAGTAATATCAGTTATCTGGTTTCCATAGTACAAGCTCTGCTTAGTTTGGGATCAGGTAGTCATGTGTAAAAGAATTTCCAAGGATATTTATTTATTTATCATAGGCGTCGGCGGACTGTAAATACTGTACTGTACCTGTAATATGGCACGACCGTAATATTTTTTCGTAATATTTTTTAAAAAATCCTTCACAGGTCCGACGTCGAACAAGTCCGAGCGGACACTGACAATACAAAGTTAGAGAGAGACATGGTTAGTTCAAGTACTTAAAATGTGAGATGGCGATATTGTGCGCGCGCTCGGAAATAAACAACGTAAGCGCCAAACCACATTTTCTTGAATTAAAAAAAAACTACTTCATGAATTAAAATATGGTTGAAGGGTAGTTTAGATATCATTATTTGCTATGTTTTAGAAATAATTTCGTGATCTAAATCGTAAAAACATCGTGGTAGCAAGGAAAATTGTAAATAATTAGAGCTCATTTCATAATTTTTTTTTATCGAGAAAATTTCGTCAAATCGTGATTTGGATTTAAAGATACTCAAGATAATATAGTCAAAAATCATACATCTAAATATAAGATTCCTAGTCCACATACTTACTTAAAGAAAAAGTAGAATAGAAAATCAACCAAATTTCGAACCCTCCTCTTAAACGAATAATCCCTAATTAAGTGGATTTTGTAGTTCGCAATTCAGTAAAACCAATGTCTACCAGCACAAGCACTGCTACAACATAGGAAATAATTTATGAGGGAGAATCTTTATAAATCGCACCTTTGCCAGCGTCATTGAAGTTAATTCTAATTGAATGAAGCTGATCATGTACCTTTCTCTCAAGTAACCCGGTGATGGAACGATGTCAGTCAAGAACACGCACGTGCATAAATAACTTAATTACCATATTAACTACAGGTATTCGTTTCACTTCCTTTTACTCAGAATTAGAAATGGGGAAACCCGGTGAAATGTAAAGGTCATGGGAGATCGATGGTTATGATACGTCGATGGTACTATGCAGATTATAGGAATGAACACATTCTTGACTAATGATCTTGGTTTGATTAAAACCATTACATAACCACAGAATGATGTTTTCGGATCACATCTAGTTTAGTTAATTAAATACTTGAATAGGTATTAAATAACTAATATGTTGAAGAAAGTTTGTTGCTTCTCAAGTCTTATTAGAAGGAAAGGTTGCGGCGAAAACTATATCTCTTTTTTTAAATTGAATCTGAGGATTATACTATAGTATACTTAATTTATCTATAATATGTAGTGTACTTACCAAGTTTTATATCCCATACGCTTAGACAGTTATTGTCGTCCTATTTCTTTTGTATTTCTTCCATGTTCGTATGTTTTTATACCCCAATGGCCTGTGTGTTCTGCCAATATCGGGTATGCCACGTCATCTAGTGAAATGTATGCATATGTTAGAGTTGTCACTATTGTAATTATTTTATTGTAATACTTGACGAGATCCTATTGTTTCACTTCACTTTTAACAATTATATTATGCTTTACCTTTCTTTATTTCTTTTGTAGGTTAGATTATATTGTAAACTCCATGAGGTTTGTTCAGTCATGGTTCAGTCTTGTCCACCACAGACGGCATAGTATATACCAACTTTTTGTTTGTTTTTATATAGTTTTGGGTACGAGCCCTTTTAGTTTTAATAAAATTTTAGTTTTAATTTAATTATATTTTTAACGGTTTGCGTCCGTGAAATCGCCAATCGGACCCAATGGAAGACCAGCGCTGGTTCTTGCTGACCAGCACATGCTGAATTGGGTCCGTTTGCGGCTAGCATAGTCGATAATTGTTTTTCTTTCTTTTTATATTTATTATTGTTTTGTCTTGCTAGTCGTAATAAAGTTTTTCTTCTTCTTCTTCTTTCTAGTAAGTTCTTACCACTAAACAACATGAAGAATAACGCATCTCTAAACACGAGGCTAACGAGCTGTCGCCTTTAGACCCAGATAACCCAAGAGTTCTACTGTATGCACAAGATTTAATCATAACATTTATAATTGTTATGGCTGGGCCCATATAATAGGCAGTCATGTAAACCGCACACAAGTTCGTGGGCCGCACAAAGCCGCCTGACTCCTAACACTATATTGAGGAGAAGGATGCTATTCTGTCGGGTCGAGGCAATCCCGCCAGCTCAGATAGAGCTGCAGCTTAAGCATGTACCTTTGGAGAACTGAATAAAAGTAGGGACGCAGTTTCGATGAATATCGATGATATTATTGTGTTGATCGAATGCAAATTTTATATATTGGATTTACTATAACTATATTTCGAGCGAATTTTAAAGATTTTGTTGATTAGTCCGTCCAATATTGCAAGAGACGAAAAACTAGAGCGAGAAACTTGAGATTCCTTCTTAAATAATTTTACTTTATCTGATTCGAGCTTTATGTGTATCTTGTTGTGCTGAAATGGAAAAGATTTACGATATCAATGTAAATATCGATGAATCACAATCACTTCCCTACGAGTATTGAGTTGTGAAAACTGCCGAGAAATCGGAGTGGTGACGAGTTGACGATTTGTAAGGATTTTAGGGATATTGAATGCACATTGAAAAATATATTTGAGCTTGAAATTGGATTCCAACTGGTTATAGACCACCGTTCCTGCAAAACGCAGTATTGCCCGCATACCACCGACCGGTCCCTTCCAGCTTCCTTTGAGCCAGCTTTAAAAATACAGCTTCCGTCTGATGTTTGGTCTAAATTAGCATTTAATCTTTGAATATAAGGGGATGCTTGCTGCACCAGGAGATGTGTTTACGTTTTTGGGAGAGAATATGTAATTATTTTGAATGCCGCGTGCATTTGGCAGTGGCTCACGAGCTGCAGTGGAGTTTCCAGAAATATGATTTTGTATGTTGTTCTTTTGATTAGGTGGAAGCAAATTAAACATGACATGTCGACTGGGTGAAGCAGCAGTAGGTATATAGAGACACTAGCTTTTGCCCGCGACTTCGTCCGCGTAGACTTCAAAATAAAAAAAACCGGGCAAGTGACTTAAGACTTTTTAGTACTTTTTAGTGCAACAGGGTTTTTTAAGTCAGTATTTGCTTTTTTATAAAAATAATTTTATTTCACGATTTTTATTGGAGCCATACAAACTTTATCACGGTACCTAATTCGGTGAATGCGTGTTTTGGTAGGTAGGTATATAGAGCCAAAATCCCAAATCCCCCTCCCCTTCTCCACCCCTTTTCCTCCCCTCTCTTCCTTCTGCTCCCTCCCCCTCCATTTCCCTTTCCCTTTCCCCTCCCCCTTCCACTTCCCCCTACCTTACGTCTTCCCCTTCCTCCCTCACCTAACCTATGCATACTAAGTTTCAAGTCAATCGGGTACAAACCTATTTTTCTGCCGTACTTTTCTACCTTTAGTTTCCCCCTTTTGGGTGTTGATTTACGAAATGATTTTTTATGGGATCAAACTGAAGTAGTACCTACCATATTCAGCTCAGCTTATACCCCAATTATTTAAAATGAATAATCATAACCAATCTCGAGATATGGATGACTAAACATTCGCTGACCCCGCTCTCCCCTTTTCCTTCAAAATATTAAAAACGCTGAAACCCCAGTCTGATTATTTAAAATGAACAATCATAACCAATTTCGAGATATGGATGACTAAAAATTCGCTGACCCCGCTCTCCCCTTTTCCTTCAAAATATTGAAAACGCCGAAACCCCAGTTTGATTATTTAAAATGAACAATCATAACCAATTTCGAGATATGGATGACTAAACATTCGCTGACCCCGCTCTCCCCTTTTCCTTCAAAATATTAAAAACGCTGAAACCCCAGTCTGATTATTTAAAATGAACAATCATAACCAATTTCGAGATATGGATGACTAAACATTCGCTGACCCCGCTCTCCCCTTTTCCTTCAAAATATTAAAAACGCTGAAATCCCAGTCTGATTATTTAAAATGAACAATCATAACCAAATTTGAGATATGGATGACTAAACATTCGCTGACCCCGCTCTCCCCTTTTCCTTCAAAATATTAAAAACGCTGGAACCCCAGTCTGATTATTTAAAATGAACAATCATAACCAATTTCGAGATATGGATAACTAAAAATTCGCTGACCCCGCTCTCCCCTTTTCCTTCAAAATATTAAAAACGCCGAAACCCCAGTTTGATTATTTAAAATGAACAATCATAACCAATTTCGAGATATGGATGACTAAACATTCGCTGACCCCGCTCTCCCCTTTTCCTTCAAAATATTAAAAACGCTGGAACCCCAGTCTGATTATTTAAAATGAACAATCATAACCAATTTCGAGATATGGATAACTAAAAATTCGCTGACCCCGCTCTCCCCTTTTCCTTCAAAATATTAAAAACGCCGAAACCCCAGTTTGATTATTTAAAATGAACAATCATAACCAATTTCGAGATATGGATGACTAAAAATTCGCTGACCCCGCTCTCCCCTTTTCCTTCAAAATATTAAAAACGCTGAAACCCCAGTCTGATTATTTAAAATGAACAATCATAACCAATCTCGAGATATGGATGACTAAACATTCGCTGACCCCGCTCTCCCCTTTTCCTTCAAAATATTAAAAACGCTGAAACCCCAGTCTGATTATTTAAAATGAACAATCATAACCAATTTTGAGATATGGATGACTAAACATGCGCTGACCCCGCTCTCCCCTTTCTCGTCAAGATGATTAAAAATACGGAAACCCCAGTCTGATCAATTCAAATAAGCAATCATAACCAATATCGAGATATGGATGACTTATTAAAACATCCCTTGACCCCGTATTCCCCTTTCCCGTCAAAATAACAAAACTCGACCACCACTATACAAACTTTCACTCCACATTTCACCCCTTAGAGGTTGAATTTCCAAAAACACGAAAGAAATCTAAACACAAACTTTCATTCCCCTATTTTACCCCCTTAGGGGTTGAATTTTCAAAAACCCTGAAATTACTCTTTTTTATTTTTGAAAAGTTTCCTAATCACCAATTTAAGTAAGTCTAACTTCAAAAATGACGGAACTTCCATACAAACTGTTATCCCCTATTTTACCCCCTTAGGGGTCGAATTTTCAAAAACCCTGAAACCCATATTTTTTTATTTTTCAAAAGACACCTATGCAGCAATTTTCATAATTCTAACTTCAAAAATGACGAACTTCCATACAAACTTTCATCCCTTATTTTACCCCCTTAGGGGTTGAATTTCAAAAAACCCTTTCTTAGTACACCTCTACACATCAAGACAAACCCACCCTCCAAATTTCAAGTCTCTACGATCAGCGGTTTAGGCTGTGCGTTGTCTGTCAGTCAGTCAGTCAGTCAGTCAGTCAGTCAGTCAGTCAGTCAGTCAGTCAATCAGGACTTTGATTCTTATATATTTAGATAACTAGCTGTCAAGTACCTAGCTTCTGTTTCAAGTTCTTATTGAAGTACAATTTAATATCAAGCAGGACTTTTTTCCTACTTTTTAGACGCGGATCTCGTGTAGCGTTTTATTATGAAATATCTCATTACATCGGTCGCTTCACGAGAATAATAATTTGTCCAGCATGCCATTGCGATATTATTACATTCTTGCAGTGAAGTTGGGAAACACTGAAGTCATATAATTGGTAACGTATACAATAGCTACAAAGCTGTTGACTGGTCACATTTAGCTTTATCACAAGAATTAGCTTGAGATTTCGGCAAGATCTCAAATATTTATCCATTACATATTCAATAATGTCATTGCAAATGTCTAATGTAAAAATGCACTCGTTCAGGAGCGTGAGAGACTTTGGTATCACGACACAGCAGTGGGATGTCGGCTCGGGTTACTGCTTTGGATAACTAAACACTACCTACTTAATACATAGGTAATAAAGCGCTCAAGTGCAAACACACATTACACGCATACACTGGTGTATTTATTTAAGTGGCCAAGTGCCAATTTTAAAAGTGGGTATTTACCTGTCGAGACGTCCTCTCAAATACAAACATTACGAATGCAATTAAAATATATAATTACCAAGTAAATGTTATCTGCTAAAAGTATCGCATTAATTCATCCGGACCTTCCACACAACGAGTCGGTCAAGTGTGATCCCACACCGTTTCCGGTTCAGTGGAGCGTCCGACGACCGGCAGTCGGACACCGGACATCGCCGGACTACCCATTGTGGGCCGTTAAGCTTCATATTTGTTACGAATACTGTTTTCGGAAGTTACCCTGTACTTTTGGGTGTCACATATTGCAGAGAAGTAGTTGATGCATGTACGCAGCATATGTATGTTTGTAGAAGGAGATAATTAAAAAGCTTTTATCAATGTTCTTTTCAGCTAGGGTTGCCAACCATACTTTATAATAAAGTAACCTAATTTATTTTTGATAAATGTACTTTATACTTTTACATAAAAATAAAGTATGTGAAAATACTTTATTTCCAATCATTACTATCGGCGAAATTGTATGAAAATACCGAGTTCTTGTTTCTTTATTTGTTTTCACTTAAAGAATTTGTTTTAAAGTAAATCGAATCATTTCAATTGCTGAAAATAACGAGTAACTCTACACCCATACACAAACGATGACGACGTGATACACCAATCACTCCCCCAAAAAAAGCAAAAATAATCAAATCAAAAATCTTACAAAAATATTAATCCGAATGGGAAAAACAACACGTTAACAAGTAATTCTCAAAACAAAAAATATGTCTTCAAATAAGAAATAAATAAAATTTCGAAAAATACTTTTTTTTTGTTCCAGATACTTTATTTTTGCCCTGCTTAAAGATGTGATACTTTATTTTTCTCAAAAATAGTTGGCAACCCTATTTTCAGCTGAACTGCAGTTTTAAGCTATGATGTCAAAAACTAAACGGTTCAACTAGATAGCTTTTCTTTTACAGAATTAAGCAGTTGGTACTTATAAACAAGACTGGCTCACACTCACCTCTTCTTTAAAAAATATTTAGAATGGCTTATAAAAGAGTTTCCTTTATAAACAGTATCGGCTTTGGCTCGGCCGCCCACTTCACCACTTCACCACTTCACCACTTCACCACTTCACCGGCTCAAAGGCGCCCTCTGTCGTCGTTTTTACATAACTTTATATGAAAATCGTATTATCTCGGCGAGTCATGTCGTAAAAGCGGCGCACAGCCGTTTTTGCATCTCATTACCGATACAGTGAGTGTGGATTGGATAACTGCGTCTAGGTGCGAACAAACACGTTGGCATAACATGTTTGCGTGAACACGCGAGACCGGTGTTTCAAACACGCTCTTCAAGATATTATGTTGGGGAAATGATGAGAACACGTGGAAATGTTGATGGAATTAAGGGTTTGGCGAGGTTATGCTTAGGGTATAGTTACGTCATATAATACCAAAATTTACGAGACCAACGTTCTTCAAAATAACCAGTGCATTACTATTTGTTTTATCCGCAACAATGTCTTCAAGCGATACAAACACAAATTTTAATGTACTTTCTATAAATTCATTGTGTGATAAAATAGTTTAATGAATCCAAGTTGTTCTCGCCCACAGTCTTCGCATTTGCTTACATAAAAGCACTATAGATGTGTATATTATCCTCAATCAGCTGATCCATAACGTGTGTCTGCTTGTTGCAGCGTACCGGAAGTGTCAGACGGACGACTTCCAGTGCGGCGTGGAGGGCGCCGGCCCCGGGAAGGTCTCGTCCCAGGGACCCTGTATACCTAAGGATAAGAGATGTGATGGGTAAGTTCAGTCATTCTAGGTTCAATAAAAAGTCAGGAAGCTATAAGCAGTATAGACTGAAGAGGGAGGGGTTATCATACAACACTGAGTAGGGCAGTGTTTTGTTGCATTAGGTTCTTAGAACTCATTTTTATTTCTATGACATACCCTACCATACTACGAACTGCGCGGTACTCTCTTATGCATTTTTCATTTATTCTGTTGCTACCCTTCGTGCCGTCATGAGACCTAATTCGACGTATTTCCATCTCCCCAGATATTTAGATTGTAGGACAGGTAAAGACGAACAGGATTGTCCGGGCCAGTCGCTGGCGTGCCGGCTGGATCAGTTCCGGTGCGCGTCGGGCAACAAGTGCGTCGACGTGGCGGTCAAATGCGATCACAAGGACGACTGTGGCGACAACTCGGATGAAGCACACTGTAGTAAGTTTTAGGTCGTTTGATTGCAATGAGATATAACTTAAGTTAACTAGCCGAGAAGGGATCTTTTAGATCATATGAACAATCGTCGATTAGCAAATATTCACTCGAAATTGCATGAGTTTTTTCCAAGTATATTTATGTAGCTTCTAGTTTTAAAAAGGTCGTTGTTTGATGGAAAACCGTATATACTATTCAAGAAGACGCTTCTTATCTCTCAAACCCACACAGTCTCATTACTTACCCCGGGTATTCTTCTTCGAATGCAAAGACTCCAATCCAGAAAACAATCGCCTTATTAAGGTCGTTCCTTAGCTTCTTAATGTCAAATCTCTTGCAGCCACTAAACCTCCGCCACCTTCCAGGTTTCCCCCCGTGCCATATCGGTCAGTTCCGGTGCAGCAACGCGCTGTGCATGCCGGCGACGTACCGCTGCGACGGGTACAAGGACTGCTCGGACGGGTCCGACGAGGCCGACTGCACCGTCATCGCGTGCCCCGACAACAAGTACCTCTGCCCCAAGGGCGGCCCGGGCGGCACGCACAAGTGCATCGCCAGGTCGCAGCTCTGCGACGGAAAGAAGGACTGCGATGATAATGCTGATGAGGAGACCGCTTGTTGTGAGTACCATCGCCCATCAGCCGGCGGCATCCACTGCTGGCCATAGATAGGCCCCCCACAACATCCACCCCTCACGGTCCTCCCGCCACCCGTGATGCTTGTCATGTCATCGGTCCACCTTGTTAGGAGCCGTCCAACGCTAGAAATCTCGTCGTCGTGGCCGCCAAAACAGCATATTTGTAATTTTGTAAGCGTTTCTTGTATTATGCGTTTTTTATAACATGCATGACTTTTGACAGTACTTCCTGATGACCGCAAATAATCTACACAAGCTCCATAAAAGCAATTTAGTGATTTCATTTTAAATTTAGTAGAGGCTGGTTGGTAGAATTTTCGATCTTGCAGATTTTTTCACGTACCTTTATGTTTCCTTCCGTGAGCGTTAATTAAATTCTTTAATGTCTACGTGAATGTCGAAATACGCGAAGGTGATTCAGAAAACGAGTGCACCCCGCTTGTGTGGCCTAGCTGGGCTTTTGAATCTTTTAAACTATAAAATGTATTTTTAAACTCTAGAATAGGACTGGGTTTATGAATTTCGTATTAAACTAAAAAGGCCATCTTATTTAGCCAATGCAAAAAATAATACTTATTTTCTTCTAGTTATAACAAAACCGTTAGGTAGTTTAGAAGCACTAAGGGGACAATATAAACAGCCGCGGTGAGCGAATACATTTTGTATTATTTTTGCAGTAGCGATCGTGAAGTGCACCCAGCCTCCACACCACACCTATATTGCGACTCAGTTGCACACCTAAAGTGAATCGCTACCCGAATATATCTATGACAGCGATTAGTTTTAAGTTTGTTGAGTCACAATAAGGGATGTTGTTAAGGGGGTTGTACACTCCGAGTTAACCATGAATATATAAACCTCAGTTATTCTTGTAGCAACAACATAAGGACATTATGGAATGTAGGTACCTTAAAAACTAGTAACCTAATTTCTGGAGGCGTCCGTGGAAAGTAAGTGGAAAATACCAACAGTACTGATGTTATTATACCGCGCGCCGGCGTGTGAAATAAATGTTAACTTAGTTATATGTTTCATGCAAAACACAGATTTTGATTATAATGTTATGTGGGACGAATAAGTTTGGAAAACCCTGTTTGTTCAAACATGTGTGACGAAAGTTAATTAGATGTCTGTCTGTCTTGTCATTCACCAACCTTTGGTACAATTAGGCAGAATTTTGCCACAACAGATTCGTTAAGTTGCAGATATCAAATTGTTACCGTATCCTACTTGCGTCGTTTAACTGTTGCGCGGTTGTTCCCCCCCGTAGCGATGGCTTCGTGCCCAGCACTGGAGTGCGAGTACAAGTGCGTGGCGTCGCCGGCGGGCGGCGCGTGCGCGTGCGCCGCGGGGCTGGCGCTGGCCGCTGACAACCGCACCTGCGTCGACCGCGACGAGTGCAGCGAGTGGGGTTTCTGCCACCAGCTTTGCGTCAACACACCCGGCTGTGAGTACACTGCACACTGTCCTTAAACCAGTATTCTGAACGCCAGGACCTGACTCGCGGTGTCCTCGGGGTCCTCCGGGTTCAGTAACATTCATGTAACTAAAGTATAATTTTCAGAAGTTGGCTGCTATGTGCAGGAAACACTTGACTTAATCCCTGAGCTCTCTAGAAGTACTTTTATTTGGGGAAATAAATTTAATAATAATAAGTAGGTACATGGGTACAGCGGAACAAGCTTAAGCCAGGGGGCTTACCACGAACTCTTATTGCAATTCAATTATAGGAACGTTTTAACGATTCAGCGTCTTTTTGTGCAATGACGTACCTTATTGCCATGACAATAAGAAACGTCATTTCACAAATGGCCGCTGAAACGTTAAAACAAAACTGCTATAAGAGGTGGTGGTAAGCCCCCAGGTGGCCGAAAAAAGTAGAACAGAAAATTCCAAACTGAGAATTGTTATATTTTGTGAGTCTTGTATCAACATCAGCGATATAGCGGATAAGTCCAATGTAGATAATGTTTGTGTGTGTCGGTGTAGCGTACTCGTGCGCGTGCGCGGCGGGGTACACGCTGGCGGCGGGCGGGCGGTGCGAGGCGGGCGCGGGGGCGGGCGGCGGCGCGGGCGCGGCGCCGGCGCTGCTGCTGGCGCACGCGGCCGCCGTGCTGCGCATGGACCTGCACGGCCGCGCCGCTGCGTCGCTCGCTAACGCCACGGCTGCCGCCGGACTCGACTACCACTACCGCAGGAACCTGCTCTTCTGGTCCGATCTTAAGACGAGAAAGGTAAGGCTATGGGACATGGTGAGACAAGAGATCTATTCGTGTCCCTTACTTTGAAACCCCATAGAAAAAGACCGCAGGTAGCTCTAGGGGCTCTATCTCATCGGGACGCCAGGCGCGTCGCCAGCCCCCGTCGCCAACTAATTCGTATTGAATTTGACAGGTAATAGCAATTGTTTGGATACGCGGCCCTTTCTCTAATCTGTGACGCGGCTGGCGACATCGCCGGCTACCGTCGCCAATCATTCGTATTGAATTATGTCAAAATATGACAGGACTCTACTTGGCGACGGTCGCCAGTCCCGTCGCCAGGTGTGATAAAGCCCTAAGAGTTTCTTCCCGACAGATTTTATAGCAAAGTGTTTTCAACAACAAAGCGGTGTCGCGCTGGAGTTTATCGTGTTTCATAAATCCTTCTGTCTCTGTGTGTAAAATAGGTTCCAGTTTGCGGAGTTGTAAAGCTAGTAACTAACTGTTGTATTATGTTGTGTGGTCCAGATCCACTCGCAGCAGCTGACGGCGCCGGCGGGCGTGGCGACGTACGGCGGCGCGGACATCGCGGTGGCGGGCTCGTGGGCGCCCGTGGCGCTGGCCGTGGACTGGGTGGGCGACAAGCTGTACGTGGCCGACGCCATCGGCCAGAAGATCGACGTGTTCGAGCTGGACGGCCGCTGGCACGCCGTCGTGCTCGGCTCCAACCTCACCAACCCCGCCGACATCGCCCTGGACCCCACCCTCGGCTACATGTTCGTAGCTGACAGCAGTCAGGTCAGTCGAGTCTACCGCTCCTCGTCTCCTCCGCCAGGCGTCGAATGATTTAGATCTTTTTGGTGGCTATCGGATGCAACATAGGTATAAACCAAGGATAATAGTTAGATACTTAATTGGTATAGTTTTTTCCTGCGTGATTCACTTTGGTCATGATTATCTACTCGTCATTTTTGCGATTGTAGGTTTTTGTCCAATTTAGTTTCGATAATAGGATAGAAAACATACTAACCCATTTCTTCATTCAACAGATCATCAGAGCAAACATGGACGGTACACACACAAAATCTATAATATCTGAAGCTGCCTACAAAGCATCCGGCATTGCCGTCGACATCATCGCCAAGCGAGTGTTCTGGTGCGACTCGCTGCTGGACTACATCGAGACGGTGGACTACGACGGCAACCACCGGTTCCTGGTGCTGCGCGGCCAGCAGGTGCCCAGCCCCTCCCGGCTGGCGCTGTTCGAAGACCGAGTCTACTGGTCCGACAACACCAAACAAGGAATCAGTTCCGTCAACAAATACCAGGGTCCGTCGAGCATTCAAGCGATTTACAAAATGAAAGACATCAGGGAACCTAAAGCTATAACTGTGATACATTCTTTAAAACAAACTTCAGTGAATAACCCCTGTGGGGTGAACAACGGCGGGTGTTCTCATATGTGCATAGTAACTGCTTTGCAGAACGGCGGCGGGTTGGGGTACAGGTGTGCTTGTAATATTGGCTACAGACTCCTAAAGGACTTGAGACACTGTGACCTCGTCAAAGAGTTCCTTATGTACTCCCAACAGAGGTTTATCAAAGGTAAAGTGTTAAACCCGGCGATAGAAGGATTCAGTGATGCTATATTGCCCATAGTTTCTAGAAGAGCGAGGTTCGTCGGGCTGGACTTCGATGCCCGGGACGAGCATATTTACTACTCGGATGTATTGCAAGATGTGATTTATAGAGTTCATAGAAACGGAACTACGAGGGAGATAGTTCTAGCGTCCCAGAATGAAGGTGTCGAGGGGTTGGCTGTGGACTGGGCGTCAAAGAACCTGTACTACATCGACTCCAGGAAAGGAACTCTCAATGTGCTTTCCACAAGGAACGTGGCTTATAAGAGAACGTTATTGAAAGACTTGAAACGACCCAGAGCCATTGTTGTCCATCCAAACAAAGGTTTTATTTTCTTTTCGGAATGGGACAGACCAGCGAATATCAGCCGAGCTCACACGGACGGCAGTAGCCTTCTAGTCTTCCAAAACGTTACTCTGGGTTGGCCCAACGGTCTTTCCATTGACTTCGACTTAGACAGACTGTACTGGTGCGACGCTTTATTGGACCACGTCCAGCATTCGAATCTGGACGGTACTGACGTGAAGACCGTAAATTCTAAGCTGATTAAACACCCATTTTCCATCGTGATTCACAAGGAGTTCATGTATATAACCGACTGGAGGCTAGACGCGATAGTTCGGTTGCATAAATCGACGGGAGAGCAAGAAGATATAATGGTGCGGGAGCCTCAAACGAACAGGTTATACGGTGTCAAGGTGTACAGCGAAGGAATTCAAAGGATAGATCCCATGCAGCCGTGTTCGAGAGACAACGGGAACTGCCAGAAGCTCTGTTTCGCGGTACCGAGGAACAACACGGGGTTGTTGACGGTCAGGTGTGGGTGTCCGTACGGAGAGAAGCTCGCCGACGACGGCACCAGCTGCGTCGCGGACCCCAACGCCGAGCCGCCCGTGCAGGCCTGCCCGCACTCCTGGGACTTCACCTGCAACAACCAGCGCTGCATCCCCAAGAGCTGGGTGTGCGACGGAGACGACGATTGCTTGGACAATAGTGACGAGGAACAGAATTGTACTAGTGAGTATTATTTGCTTGTATCATCTTTTGTTTGACGAAGCCTTGTACTGTCCCGCTCGTATTCCTCGAAGGAGTAAAAGGTACACTGGAGTGCACTTACATTTCGTCGATGGGTTTGCCTCCTCGAGTGAGCCGTGCGGATACTCTCGAACTAATGATCTAAATATCAGATTTTCCTACAGAGAGCACTTGCAGCGCGTCCGAGTTCATGTGCAAGTCCGGGCGCTGCATCCCGGCGACGTTCAAGTGCGACTCGGAGAACGACTGCGGCGACTTCTCGGACGAGACGGGCTGCGTCAACGTGACGTGCAGCTCGGCGCAGTTCCAGTGCGACAACGGCCGCTGCGTGCCCAACACGTGGAAGTGCGACTCCGAGAACGACTGCGGCGACGGCTCCGACGAGGGCTCGCACTGCGCCGAGAAGACCTGCGCCTACTTCCAGGTGACCGTTTAATCTTCGTTCTTGGCGGTGAATCGACTACCCGTTTTTTTATTTAAAATGTTAAAACGGCGGCGTGACGTCCCCAGTTCACGTGCCCGCGCACCGGCCACTGCATCCCAGCGTCGTGGGTGTGCGACGGCGACGACGACTGCTTCGACAAGCAGGACGAGGCCGACTGCCCGCCCGTCTCCTGCCTCGCCACGCAGTTCAAGTGCGCCGACCTCAAGCAGTGCGTGCAGGTAACGCAGGAACCATGCGCCTGGCGCTGGACTCTCACCTATCGATCATTCGACTAGTTAATAACCGTTCGTCGCGTCCCAGGAAGCGTACAAGTGCGACGGCATCCCGGACTGCAACGACGGCAGCGACGAGGCGGGCTGCCCGTCGCTGGCGCCGCACCAGTGCCAGCCCGACAAGCAGTTCCAGTGCCGCTCGTCCGGCATCTGCATCCCCAACACGTGGTACTGCGATGGTACGTAGGGGTGTGCCGGTGTGTGGGGGGTGTGCGGGTGTGTGTAGCAGTGTACTGACCCGGTTGGGACGCGCAGGCACGCCGGATTGCGACGACCTGTCGGACGAGCCGGCCACGTGCGGCGCGGTGTCGTGCGGCCCGCAGCACTACCGCTGCGGGAACGGCCGCTGCGTGTTCAAGGCCTACGTGTGCGACGGCTCCGACGACTGCGGCGACGGCTCCGACGAGGGGCTCGACCACGCCTGCCAGCCGCCGCCCTTCAGGTACCCCAGGCTCCTGCCTCTATAGACTCTCCCTCCTTAGACTACGGACTAGACTAAATTGTGGATTGAAAGAGGATACTAGAAATATATCATCATACTTGGATTTTGAAAAATAGTATCTTCCATATATTCGCAAAAATATATTTGTTTTCAGATGTCCCGCGGGTCAGTGGCAGTGTCCCGGTGTCACCGGCCGATGCGTGAACCTCACGCAAGTGTGCGATAGCAAATTCGACTGCCCCAACGGAGCCGACGAAGGTGAGTGTCGCCGAATACCCGCTTACTTCACTGGACACTTATTTACCCTCGGTCGCAATCAATTAAACGAATGATGCAATCCCAGGTTCAAGCTGCGACTTCGCGGAGTGCGAGCACCAGGCGGGGCTGTGCTCCAACGGCTGCAAGCAGACGCCGGGCGGGCCGCTGTGCCTGTGTCCCGCGGGCGAGCAGCTGGCCGCCGACGCCGTCACCTGCACCGACATCGACGAGTGCGACCCGCCCGGCCTGTGCTCGCAGACCTGCACCAACACCAAGCGCTCCTACGCCTGCTCCTGCATCGAAGGCTACCTGCTCTCGATCGACAACCACACCTGCAAGGCCGACAACCACTCGAGCGCCTTCCTCATCATCTCCAACCGACACTCCATCCTGGTCGCCGACCTGAACGAGCAGGGCCTCGAGAGGGTGCCCATCAACGTCGAGAACGTCGTCGCGACCGCCTCGAACATGCACACGGGGACCATCTTCTGGTCCGATATGAAGCTGAAGAAGATATCCCGCTTGGATCGCGGCAGCGAGCCGCAGGTCATCATCTCCACCGGGCTGGACCTAGTCGAGGGTCTCGCCTACGACTGGGTCGGAGGGAACATATACTGGCTGGACAGCAAACTGAACACGATCGAGGTGGCCAAGGAGGACGGCAGCGCTCGGACGGCGCTGCTGAGCGGGAACATCACGCAGCCGAGGGGCATGTGCCTGGACCCGGCGCCCAACGCCAGGTGGCTGTTCTGGACCGACTGGGGGGAGAACCCGAGGATCGAGAGGGTCGGCATGGACGGCACGCAGCGGTCGGCCATCATCACCACCAAGATCTACTGGCCGAACGGGCTGACGCTCGACACGGCCACCCAGCGGGTGTACTTCGCGGACTCGAAGCTCGACTTCATCGACCTGTGCTACTACAACGGCAGCGGGCGGCAGCAGGTGCTCGCGGGCAGCCACTACCTGCTGCACCCGCACTCGCTGACGCTGTTCGAGGACACGCTGTACTGGACGGACCGGCAGCTCAACCGCGTGCTGTCGGCGCACAAGTTCCGCGGCACCAACCAGACCGTGGTGTCGCACCTCATCTCGCAGCCGCTGTCCATCCACGTGCACCACCCGGCGCTGCAGCCGCCGCACGCCAGCCCCTGCCGGCCCGCCGCCTGCCAGCACCTGTGCCTGCTCAGCCCCAGCGCCAGCGTCGGCTACACCTGCATGTGCAAGCCCGGGTACAAGTTGCTGCCCGACGGGAAGTGTGTTGAAGGTTTGTTGATCCTTTCAAACGATTTATCGATTGCTGAACGGTGAAGGAGAAGACAGTGAAACGACCTCCAAGGTTTTCGAAGGTCTTTTGAAGTTCATCAACTCGCATTGGACCAGCGTGGTGCACTATGATCCGACTCACCCTCGCACTGGGAAGGAGTGTGCCGGTGCAATGGCAATAAACTGACCCCTGTTATTGTTATGCACCTTTGAACTATCTATTAGAGAATACGGGCGTGATGTATGTCGAGATATGTGTTTATGATGTTATATTGTTGCAGAGGAGACCGCGTATCTGATGGTGCTGAAGGGAAGTCAAGTGATCGACCTGTCGACCGACGGCTCCGGCAGGGCCGGCCAGCTCGCGCCTATCGTTGGCATTCAAGGTATGAAGCATATACAGTGTACATATTATACTGTTACAACGATGATATATTCTGACGGACACTGATTTGTGCCGTTTCGCAATTGTGTCGTCAGTACAAACTCATGGAGATGTCCTCGTTACAGGCGGAGTGCAACTGGACTACGACCGGCAGGGCCACATGCTGTACTGGCTGCAGTCCATATCGGGCGACAGCGACGACGACGAGAACTGCACCATCTATAGCATGCCCTACGGCGGCGGGAATAAAGTCGAGTTCCTCGGCCAGGACACCGGCATGGTCGGCGCACCGTCGGCCATCGCGTTCGACTGGCTCGGCAGGAACCTGTACATGGCGAACAGGGCGGCCAGCAACATCGAGCTGGTGCGCGTGGACGGCAAGGTCAAGTACCGCGCCGTGGTCATGGCCAACGACGGCAGCCGCCTCTCCGTGGCCAAGCCGCGCGGCCTCTGCCTCGACCCCACTGAAGGGTGAGTTCAAATACAGTTGCCAATATCCTGCAGATAGCTCTTTAATACCCTCAGTGTTATACTTTTCACATGTATAGACTAACTACTACCAATACTCATCTACTATTATACTAATTCCATTTTTTTTATTTCAGAAAAATGTACTGGTCCGACGAGGGCGGCTACGGAGTGCCCTCCAAGATCGGCAAAGCGAACATGGACGGCACCAACCCCATCATACTGGTGGACGCCATCGAGCGGCCCGAGGCCATCACCATCGACGTGGACAAGAAGATCATCTACTTCAGCACGCAGTTCCCCGCCAGCGTCATCAGCGTCAACGCCGACGGGAACGACAGGAAGACGGTTCTCTCCGAGGCGAACGCCATAACCTACCCGAAGGTCATCGCCGTCCTGGACTCGAGACTCTACGTGCTCGACCCGCTGCACGAGAAGATCATCAAGGCCGACCTGCCCAACGGCGACAACATCAAGACCGTGCTTGACAACGAGAGCGACCTGAAGTCCCTGACGATATTCCAGAAGAGGAAGATGACGCACCACCCGTGCGCCGCCAACAACGGCGGCTGCGCGCAGCTGTGCGTGCCGGCGGGCGGCGCGGCGCGCGCCTGCGCATGCGCCGTGGGGTACCGCAGCGACGGCGAGCTGGGCTGCTCGCCCTACAAGTCCTTCGCCGTGGTGTCGCAGCTCGACCTCATCCGCGGCTACGGCCTGGACTCCAGCGCCGAGGCCATGCTGCCCGTCACCGGCCTGGGCCACCACATCCTGCACGTCGACGTGCACTTCGCCGACAACTACATCTACTGGGTCGAGTTCAACAGGGGACAGTGGAACGGGATCTTCCGGATCCGGCCCAACGGCACCGAGCTGCAGCACATAGTGAAGGACGGCATCGGCAGCAACGGTATCCGCGGTCTGGCCGTGGACTGGGTCGCTGGCAATTTGTACTTCACGAACGTTTTCCCGCACGAGAATTACGTCGAGATGTGCTGGTTGGACGGTTCCAATAGGAAAGTTATCGTCAAGACCACTATGGACGCGCCCCGGGAGATAGCCGTGAATCCTCTGAAGAGATTACTCTACTGGATCGATTACGGCCAGTACCCCCGCATCGGCAAGGCTTACCTCGACGGTAGCGAGTGGCAGACGGTGGTCAGCTCGGGGATATCGAACCCCAGGGATTTGACCATCGACATGTTGACCCACGACGTATACTGGGTGGACTCCAAGTTGGACCAGATTCAGAAGATCTCCTACAGCGGTGGTAACCGACAGCTCATCAGGTCCAACCTCCCGAACCCGATGGGCATCGCCATTCACACTGGCAGCGTCTACTGGGTCGACAGAAACTTACAAACTATCTACAAAGCGTCCAAGTTGCCCGGAAACATGTCCATGCCGGAGAAAGTTAGGACGAATCTGCCGAAACTACGTGATATCGCTATCTTTGATGTGAATAACCAGCCCACGGACGAGAACAACCCCTGCAGGAAGCTGGGCAACGGAGGCTGCGATCAACTCTGCTTCAGTTATCCCCCAGAAGCTAACAAAGGCTACACTCACAGATGCGAGTGCGCCACGGGGCAGATATCCCAAAATAATCCCAAGAAATGTGACGTAGTCGACGAGTATCTGGTATTCACTACCAGAACTGAGATCCGCGCCATTAATTTGGACCCCAAATCCACCGGAGTGCCTTTCAAACCTGTCGTAAACCTGACGAACGTCGTCGGTGTGGAGTTCGATTACGCAGACAATAAGCTGTTCTTCACGCAGATCAGGCCCTGGGCCCGCATTGCGTGGATGTCCGCGAACAACCCGGACTTCGGCGGCATTCAGAACATCATCAACAAAGGCATCAACCCTGAAGGGATATCCTACGATTGGACGCAAAAGAAGGTGTACTGGACTGACAGTTCCAACAACTCCATTTACGCTATGAACCTGGACGGTACCGAGCTGGTTATGATAGCGAGAGTGGAGCGCCCGAGAGCCATCGTCGTGGACCCCTGCAACGGTACTTTATACTACACAGATTGGGGCAGATTCGGCACGTCAGGCAAAATCTACCGCACGACCATGGCGGGGTCTCTGAAGAAGGCCATCATAGACAAGGACCTGTCTCAACCGAGCGGTCTCACGATAGACTTTGACGAGAATATGTTATACTGGACTGACGCCGTCCGCGAGAAGATCGAACGCTCGAAACTCGACGGCTCCGACAGGGAGGTCCTGATCAGCGCGACTATTTATCCTTTCGCTATTACGGTCTTCGGAAATTACATTTACTGGACGGACCTTCAACTGAGAGGAGTGTACAGGGCAGAGAAACATACCGGCGCTAACATGATCGAGATGGTGAAGAGATTGGAGGATTCCCCGCGCGACATTCACATCTACAGCCCCAGCCGACAGAAATGTACCGCGAACCTTTGCAAGATTAGCAACGGCGGCTGCGCGCACAGCTGCCACCCCGCGCCCAACAACACGGTCGAGTGCAAGTGCGACGACAACACCAAGCTGGTCAACGAGGGGCGCATGTGCGTCGCCAAGAACATCACCTGCGATCCCAGCAAGTTCTTCTGCGCGAACGGCAAATGCATCAGCAAGATGTGGTCCTGCGACGGAGACGACGACTGCGGGGACAACTCTGACGAGGACAAAAACTACTGCACCTACCATTCGTGCTCGCCCAACGAGTTCCGCTGCAACAACGGGCGGTGCATCTTCCAGTCGTGGAAGTGCGACCACGAGAACGACTGCAAGGACGGGTCCGACGAGCTGGGCTGCGTGTACCCGCCCTGCGCCGCCGGCGAGTTCACCTGCCTCAACTCGCGCTGCATCCCGCAGGCGCAGGTCTGCAACGGCATCAACGACTGCAAGGACAACGTCACGTCCGACGAGACGCACGAGCTGTGCCCCAGCAACACCACGTGCCCCGCCAACCACCTCAAGTGCGACAACACCAACATCTGCGTGGAGCCGTACTGGCTGTGCGACGGCGACAACGACTGCGGCGACAACTCGGACGAGGACCCGCTGCACTGCGCGCAGCGCACCTGCCCGCAGAACAGCTTCCGCTGCCCCAACCACCGCTGCGTGCCCGCCACCTGGTACTGCGACGGCGACGACGACTGCGGCGACGGCGCCGACGAGCCGCCCGAGTACTGCCGCTCCGAGGGCCGCACCTGCTTCGGCGACCTGTTCACCTGCGACAACGGCAACTGCGTGCCGCGCATCTACATCTGCGACGGCGACAACGACTGCCTCGACGGCAGCGACGAGGACGAGCGCCACCAGTGCAACGAGCGCCGCTGCGACCCCGACACCGAGTACACCTGCGCCGAGAACAAGTTCTGGCAGCGCGCGCAGTGCATCCCGCGCAAGTGGATCTGCGACGGCGACCCCGACTGCATCGACGGCGCCGACGAGAACGCCACGCTGCACCACTGCGCCAGCCCCGCGCCCTGCGCCGCCGACCAGTTCCGCTGCGACAACGGCCGCTGCATCAACCGCGGCTGGCTCTGCGACCACGACAACGACTGCGGCGACGGCTCCGACGAGGGCAAGCGCTGCAACACCCAGTACAAGCAGTGCACCGACCAGGAGTTCAAGTGCCAGAACTTCAAGTGCATCCGGACGCGCTTCCGCTGCGACGGGGAGGACGACTGCGGCGACCGCTCCGACGAGGTGGGCTGCGTCAAGCAGAACAAGACCTGCCCCGCCGGCCAGTTCAAGTGCAACAACGACCAGTGCATCGACAACCGACTGGTGTGCAACAAGGTGTCCGACTGCAGCGACGACTCGGACGAGCCGGCGCACTGCAACGTGGACGAGTGCGCGAAACTGGAGATCAATCAGTGCGGCCACAAGTGCGTCGACACGCTGACGGGCTACTACTGCGATTGCAACCAGGGGTACAAGTTGCTCGCCGACGGCAAGGCTTGCGCGGATATCGACGAGTGTATCGAGACCCCCGGGGTCTGCTCCCAGTACTGCTCCAACACCCCCGGCTCCTACTACTGCAAATGTAACGAGCAGTACTACGACAGGGAGGCGGACGAACGCACCTGCAAGCGAAAGGACAACACCCCAGCCTGGATCATATTCACTAACAAATATTACGTCAGAAACATGTCCACTGATGCTTCGCTCTACAACCTGATGCATCAAGATTTGATGAACGTCGTAGCCATAGACTTCGACATCAAAGAGGAACGAATGTATTTCGCTGACGTTTCGGCTAAGACTATTTACAGATCGAACTATACTGATCCTAATCCTACCAAAGAAGTGGTAATAAGGCACGATTCTCACGGCCTCGAAGGTATAGCCGTAGACTGGATCGGACGCAAACTCTACTGGCTTGACAGACATTCCAAAAACTTGGACGTATCGGAATTGGACGGCACTAGACGGAAGACTCTCAAGACCGGTATCACAGACCCTAGGGCGATCGTCGTGCATCCAGGAACCGGGTACTTGTACTACACTTCATGGCATTTGCAAGCCTACATTGGCAAGATGGGCATGGACGGATCCAACTTCACCTCCATTCTGAACTGGGAAGACGACATAGCGTGGCCCAACGCCTTGGCCCTAGACTACTTCACCGATAGACTGTACTGGGCTGATGCTCATTTAGACTACATAGGCTCGGCGGATTTGGAAGGCAGACACAGACACGTCGTCCTCTCCGGCGCTAAAGTACCGCATGTGTTCGCGCTAAGCGTGTTCGACGATGAAGTCTTCTGGACCGATTGGAATCTTAAAGCTATCAGCAAAGCGAACAAACACTCTGGAGATAACTTGATGGTACTCCGAAACACCACGCACCGGCCTTACGACATCCACATAGTACACCCGCTCAGACAGTTGCCTTACCACAACCCTTGCGGAGACAATAACGGAGGCTGTTCCCATCTCTGTCTAATCGCACCTCCTCCCGAATCCAGCTACTTGAACATCGAAGGTTACGGAGAAGAAGGAGTGACTACATTCAAATGCGCGTGTCCGAACCAGTTCTACTTGGCGCGAGACATGAAGACTTGCATAGCGAACTGTACAGATGGGCAGCACAGATGCAACGGCCGGGACGAGAAGTGTATACCCTGGTTCTGGAAGTGCGACGGGGAGAAGGACTGCCTGGACGGGTCCGACGAGCCCGACACGTGCCCGGTGCGGCACTGCAGGGCCGGCTCCTTCCAGTGTAAGAACACCAACTGCACGCCTGCCGCGACCATCTGCGACGGGACAGACGACTGCGGAGATAGTAGCGATGAAGCCGAATGCGCGCACCAATGTCCTCTCCTCGAATTCAAATGCAAAGCCAGCGGCAGATGTATCCTGGACAGCTGGAAGTGCGACGGAGACACCGACTGCAAGGACAACAGCGACGAAGACCCGGCCATGTGCCATAACAGACCTTGTAACCCTGATTCTGAATTCGCCTGCAAGAACGGACGTTGCATCCCTAAATTGTGGATGTGCGATTTCGACAACGACTGCGGCGACGATTCCGACGAGCCAGCGTACATGTGCCGCCAGAGGAACTGCACCACGGGCTGGCGGCGCTGTCCGGGCCAATCCAACTACAGATGCATACCGAAATGGCTGTTCTGTGACGGCAAAGACGACTGCAGAGACGGCTCGGACGAACTCCCAGAGAACTGTCCGGTTTGCAACGCCGAAACGGACTTCACTTGCGATAACAAGAGGTGTATACCTAAACAATGGCTCTGCGACTTCACCGATGACTGCGGCGACGGCAGTGATGAGTCCGAGACCGTTTGCCAACACAAGTACCGGGACTGTTCCGAGTCGGAATTCAAGTGTGGAAACGGCAAGTGTATATCATCCCGGTGGCGCTGCGACCACGAAGACGACTGCGGGGATAACACGGACGAGGCCGACTGCGGCGGGTTCAAGTGCAAGAATGGAACGTTCCAGTGCAAATCGGGACACTGCATCGCGGCGTACTTTAGATGCGACGGAGACAGGGACTGCAGGGACTTGTCAGATGAGATCGGATGCCCGCCGAGGTACCCCGGAGGCAGATACTGTCCGGAGAGCAGGTGAGGATACAAACTAGAGTACAGCCCCTAATAATTTTTATACCTATTTAGTTTTGTTATAAATAATTTGATTGACGTTTTCTCCCCAGATTCCAGTGCGCGAACAACTTGTGCGTGTCCCAGTCGGACCTGTGCGACGGCACAGACGACTGCGGCGACGGCTCCGACGAAGCCACCTCCATCTGCACCAATCTCAACTGCGACACGCTCAGGAGGTTCCACTGCGACAACCACAGATGCGTGCCACGGTGAGGATGACCGCCTTCTCTATTTCTGCTGGCCGCTAGATATGATCTTCTGGAGCGAGGCTAACGGGCTGCATGGGTATAACATGCAGCTCGGAAGACTTGCCATTGTGGAAACTAGATTTAGAAATTAATTAAATTTAATTTTTATCAAATTATCGGGGGCTTTTCGCCGCTCGTCATCATTAAGAGAGATGATTCTCCATCTGAGCGTTTCCGTCGTATCGATGTATCAGGTACCAGGTGTGCGACGGCGTGGACAACTGCGGCGACGGGTCGGACGAGAACAACATGACGCTGTGCGCGGCGCGCGCCAAGCCGTGCGACCCGTACGCGCAGTTCCAGTGCGCCAACCGCCACTGCGTGCCGCGCGCACAGCTCTGCGACTTCGCCGACGACTGCGGCGACGGCTCCGACGAGCGCGGCTGCCACCACACGCACACCTGCCAGCACCTCGACAAAGGTAAGCGAGTGCCGGATGCTACTAGTACCTACGGCTTATTAGTTGCTAGCTAGCTCCCATCATTCAATGTATCCATTCATGCCTCAAACCTTGTGCTTCTTCACAAGAACCTTGGCATATGTTTGATTTATAGTGATTGGATCGGCAATTGTATCTTCTGTCGACAATAATAATTCACTTCAGGGGCACATTCTCATCTGCCGAACCGATACATATCGTTTCTGTCCGCAGGCGGGTGCGAGCACTTCTGCACGAACCTGACGGCGAGCGGCACGACCGAGGCGAGCGTGGCGGGCGGGCTCAGCGTGGCGGGCGGCGCGGGCGGCTACATCTGCACGTGCTTCCAGGGCTGGATCATCTCGCCGGCCAACAAGAAGAAGTGCGTCGACGTGGACGAGTGCGCCGTCGGCACGCACCACTGCTCGCAGATCTGCAACAACCTCAACGGCAGCTACAGCTGCGACTGCCGCGACGGATTCAAGTCAGTACTACGTTTACAAAATCACTGTTAAGCTCGTGTCCCGGAGGAGTCAGCAGATGTGCATCCCGTATTTCACCGATGATGACCTGCGTTACTTTTGTGTATTTGACGCGTATCTAACTATACTAAACTGCTGACTGTCACAGGACACTGTTATGCCCAACAATATTAGTTTATCTTTTTATTCCATGTCGCCATCTGCACAATAAATTGTGAACCCTTTCCTTGTTACAGACTCGCAGACAATTTATCCGGCGTCTGCAAAACCATCAAAGACGACGTGATACTCCTATTCGCGAACGGACCCGAAATTCATGCCTTCGCGCAAGATAAGAACGAGGAGTTCGACGTCATCACCTCGGAGAAGAGAATAGAGGCCATCGACTACGATCCCACCACCGAGATGATCTTCTGGGCCGACAGCTACGACAAGACCATCAAGCGATCGTACATGATCAACGCTCTCGAGGGCAAGGTCAAGAGCGGGCACGCGCAGGACCTGAACATGAAAGGCAACTCGAAGCCCACCGCCCTGGCCGTGGACTACGTGGGAGACAACCTGTACTGGACGGAGACCGACCGCACCGGGTCCAAGCCGCGCGGCCGCGTGATGGTGGCGCGGACCGACGGCCGCTACCGGCGCGCGCTGGTCTCGGCCGGCATCGAGAGCCCCACCTCGCTGGCGCTGGACCCGCAGATGGGCCGCATGTTCTGGGCCGACGCCGGCTCCGCGCCCAAGATCGAGATCGCCTGGATGGACGGCTCCAAGCGGCGACCCGTCGTCACCGAGAACATCCGGCACCCGACCGGCCTGGCCGTCGATCAGACCATGGACCACTCCATATACTGGGCGGACACCAAGCTCAACACCATCGAGATGATGCGCCCCGACGGCTCCAACAGGAAGGTGATCCTGAAGGGCGAGCTGCTGAAGCACCCGCTGTCGCTGGACGTGTTCGAGTCCTCGCTGTACTGGGTCACCAAGGACACCGGCGAGCTGGTGCGCCAGGACAAGTTCGGCAGGGGAGTGCCATTCGTCATATCCAAGGATCTAGTCAACCCGTCCGCCGTTAAGGGTAAGCGTTGAACATGTTTGTTGAAACCCGTTTTATTTCACTATCACAATTTTTTTATAATGTTTTTTTTGGTACTTAGTGGGTATTATAATTATTCCAAGACATAGCTTTTCCTAGTTTGGGATCTCCCGTATTGGACTTCAATTTTATTATGACTTTCAGTATAGGTGAATCTCTCGAAAGACGCCTATTGTACCAATCAAACGGCACGGTGGAGTTCGGGGGGGTGAGGTTGGTTCGCGCCATTAGGTAAAAAAATACGAAATGATAATAGGTTAAAACAAGTGTATTGTGCAGTGTACCACCCGCTGCGGTACAACGCGACGCGGCGCGAGTGCTCGCGCGGCGTGTGCTCGCACCTGTGCCTGGCCGTGCCGGGCGGGCGGCGCTGCGCCTGCCCCGACCAGCCGGCGCCGGCGCAGCAGCCGCCCAAGCGGCTAGCGCACGAGCAGGCGTGCGACGCGGCCGTGGAGGCGGTGCGGCCGCTGCCGCTGGCGTGCCCGTGCGAGAACGGCGGCGTGTGCAGCGTGGACGCGCTGGGCGCGCTGGCCTGCGCGTGCCGCGCGCCGCTGCAGCCGCCCTTCTGCGCCGCCGCCGACTACGTGACGGCGGCGCGCGGCTCCACCGCCGCCGCCGTGCTGGTGCCCGTGCTGCTGCTGCTGCTGCTCGCGCTCGCCGCCGCCGCCGCCTGGTTCGTCATCACCAAGAAGCCCTTGTGAGTATACCGCCCGCACTCGTCTCGTCGGTACGAGGGTGCACTGTTAACCGGGTAACTGGCGGTTACCCGCTTCAGTGAGAGGAGCTTCGGCGTTCGGAATAATCATAATTTTTAACCATCTTCTTCATCGAACCACCTGGTAGATGAGTACTCGTGATTTATGTAAATAGTGTTTCGTAACGATGCGTGTTCCCCGCAGCGGCAAGGGCGGCGGGCTGGGCAGCCTGGCGTCGTCGCAGAGCGTGTCGTTCCGGCAGGGCTCCAACGTGGAGTTCGGCGGCGGCGGCGAGCCCGCCTACACGCTGGAGGAGGCGCCGCGCAAGGGCCGCGACTTCAGCAACCCCATGTACGACGCCGTCACGCGAGCCGCGCCCACACCCGCCGCGCCCGCCGCCGGCGACGCCGACCCGCCCATACGTGAGTCACGCGCCTGATTACATCATGAGTTACATACAACTACACTAGCCATCAGTACACTAGCCTGGCCTGGGTGCCCATATCCGTATTTAATATTAATGTTGTATGTCCAATTATTTATAATGCTAAACGTGATATTTATATATTTATAGGTCTTTCTGTGTACGCATTGATGGGTAGGTGTAATTTTATTTATTTCTAAGTATATGTATAGGTAGGTACTCCAATAATTTGTTAACAATAATCCAATAATTTATTTGAACACTTCCTCACTCTGGGACTTCCCATAGAGCGGAGCGCAGCGGCGCGCATTTATAATGCGTGCAGTGAAGGAAATTGCAGTGTCGTTGTGTTAGTTTATACATAATTTCAAGATCTATGTTTGATTTTTACACTTTTATAATACTTTTGTGTATTTACTCCTCTCTTGTTGGTGCGTCCTAGGCACCTCATTCGGGGCAACGAGTGAACAACACGATGCAATGTTCAAATTTTTATCGAATCGAACACAGTTCGACGCTTTTCGATTGAATTGGCGCTCGAGTGGAATGGGCAAAAGACAAAGGACAATGGGCAAAATGCCCCAAGTACTACCTAGTACCTAGTACTTTGAGTATGATATCGTATAGATATCATTTAGATAAACAATTTATTTTACGACGACGAAGCTAAAAGTCCGCGTCAGAAAAAAAATACATGTGTTTAAATTTCCTTCAAATATTATCTAAATGTTACCCCCTTCGGTACTCTCGATCATTTTAAGATCGTATAATGGTAAATAACCCGCTTAAAATCTATCTCTCGTTAATTCGAGTCGAAACGCCGTGATAATATTGTTATTCGACCCTCAATATCGTTCGCAGCGGGCATCTACGAAGTACCGGACGAGTTAAAAGACAAGGTGGTGTCGGCGGTGATCTCGCCATCGTCGACGGAGACGCGCGGAGGGCGGCGCGGGGGCGGCGCGGCGGGCGGCGCGGCGGGCGGCGCGCGCGCGCTGGACCCGGCCGCCGACACGGGCGCCGACACGGCGCAGCTGGTGCGCGAGGACCGCGACTGCTAGCGCCGCGCGCGCCGCGCCCTGCGCCTGCGCACACCGCCCGCTCGCCACCCCGCGATGGGGATACTCGCCGAGTGACGCTCGACTACTTAACTGTTTGTGTCTGTGAATTTGTTGTTATATCCTAGAGTTGACAATTTTCCCCCCTTCTTAGGGTCCCGTAGTCGACACGAGAAACCCTCATTCCAGTATTGATTTACGCGACTTCGTCCACTAATTATTATCTATAATAATCGTCGGTCAGTATGCAGGGCACCGATAAAAGCGTTTTTTAAAAAAGTAGAGACAAGTGTCAGTGCCCATAAACATTATTTTAGGGCTTCCGTAAAAAAAAACATGTCTGAAATGATATCGCTTATATAAACAAAACAAATTTACAATTTTATTTTCCATTACACGGATCTCGAGCGATTACTCCGGCGACCCGACGTAACTAGCTTACGCACGCGCCATGCCGCAGTATAAACATAGTTAATTAAGTACCAATACCAAATAAAGATATACATAACATTAAGCTATATGAAGTGAGTAAGTGCTTATCAAACCTGTTTATAGTGTGGCGTGATGACGATTTTACTTTATCTTTCCCTAATTTATTCTATCCGTCCTTCTAGTTTTAACCACCCTAATTTATTTTCATTTATTGCTGTGAAACTTTTATATTATTATTTTCTATACAATCATATTATTATAGTTATTCCAGCTAGATCTGGTGGTACTTACTTATATCATTTTTCCGTTCGTATGTCGTTATTTTCTTTGATATATGTGTTAAAATGATCGCGTAAAACTAAAAAATCATATCATAGTGTAATACGTAGGTATGTTATTGAATGAAGATTTTTTTCTAAAACTAACTTGTACATTCCATCAGTCTATATTCGAGTGAGGTGCGCTCAGTTTTCTATTATAGGTCCGAACTAAGTGCATTCCTGAATATGTATATGTATAAAATGTTGATTTAGTATTAAATGAATTAGTACATAATTAAGTATCTAGGAATTGTTGGTTGCGACGGCCCGGGGAAGCGCCGTTTATAGGTTTTTCAATTGATTTGACAATAAGCAAGACACTATATTAGAAAATTATTTATTTATTTCGGTTTAAGACTATGTAAAATAACTATGTTGTGTTTTATAATTGTCTATGATAAAAAATATTAAGATTTTTGTGGGATTCTTTGACGTTATGCCATAAATATGTGAGATACTGTTTCTGTTGTTTTAATTAATTGAAATATTATATATTTTTTGTTGTATTACAAACCTATGGATTTGTAAATATTATGTGCGTTCATATAGGAGACGAAATTGGAATGTTTTATGTTATAATTTATTCGGAAGCTACTTGTATTAAGTATATAAATAAATAAAATAATTCTGTGAATAAACATCACATACAATATCATGACTACGGATCTTGAATTGAATATTGTGTAAAAAGTATCATCATTATGATTATGTAACAATATTATGGATAAGGAGAGGAAATATTTTTATATCGGGACTATTATAGTTATTAGAAAGTCGTCTGACCTTAGTTGAAAATACATATAGTGTAAAAATAAATTAATATTGAAATGGTGTGTCTTTTATTATGGCATCGACGAGCCAGACCATTATAGTATTTCTTGAAACAAAAGTGATTGGGCGTAATCCGATCCAGTGACGAATACAAATCTAAATAATTTTCAATAAAAGAGTAGTTTCAGATTACATTATAGGTATTAATTTATTTTATCTGAAATCAATTGGGGGAGGGGGAGAAATATTGTAGAAAGAAACATATTTTTTTAGTACCTAGTGCCGCTATATGAAGTACCCGTGTTGTAGCGAGATACTGTGCGCGCGTATTAGAGTTCCCCGAAACTCAGAGTGATCACAATAAAAAAAATATAATATTATTCCAGCAACCAACAAGAATGCGACCTATTTATGTCATCGTAAACTAATGCCATTTACCTGTACATAGGTACATTCTGTCCGCGATGGGTACCTATTTTTTTCATATACCTTGCCCATTGACCTTTACTTAATATTCTCTTTACTCAGTACCTACAGTAGGTAGTATGGATGGAGTTATTAGGTTCATGGGATGGAGTCTATAGTCAAAGTATGGAGTCTTATTTTTGTTTCATCAAAGGCAAACAAAACATCAGGCGGGCATCTGCTTAACATCAGGCGGGCCGTACCTACGCTTTTTTGCCACCGCAGTCCTAAAAAAAAACTTTTTTTAAATTTACTTTTGACATGATTTTGACAGTACATAGGTAGGTATTAATGATTATAAATACTTCACTCAATTATTATTATTATTTTCTCAATCATAGGACCAACTTATAACGGAGAAGTTAGTATTGTTGATACTACGTAACTAATACGATGATGTTTATTTTATGTTTATTGAATAAAACAAAGTTATACCTGGGTATAGCATCCGTGACCTTATAGGTAGGTAGTCAATGCCAAAACCAGAGATATTTTTAAAGATAAAGACTGTAATAGGCCGGCTTGACGGTTTCAATCCAGCGTTCAATGAGGGGTGACCTTGCTTGTTGCCATCCATTGACAGCAGATGTAATCCAAATTAAACACAAATCCGCGGATGGAAACAAAATTCCCACTAAGGTCACCCCTGTTGGGACGTTTTTTTTTTATAAAATTGGTTTTACGGCCCCTGGGAACTAGCCCTTTGGAGCCTATCATCAGTATACTTTTATTACATTTTTTCTTAATTCTACCTTAAATCTACCTTATTTCTACCCCCCAAACCCTATCAGTAAAGTGGCGGATACTTTACTGACAAATTACTAGACTTCTTGGGAGAAGCCGAAAATCATGTTTCATCACTTTTGTTCCAATTGCCCACACTCACGCACATTTATGACCATATAATGGTTAATATTCCAACAATATTACACACTATACCTAATACACGAAAACACAAGTTTTGGAAATTAAAACAAAAATGACAACATGACTTTTCCACTTCCCGCCAAAAAGCCCCCCCCCCCCCGTTGGGACGTTTTTTTTTTTTTATAAGATTAGTTTTTCGGCCCCTGGTAACTAGCCCTTTGGAGCCTAACATCAGTATACTTTTATTACATTTTTTTCTTAATTCTACCTTAAAACTACCTTATTTCTACCCCCCAAACCCCATCAGTAAAGTGGTGGATACTTTACTGACAAATTACTAGACTTCTTGGGGGAACTCGAAAATCATGTTACACCACTTTGTTCCAATTACCCACACTCACGCACATTTATGAACATATAATGGTTAATATTCCACCAACATTACACATTATAATACAAGAAAACACAAGTTTTGGAAATTAAAACAAAAATGACAACATGACTTTTCCACTTCCCGCCAAAAAGCCCCTGTTGGGACGTTTTTTTTTTTTTTTTGGTAAGATTAGTTTTACGGCCCCTGGGAACTAGCCCTTTGGAGCCTAACATCAGTATACTTTTATTACATTTTTTTCTTAATTCTATCTTATAACTACCTTAAATCTACCTTATAACTACCTTATTTCTACCCCCCAAACCCTATCAGTAAAGTGGCGGATACTTTACTGACAAATTACTAGACTTCTTGTGAGAAGCCGAAAATCATGTTTCATCACTTTTGTTCCAATTGCCCACACTCACGCACATTTATGACCATATAATGGTTAATATTCCACCAATATTACACACTATAATACACGAAAACACAAGTTTTGGAAATTAAAACAAAAATGACAACATGACTTTTCCACTTCCCGCCAAAAAGCCCCCCCTGTTGGGACGTTTTTTTTTTTTTTTTATAAGATTAGTTTTACGGCCCCTGGGAACTAGCCCTTTGGAGCCTAACATCAGTATACAATTACATTTTTTCTTAATTCTACCTTATAACTACCTTAAATCTACCTTATAACTACCTTATTTCTACCCCCCCAAACCCTATTAGTAAAGTGGCGGATACTTTACTGACAAATTAGTAGACTGCTTGGGAGAAGCCGAAAATCATGTTTCATCACTTTTGTTCCAATTGCCCACACTCACGCACATTTATGACCATATAATGGTTAATATTCCACCAATATTACACATTATAATACACGAAAACACAAGTTTTGGAAATTAAAACAAAAATGACAACATGACTTTTCCACTTCCCGCCAAAAAGCCCCCCCTGTTGGGACGCTGGATTCAGTGTTGCCAGAACATAATTCAAAAAAGGGCCGAAAGCTTTGTCGAAAATGGCCGATTTTTGGCAGGAAAGGCCGAAATTTAAATAAAAAACTTTATTTTATTAAAACTTATACAGTGTGTCTTAAAAGTACGAAACAATACTTGGTTGGGATGAGTACCGAAACACAATAGTTATCACAAATATTCAAAGGCCCATAACTAAGAAACTATTATAGTTACGTATAGGTAGTCGGTCTTTACTAATCATCTACGTTTATCACCAACCGTATACGTAGTCGCGGCAAGGCTAGTAATGTAAATAATATTTTTTTGATGGTGGGGAATGGCCCAATAAGGCCGATGGCTGCCAAGGGCCAACATAAAATCTCAAGGGCCGATATTCGGCCCCCAGGGGCCGATCTGGCAACCCTGGCTGGATAGCAACCGTCAAGCCAGCCCTTGATAGACCCAAAATCCAGAATAATGTAGCCAGGTCAGATTTTCAAAAATCAGTAGAAATCATTTCGTAGCCTACCTATGTCCTATGTACCTATTGTGCTTGCGATTTGCCAATGCCATCGAAAGCCAACCTTGCTTAGCTAGGCACATCGACTTTCAGCCACACGATTGTTTTGTCGCATAATAATGTATGATGACCCTCAGCGGCTGCTCGGCGGCACAAATGGAGTTGGAGCAGAAAGTACTGTCGATGACGACCGCGACGGCGCGGGCGCAAGACTACAAGTGCTCGTTTTTGACATTTAGTTCCATCTATAATTTTGCTTATTTAGGTACTTAGGTAAGTAGGTTTATTATCAAAATCATTTATAAAGTTGATCTATGGCAGCTACAATCACAGATTTCAGAAAAACACAGATGGACTGCGTAGAATATTAGATTGTGGTCACAGTGCTGACACGTCAAAAGGGATTAGTAGTTTATTTAAAATATGCCGTCTTGCGTGATAAAAAAATGTAAAAGTTGTTCAAAAAACAAACAAAAAGAAGATGGAATAACTTTTCTCATGTAACTATTGGTTTTTTTCATAGTTTTGTAATTATTTACCCACATTTTTTTACGGCTCACTCGGAACACAAAATATTTACAGTAATTGGTTGGTGTTGCCAGCTTACATCGAAATAAGTTTCCTTGAATTAGGGAAATATGCATGGGGCGTAGGAAGATCCATTTATTTATACATTTATAAACGGAAATAACTTATCTATACCATACAGAGTGTCTCATAAGTACGAAATAATACTTGAGGGTTTGGATGCCACCCTGTGAGTAAATTTGAATCAAATATTATCATAAAATATTTTATCGTTTTACTTATAATAAACCTTATTTATTTAATTATACTCTTATTTTGTTAGATTTAAAAAAAACGATATAAACTACGTGGTAGTGATGCCACAGCACTAGGAAAATCCCATCTCGACCTGTCGCGGACTATACCTAATTTAATCTTAGTTCCTGTCCTTATAGATATCTTATAGATCTATCAATGTCACTCACTTTATTTATTTTTTACTAAATTACCATGTGTACCGGAACGGAGACTAAAAAATAGTATTTTATCCTACTAAATATCTGTTTTTTTATATGGTAGATTTTATTTACCTACTTCTTTCTATTTCCTTTTTTTTTCTGGCAGCCCACATTCTCAATGTTGAAGTCCATGGAATAATTTTTATTACAACACAATGTCAACAATGTCACATGTCAAAAATAAATAAAAATAAAATCTAGGATTTTGAATTATCTTTACGTAATCAATTGGATTTCAGTCATAATCAGTTTAATACATCGCTCAAGTGTTCAATTTGTTGATAAAAATTAGAAAATGGGTATCTATCGTTGAGAGCACGGACGTTGTTTTACATATTGTGTATTTATCTGATATCCAAACTGATACAGGGGTCGCAGCATTGACTCGCGTATAAATTTATCATTGCCACTTATCAGAATCGTATTGGGTTTCACTGTTTAGAAGAAGGAGCCTTGTTTATAAACTGTCGATCGGTCGCACCGACCGAGTCTCCGGAGTCCGGACAGTAGCGGCGAGTCGAGTGGCGCGCCGACCCGACCGGTTTTCTGTGAAATTTGTGAACGCCAATATATTTGATAAATATAATCCGTGCCATATATTTTTGTTGGAAATTATCGCGCGATTAAGTGGTTTACTTTGCTTACGCAAGCACCGTGACGTGAAGGAGTAGTTGTATTGTATCGATCGCTCAAAATGTCACAGATCAAGTTGATTAGCCTCGCTAGTCGCGTGTTGTCCGCCGCGGCGCTACGATCGGAACGTTCGCTCTCGCAGACACCTGCCGCGTTATCATCGTCACGAAGTCTCACTTGTGTCCGCACCATGGCGACTGTGAAGAAGGCCCTCACCATGGAGAACCTCAACCCCAACATCGTGAAGCTGGAGTACGCGGTGCGCGGCCCGCTCGTCATTCGCGCCACGCAGCTCGAGAAGGAGCTGGAACAGGTCAGAATTCATATTTATGATCCATTTTAACACAAATACACAGTCGTTTGTGGGTTTATACCCTCAGATATATCTGACACATGTGAAATTATTGATTGTTTTATTCATGTGTGAGTGAGAGTGCCCCTTCACTCATTATCATGTAAGCACATAGCAAGGTTGTACATTGTCAATAGTGAACTTGTTCAGCAAGTAGTTCCTACAGGTATTTTAGTGTTGGACTGTTTGAGCTGTACCACTCTTATTTCACCTAATTGACACATCCTCATTTTGAGTTATCAATTAATGTGAGCAGGTAGTCGAGACTCATTTGCTATGTCTAAAATATTCTGCATAATTCTTTGTCAGTAATTGTTTTTAAGGTCTTTTTATGTAAAATTATTCATATTTTAATTTCCCACTAGTAAAAAAATGTAGGGTGTTTAACAATTTTTTGTTTCATTTAAAGTTTGTTTCTGAATTACATTGTGTTGTATTCTAATTGTCCTGTTTGAGATAATAATGTGACTAAACATAGGTACTTAGTCAGCGGCTTCAATGAATTCATGACAACAAATTTAAAATACCAACAGAATCATGACATAGCTCTTACAACATGTGTCTTTCAATAACATGTTTACTATGTTCAAGGTTGTGTCACGAATATGATAAACAAGTCACTAATTTGGTCATGATAACACGGGATGACGAAATTAACATAGCATTACTTCAGTGATAACTAAATCAGTCAAGCAATCATGACCGGGCTTGTTGTTCTTAGGGCCATTTTCACCAACACACTAATGGACCGTTAGAGCAATAAACTACCATTACTTCAAACAATTGTTTATTGCTCTAATGGTACGTTAGTGTGTTGGTGAACACGGGCGTTTGTATTTCCCATTTCATGGAACATATCTCTGCATAGTGTAGGTAATGCTATGTAGAAGAAGAGACAACATAGGGCATTTTTACAGATTGTATGGAGTTCCTTCCTGGGTTAGCTATGTAGGTGAAGGGCAGCTGAACATACATTTACTTAAGTTACTGATGTTTATATAGTTAGTACCATGTCATAGGAGTTAGAACTGAATCTTTACGGAACAGAACCCTGTAACAAGTTTAAGATGATAAGGGAAAATACTATGTTAAGTAATAATAATGATCATGTTCTTCATAGGCCATACTGTAGTTCAGTCCAACAGTTGTTACTCCATATGTATCGAAATCATTCCATTATCATAAGTTCACAACATCCAATACAAAACATGTTGCTGCCTTATCAACATATACCTATTCATTGTTGATCAGTCTTTATGAATGTTTTTTATCATGCATTCATTTACGCATCACTGGAAGCTGTTTCTTAATTAATCAATCTCAAATTAAATTTAGTTCTAAGAACCCATTGTCTCCAGTGAAGTGTGGTAGAGACGCATGATCTCACTGCCTCTCTCTTTTATGCACATGATTATTGAATGAGAAAATGTTGTATGTTATAAAATAATATGTACCATGCACTCAAACTCAAATGGCCATTTGATAACGGCTGCACTACACCTATTTTTATCATATTGCTATTTCAGGTCCCATCTAGGGCGATATCTACTGTCATTATCTCTAAATTATAAGTTATATATTCAAGCTATCATATTCCTAACTGGTATGATTCCAGTGTTTAATAACACCGAAGTTTATCTCTGTCCAAACAACGATTATCTAATAGCTAGACGATAAGATTAGTGTAACCACTTACGTAACTCTATGTAACCCATAATCGTTATCTGCCGCTATTTTGTTTGCTTTCGTCTTTGTGTTCCTGTAATGGTATGATGACCTTGTCAGACGACCGTTTTTAAGAGATGTTGGCAATAAATGTATTGCCATCTTTCTCATTGGCATAATTCATGACAAAGACGGAAATATTTTAAGTCGTTACATATTTAATCGTAATTTGGAGATAACAGCACACCAGTGCCCCTTGTTTCTTTGAGTTCTGTTCCTCCTGAGACGAGGCCGTACATCGAAGTAATTTTCTGTAAAGCAACATCTTGCAACATGATTGCATTGAGTAGGTACTTACCTACCTAAATTTCTCTACAAAAAGTAACTTTATTGATGGACCATTAGACCTCCAGTATATTATTCTAACTACACTGTTAGTTTCCCAGTGTTTAATCCTATCTGCCTCTATTGTAGGGTCCGACGTTAACCTTGAATTCCGCTCGTATACGAACCCCAGTCAATCAATATTTAGAGAACTGTTCAACCCTAAAAGGTCCTAATGTCTATAGGAAGCCCGTTATCAGCTCTAAAGATACTACTTTACAATGCCGCAGTAGTACTCTACTGCGGCAGTAGAGCGGCGGCAGTAGCTGACCCTTTTAAACTGCATTGCATGTCTCCCTGCCTGCGAGCTAGACTGCGGACGTCAATTACGAGAATTGCATTTATATTGATTTAGTGGATGTTGGCGGTTCCCATGTAGTGTAGGGCAGTTTCCAAAGTAAAACGTATCACATTTGGATTCGGCTGAAGGAGAAGAGACTTACCTAAATTGAGTTGACGAGGATGGAATATAGCGAGGATACATAAAAAAACCTGAGAAGACGTTATACAAAAGGTTTTTCACAATAATTCTCCTTGGTCGTTTTATTTGCGGAGTTTTAGATGTTATATTGGGCAACAGGAAATTATGAAGTCCAACGTGTTATAATACATTAAGAAATGAAAGAATAAGCTGTAGATAGATTCATTTCAAATACCCTATTAAAATCGTGTGTTTACGCGAGAATTTAATCATGTCTTGCTATGATTGTCTCGGACACCACGTTGCAATGTACGAACTACTTATGGTGCGTTCCATTCACTGTTAATTTTGTTATTTTCGTCCACAAAAAGTGTTAAAAACGACAATAATGATCACTTTCAGTACAAGTTGGTGCGAGTGGAACGAGATTTGTGATCGAAAATAACGAAAATTACAAAATTAACAGTGAGTGGAACGCACCATTATTAACGTCTAACTCAAGGTGTTTGCATATTCCATAGGCATGTAACATGCATGTAAATTAGCACAGGCGTTGTGTCACAAATTTCTACCATATTACCTAGTCGTTAAGTCTAAAATTGAGGACTATGATGCTTGAGCTAGTTACAGAAATATAGGGTTATTATGGATAGCAAACTTGGCATGGCTTTACTTCCTTGCAGTATGAAGACTACTGAGAAATATGTTTAGAAGGTGCAATGCCATTCATTCGTCATCCTTCAACTGACTATAAAACTTATACGAATTTAATTAATATGGTTTTAGGAACCAGCAGATAATTCCTAACTCAGAAACACTTTGAATGCCTTAGACGAATCACGGACTTGTTAGTTCAAGAGATCAAACTTATTGATAATCGCGATCGTTCGTCGAAATACTGATGATCAGTCAGCGGATGATATTACTGCAACCAGTGCAGTATTACTTACTAGTTTAATAATTTGAGAAATTGTTCCATCAAACTGAATAAAATATATAATAAAGAGAGCCCCGTAATAAAACAATTAACATGTCTCAACAAATCCTCGCACGTTATATTACGAAAATGTAAATTGCTTTACGACATGTTGCCGAGTCCATTAAGATTAGCCAAGCCTCGTTTATTAGCCGGGCGATAAGGCAGCTGATAGTAAGTGTCGTGTTACACCACGAGGTGCCTACATACAGCCTGTCGCGGCATCTGTGCTGTGTGGTTGATGGATCAGGGGCACGGCCGCGACATTCAAACTGAAGGGAGGTGATTTTCAAAGCTATTTTCTAGCTGTATTTATACCACAGACTAAAGACTAAAGAAAGAGGTGCCCTTATTAGATATTTGTATGAAACAAAACGTGGTCATTGTTTTTCATTTTCATTTTACTATTTACCGGTAAATAGTTGAACTACTCGCTTCGTTTTATGTCGATGTTAGTACTAGGCCGACCACTCGGCCGACTTGCTTAGGGCCAGTCCCCTTAGTAACTGGTCCATGATTTATCCTACTCTAGATTTGTATATTTTGCATCACAGAAAGTGCTGAAGTTCTGCCTAAATTCTGTACCTTCCTAAAGCGATTAATCTTTATCTGTATGCTATATTTTATGGGAAAAGTAGCCTCAGAATGGTCTACGGATTACGAGATTACGGTGGTGATCTGTTGAAGAATGTTTGCCTCAAGTAATCTTATTTATGGAATTTGAACTCACATTGATTCGGTGAAAGTAAATTCACCGATGATGTCACATTCTCGTCCTCTGCTGGATACATAATTACTTATTCCTCTCATAGGTGAGATTTTCCTCGACCCTCTCCCCCCCTAAATGCCTCACGTAATTTATGGACGCGCGTAAGACCGAGGAGTACCTATTGAGTTTGGGTATGAGCCGAACGCTGCCATACTGTAAGTGTGACCTTCAGATCTTCCAAAACTGGTTTCATTTATGTTTTTCTTTGTTCGTCAGCAAGTTTTTCAATCAGAATTTCGCTTATCAACATGTGTCGTGTTGTGATTGTGATGTAATTAAGTATCAATCAATAGTAAGTATAAATAATAGGTATACCATTGACGTTATTTATTACGTTCACTCTCAGATAGTAATTACTAACTATCAGCTGCGAGAAATCCCCTCTCCCCATTTACCGCAGATAAGTTTCTAGGTTATCAACTCCCTTCATACCTATTGTATTGCCTTTAGTTTCTATTCAAACACGAGACCTATTGTTATTATTATGTAAACAGCCTTACTGTAGGTTATTTGTAGAATCTATTACAGTTTATTGACACTCACAACATATCGCCGGGCCTTCATGTCCATCCAACGAACAATCCACAGGTAATTAACTTGTATTAGGTATTTAGTTTCAATGACGTGTGAAAAAGCTTAAGACAAAAACTCATTAAAATGTTAGTTACGTACTTAATTAAGGTGGGGACATGAGCTGGAAATTTTGGCTGAATGGGCGGAGCTAACGCATTGCGCCCCGCGCACCCCGCGCTCCCCGCGCCAGCTCTGACAGCGCGCGTTTATTGCGTCGCTTGTATTCTTATTTCAACGCAAGCCAAGCCGAAAATTATCACAACGTAATACGACTGCAAATAAGTTCATAATTTCGCCCTGAAGTGCTAATCATAAATAGCTCAGTAGAAAAGTCTTGGATATTATTCCGAAAGACGATGACGATGACGAAGGTTCGAATCCTGTAGTTTTTTTTCTTAATATTTTCTAATTATTGTAGGCACGATCTTTTTATTTTAATTTTTTTTTAATTAAATCTAATAATTTATTTATTTATTCATAAACTAAAGTCTAAAATCGATCACATAGGGCAAATAATGCAGGAAAGAAAACTATCTACGATACGATACGAGTGCGAATCCCACAGCATAATATTATACAGAGTGGTGACGACATTACGTCAATAAATTTAAATACGGTCCCTACTAGTCAATCACAATTTGTGTTGCAAAAGACTCGAGTCTTTTAGGCTTATTATTAGGGCTCGAGCCTTTTTATGAAAGCTCGTAGGCTAAAGAACTCATTAGCCCCGAGCCTTCGCGGCGAAGAGGAGGCTCTCGGAAATAAAGCCTTTATTTTGAAGCGCTTTCTAAAGAGGCTTTGAGCCCTTTTTATTTGAGCCCTTTGTGACCATTCTTGACTATACTTGAATATGCATGACTATTCTCAAGAATTGACCAGTACTGACCATCCTTGACTATTTGACAATTTTTTACTATTTTGACCATTATTTACTATGTTTGACCATTATTTACTATTTTTGACCATTATTGACTATTTTGGCCATTTTTGACCAATGTTGACTATTTTTAGCCATTGTTGACTATTCTCAACTATTAGTGACTACTATTGATCATTTTTGACTATTTTGACCATTATTGACTATTTTTGACCATTGTTGAGTGTTTTAGACCATTACTGACTATTTTGACTATTGGTGACTGTTTTTGGCCATTTTTGACCAATGTTGACTATTTTTAGCCATTGTTGACTATTCTCAACTATTGTTGACGACTATTGATCATTTTGACTATTTTGACCATTATTGACTATTTTGACTGTTTTTGGCCATTTTTGACCAATGTTGACTATTTTTAGCCATTGTTGACTATTCTCAACTATTAGTGACTACTATTGATCATTTTTGACTATATTGATCATTATTGAATATTTTTGACCAATGTTGAGTGTTTTTGACTATTTTGACTATTGTTGACTGTTTTTGGCCATTTTTGACCAATTTTGACTATTTTTAGCCATTGTTGACTATTCTCAACTATTAGTGACTACTATTGATCATTTTTGACTATATTGATCATTATTGAATATTTTTGACCAATGTTGAGTGTTTTTGACTATTTTGACTATTGTTGACTGTTTTTGGCCATTTTTGACCAATTTTGACTATTTTTAGCCATTGTTGACTATTCTCAACTATTGTTCACTACTATTGATCATTTTTGTCTATTTTGACGATTATTGACTATTTTGACTGTTTTTGGCCATTTTTGACCAATGTTGACTATTTTTAGCTATTGTTGACTATTCTCAACTATTAATGACTACTATTTATCATTTTTATCTAGTCAAGAATGGTAAAAAATAGTCAATAATGGTCAAAATAGTCAAAATGATCAATAGTAGTCAACAATAGTTGAGAATAGTCAACAATGGTAAAAAATAGTCAACAATGGTCAAAAACCCTCAACAATGGTCAAAAATAGTCAAAAATGATCAATAGTAGTCAACAATAGTTGAGAATAGTCAACAATGGCTAAAAATAGTCAACATTGGTCAAAAATTCCCAAAAACAGTCAACAATAGTCAAAATAGTCAATAATGGTCAAAAATAGTAAATAATGGTCAAAATAGTCAAAAATGATCAATAGTAGTCAACAATAGTTGAGAATAGTCAACAATGGTAAAAAATAGTCAACAATGGTCAAAAACACTCAACAATGGTCAAAAATAGTCAAAAATGATCAATAGTAGTCAATAATAGTTGAGAATGGTCAAAAATGGCTAAAAATAGTCAACAATGGTCAAAAATTGACAAAAATGGCCAAAAACAGTCAACAATAGTCAATAATGGTCAAAATAGTCAAAAATGATCAATAGTAGTCAACAATAGTTGAGAATAGTCAACAATGGCTAAAAATAGTCAACATTGGTCAAAAATTCCCAAAAACAGTCAACAATAGTCAAAATAGTCAATAATGGTCAAAAATAGTAAATAATGGTCGAAATAGTCAAAAATGATCAATAGTAGTCAACAATAGTTGAGAATAGTCAACAATGGCTAAAAATAGTCAACATTGGTCAAAAATGGCCAAAAACAGTCAACAATAGTCAAAATAGTCAAAAACACTCAACATTGGTCAAAAATATTCAATAATGATCAATATAGTCAAAAATGATCAATAGTAGTCACTAATAGTTGAGAATAGTCAACAATGGTAAAAAATAGTCAACAATGGTCAAAAACCCTCAACAATGGTCAAAAATAGTCAAAAATGATCAATAGTAGTCAACAATAGTTGAGAATAGTCAACAATGGCTAAAAATAGTCAAAATTGGTCAAAAATGGCCAAAAACAGTCAACAATAGTCAAAAACACTCAACATTGGTCAAAAATATTCAATAATGATCAATATAGTCAAAAATGATCAATAGTAGTCACTAATAGTTGAGAATAGTCAACAATGGCTAAAAAATAGTCAACAATGGTCAAAAACCCTCAACAATGGTCAAAAATAGTCAAAAATGATCAATAGTAGTCAACAATAGTTGAGAATAGTCAACAATGGCTAAAAATAGTCAAAATTGGTCAAAAATGGCCAAAAACAGTCAACAATAGTCAAAAACACTCAACATTGGTCAAAAATATTCAATAATGATCAATATAGTCAAAAATGATCAATAGTAGTCACTAATAGTTGAGAATAGTCAACAATGGCTAAAAATTGTCAACATTGGTCACAAATGGCCAAAAACAGTCAACGATAGTCAAAATAGTCAAGAATGGTAAAAAATAGTCAATAATGGTAAAAAATAGTCAATAATGGTCAAAATAGTCAAAAATGATCAATAGTAGTCAACAATAGTTGAGAATAGTCAACAATGGTAAAAAATAGTCAACAATGGTCAAAAACACTCAACAATGGTCAAAAATAGTCAAAAATGATCAATAGTAGTCAATAATAGTTGAGAATGGTCAAAAATGGCTAAAAATAGTCAACATTGGTCAAAAATTGACAAAAATGGCCAAAAACAGTCAACAATAGTCAATAATGGTCAAAATAGTCAAAAATGATCAATAGTAGTCAACAATAGTTGAGAATAGTCAACAATGGCTAAAAATAGTCAACAATGGTCAAAAACACTCAACAATGGTCAAAAATAGTCAAAAATGATCAATAGTAGTCAATAATAGTTGAGAATGGTCAAAAATGGCTAAAAATAGTGAACATTGGTCAAAAATTGACAAAAATGGCCAAAAACAGTCAACAATAGTCAATAATGGTCAAAATAGTCAAAAATGATCAATAGTAGTCAACAATAGTTGAGAATAGTCAACAATGGCTAAAAATAGTCAACATTGGTCAAAAATTCCCAAAAACAGTCAACAATAGTCAAAATAGTCAATAATGGTCAAAAATAGTAAATAATGGTCAAAATAGTAAATAATGGTCAAATAGTCAAGGATGGTCAATACTGGTCAACAATTGTTGAGAATAGTCATGCATATTCAAGTATAGTCAAGAATGGTCACAAAGGGCTAAAATCAAAAAGGGCTCAAAGCCTCTTTAGAAAGCGCTTCAAAATAAAGGCTTTATTTCCGAGAGCCTCCTCTTCGCCGCGAAGGCTCGGGGCTAATTAGTTCTTTAGCCTCCGAGGTTTCATAAAAAGGCTCGAGCCCTAATAATAAGCCTAAAAGACTCGTTGAGTCTTTTGCAACACAACCTGCAACACAACCTCTGACCACCTGGGTGATCAAAGTGGAATATTGCATTTTTTAATGTTTTCTAATGTGATATTTTTAAGCGACTTCAAACTTTTTTGAAGTCGGTTTCTCAATTCGACTGTATTTTTTTTATGTTTATTACCTCAGAACTTGCGACTGGGTGAACAGATTTTGAAAATACTTTTTTTTATTTTGAAGTTAGACATCTTGATAAAACAGAGAGAATTACATACGACGCGGGTTCAAATCCAACCATATTTAGTTATTTAAATATATTTGGATTTATTATAGTAATGGTATTTTTCAATAGATGTGTCCATATGGCGCGCATGCCTCACCCGAGCACTCATATTATGACATTACGTATATGCGTTCCGACGTCAAAAGTGAGTGCTCGCGCGAGGCATGCGCCTGATGAAGACGCCGCCATAGGTGCAGAATTTATCAGAATATTTACACAAAATTATTATTTTTTAATGCATATAATTTATGTATTTATTCCTCATAGAACTATAGCACAAAATGTATATCATAGGGCTAGTGAATAATTTCATCCACATTCGCAATGTCTCATTAGCGTAGTGGTAAAGCATTAGCAATTATTCCATGAGTTCGTACCTCACCTTCGGCAATTCTATGTAATAATTTTTTGGTGATAATATTGTTCTTATTTGTAATAATATTGTTTGTTTCTATTTATTACATGTTTTATTACATTTTAATCATTTTATAAATTATTTGGATTGACAAACTAATACGCCAACTGAATGGTCCCAAACTAAGCAACGCTTGTACTATGGGTACCGTAATGGCCTGGAGACGATCCCCGTAATCCTGGGATCAGGAAAAATAACGCATAAGTCAGTTTCTAAAATTTTCATTTGGCGGGAATCGAACCCGCAACCACGCAAGCAGTGAGCCGAACAGCCTACGTCAAACCTCTTTACGAAGCAGGCGTCAATTTTTCAATGCATGACGAAGTATATAGTTCATAATTTCGCCGATTCAAGTAATATGTAAATAGCTCAGTGAGTCAATGTGTACGCGCGACAGTATGTAGGATCGAATCCTAGTTTTATATTTTGGTATTTTTTTTTCATGTTATTCAATTTTTTTATTATTTTAGGCAATTGTATTTGTATCCAATTGTGTTTTTTTTATATAATAACAAAGAATTGTAATTTATGTTCTAAATTACAACTATTTATCACAACTACTTAGGTACAAAGGCGTATAAATGCGCACAAATATAAAATCTAACAAATGCTAGCTATCTACAAAATATTCTAAACCACTGCAATATTTTTACGTATTTATTTATAAAAAAGAGATACACGATAATTGAAGCGACTGGAGCGTAGAAAAGTGACACAACCTCCCCGTCCAACAGTCATCGCGGTACTGCCGCCCGTCGCCCCTCGCACCGGATCCGCCCACTTTGTTGGCGAATATTTGGAAAATCATGAATTGTGACGTGAAAAACGATTGCATCGCAAAATCAAGCTTACATTTTTTAGGTATTATCTTTCTCCATCTTTTGGTGAAAAAACTATTTAAAAATTCCCAGCCGTTTGGAAGAAGATAGAAATTTAAATTTGAAAATTTCTACATTTTGGTAATTTTTTTCACATAGTAAAAGAGCATTTTTCACATTTTTCAAACTTGTTTTTTAAAGAAGAGGGTATAATAAATACGGTGATATTTTTTTCAAAATTTTTACTCCACTCGTCTAAGAGGAGATAGCCTCCAAACATGCCTCGTTAGCTGCTCGTTAACTGCCGGCCGGGAAGCGGAGTCTTAAATGATAATTGATTTTACTCATATGCTTTAACAAAATATTAACTTACTTAATTCATTTATTTTGGGTAAAAAATACCCATAAAATTGATGTACCTACTTAATAGATTTGTAAATCAGTTACGAGCGCGATTTTAAAATAAAGCAGAAAATAATCAATAGGATTTTGCACTGACTTTATTACTGAGTTATATGTTAACAAATCTCCCGCCTTCCATACCTATACAATCGATAGTTTAAACTTTCAACGATTGATCAACTACCATTGATCTTATGGCCCTATGTTTCTGGTATAGGAATATTTACTTGTGATAGCAATAGCTAATACTAACATTTTATCAACTTCTTCTTATCGTATGGTTAGTGGCCAACCTGGTGTCAGAGTTGTTCAAGCCGCCCGTAGGCCTCTGACAAGGCTTAACGACTGCTGCCTAGATGACAATAACCGGGACCGACTTTTAACGTACCCTCCGAAGCACGGAGACGCTCAGTTCAAATGCCACTAAATGGTCACCCATCTCTGACTGACCTTGCCGAGCATTGCTTAACCTCCGATCGTTTACCGATCAGTGATCGCAACTGGCTACGAGCGCCTCAACGCCTTTATCAACTAGCCTTAACAGAAGCATGCGGCCCTGAGCCACGCAGTCAACTTTCTCATAGCATTTCGTTACGTATGCTCGAATTACTGACATTGCTCAATTATTTGCAACTGGTAGGTATGGCGTTCAAAGAAAGTAACATGATTAAAATAGCCAGCAGTGGTAAGTAGGCTAGTTAAAGTATTGTAAGGAATCTTATAAACAACAGCTAACTAACTCTCATCATCTTTGATTCATTAATTATCATCGCAAACTTATCTAAATTATAAAATAAACAAATGAGTGAGTAAAACTCTGTGTGACAATAATACCATCAAGATAATTATGACACTTGATTGAAAAGTACACACGCATTGTAATTTCGTGAAAATGTGCGAAATAAAATGGGTGCTTTATGTTAAAATACAGATTAAATTAATTACGCATGTGGGTACCTTTATCTTTAGATTCCCACATTTATTTAGGTCTTATTATATATGCTTACTGATACACAATCTTAAAAAATCTCGCTACGAATAGATCCCCATTGTTGTTATAAAGAATAACCTACTCATAATCTCGTTTTGTTTTAGGGTGCCAAGAAGCCCTTCAAGAAGGTGATCAAAGCAAACATCGGTGATGCGCACGCCATGGGCCAGTCCCCCATCACCTTCGTCAGACAGGCGAGTTTATATATTGCACCTGACATCTAGTCACATGCCTCATATAAAATAGACTGTGTCATTCTCAACATTGTTCATGGTACGTTGAAATGAAATGATGATGATGATGTTGAAATGATTTTCGTCACCTAAAGTGATCTGCAGTTGTTTAAATTCTCTGTGAGACAGTTTTAGTTTGAACGCGCTATGTTCATAGGTGTTGGCTTGTCTCACATACCCAAAGCTCATCGAGACCGGCGACTTCCCGGCCGACGTGACAGCTAGAGCCAAGGAAATCCTGCAAGCTTTGGGGTAAGTAAACCTTCACTATTTTGGGCATGGTAGCCTGTGATTGCTAAATTTATTTTACTAAACCTTTTACTTCACTTTTACACGACATCAGTACACTGTCACATGATTTTATCCTTGCCCCAGAAAACTAGCTAGATCTTCGTCGACTTCCTGCAAGGGTTCCAGCATGCTACTTCTCTGTCATATCCCAGGTACCTAGAGATGTATCTTTGTGTATTACCGATAAAAACTGTACTGCGCCGCGCTGCCCACACTTCACGTGTTTGCGGAGCGCTCGGGCATCCCTCGTCAATGTTTATGCTAATTACGCTAGACACAGTGATTTTCCGTCTGTAATAAGTACATTCAAAAGCAGAATTGTCATTTCTAGTAGTAACCAACTTTCAGTAAGCCAACAACTGCATAGTGTCATCGACAGTCGGTTTGTCGTCTCTCAATCTTGGATTTTATATTCCATGTTTTCTAGATTTGGAACCACGCTGTCTGACACCGAAATGAACTCAAGACAATGCACCAAAATAAGATTGAGAACCTGCTACATTCGTTATAATAATTATTTGGTTTTCTATTGTTATCTGGTTTATTTTACCATCCTGTATCTTCGCGATCGCATGTCTCCAAGAACTGGGATCAATATTCGTATCCACAAATATCCTTCTTTCTCCTTCCATTTGGTTTTTATCGGTTCGCTAGCTGCATGTTCCGCTTGCTTCTGGGCGCGACGCGTCGTGGCTTCTATGGATGATGATATACTTCACAAACACTTATACACCAATCTAATCCCCCAAATTCTCCACCAAAGCCAACCTTCTAGCGGGCAGTCAGTGGGCGCGTACTCGGCGTCGCACGGCATCGAGCTGATCCGCAAGCGCGTGGCGGAGTACATCGAGCGGCGCGACGGCCACAAGGCCAACTGGGAGGACGTGTGCCTCTCGGGCGGCGCCTCCAACGCCATCAAGAACTGCTTGCAGATGTTCTGCAACGACGTCGGAGGGAAGAGATCAGGTTAGTATGTTTGCAATATCCATCGTATGACCAATATCGTCGTTCCGATAATTTTAAATCGAGAGTTTGTTGGTAACTAAATAAATAAATAAATAAAACTAAAGTCAGGAATTCAACTGAAATCACGACTTAACCTGGCATTACAGATCACTTTTGTTTCTAGAAATGCTTTTAAAACCATTGTAAAAAAAATATAAATTTGGCGGTTAGATCTGCAGCGTGTGTACGAATTCATATTACATACCAAATAAGTGACAGTTTCTTGGCAGAAGTATAATTTTTCACGTCGGACTTCTTTGTAAATAAATACACAGGTGTGTGATGCGTGGGACGCGAACGACGTGCGCGGGAGCAGGGGCAGGCGTGGCGCAGTGTACTGTTGCCCACCTGTCTCCCGGGCTCCTCCACATGACTGATGTTGAGTTCGGTGCCACGTGCCGGGACACGTGACGTCACCGACATATAATTACCGCGCTAACTGTTGCCATACATACGCGGTTTATTTACGTCCTAGCTATAATTAGTGTAACCAATCGTTAATTGTCGGTTAGCTACTGTGCGTGCGTCTGATGCATACACATTCCTTCCTCGCATACCGTGGACAATTTGAAATCAAATAAACGTACACAAAATTAAGTTTGAAAGGAGGGATCATTCAATGTTTATTGCAGTGTATGATAGATAGGTCGAAGCCCTAAAACAACGCATCATGTGTGTGGAAACGCAACCCGGCTAGACAAATAATACTAACAGTATTCTTGAAGAGTTTAGTCAATCAATAAACGTTATAATGTTGAGTCTAGTGATGGGATGTTCTCGAGAACATTCTCACGCTCGGAAACTTACTCGTGAGATTTTTTTTATTTTGGGTGACTTTATGCTAACTTTCAATCTTAAAAACAATTAAAACCACCATACTTGCATGTTTAATGAGGTTTATGCCAAGTTTAACATGCTTCAGAAGATAAATTCTCGAAAATTCTCACGAGTAAGTTTCCGTAAGTTTCCGAGGGTGAGAATGTTCTCGAGAACATCCCATCACTAGTTGAGTCACTATTATACATATTCGGCTCTTGTTATGTCCTATTGTAAGGACATACAACTAACTCTAATACTAGCTGATTATTTCCCACTTGGATTTTACTGTGGCAAATAGGACTTCCACTTGAAGGATTGGCCCAGTATTGCCATAAACAGGGAGGAGTGGAGGAAGGAAAGGGAGACCTTTGCCCAGCAGTTAAGAAAAAAAATAGGACCTAGAAAAGTCTTTGCACTGTATGCACCATGGACCAATTACTAAGGGGACTGGCCCTAAGCAACTCGGCCGAGTGGTCGGCCTAGTACTAACATCGACATAAAACGAAGCGAGTAGTTCAACTATTTACCGGTAGATAGAACAATGAAAATGAAAAAACAATGACCACGTTTTTTTTCATACATATATCTAATAAGGGCACCTCTTTCTTTAGTCTTTACTCTGTGGTATGTACCCATGTATTTTGATATGTATTCTTATTTCTTGTGGATATGAACTCAGTAAATGTACATTACACAATGTGCTGTCAGCACTAAACATGTGATCAAACAAATAGTTATGAGTTTGACCTTCACGTGTATGTAACGTTTCTAAGCGGATTTCACACAATAGAGCTATGATGGATTTGACTTTAGATGTCCGCTAACCTGTCCGGTGCCTAGTCGACGTAGTATCGGACCAGAATTATTTGATGTTACACCAGAATATGTCCTGTGATGACTACTATAGTTGAATTAAGGTTTTGAATTAATAATTCCATTAAAATTGCGAGTATCGGTAGTCAGCTAAGGTTCAGTGGTCTCGCCTAGTTCATGTCTAGAGTGATCTGTGATCAAGAACTCGTTTAACATTCAATTGGTATCAAAGGGTAACCTTCGAAAACAAGCATGGCTAGAAAAAATAAATACATTTTGGCAACCGACCGACATGTTCAAATGTTTGAACTATGTCGTCCGCTGTTTTGGTGCCCGTCTCGCGCTCGCCGCCATTCATACGTTACGTGGCCTTCGACGGCGGCTGACCTGACATTCACTCATTGCGTTTAATTTTCACGGTCACATCTCTAAATTCTTCGCACTTGGCAATTGGGGCCACCCTATACTATTTAGGCCTGTCGGCATCGCTCCCAGATAACTATCCATTAGTCCTGTAGTAGGTCATAATGTTGATTCTCATGCACCTCCAACTTGCGGACCCTTGAAAAAAATAAGTTATTTTCCTTTTAAGATTATTTTATCTCACCTAAAGATTTAATCACAGCGTCGTGAGCCGAGGGTATGATAACGTTCAACATTTTATTAGATACGGGGAAATGGTCTCATGTTATACAAACAAACACCGCTGTAGATAACATTTGAGAACGTTCGCGTGATTGTAGTATTAGGGAAAGTTTCGGGATCCAAATGTAGATTTTGTGATGTGTTGTTAGCAGTCACACTAACAGCAGCTGCTATAAGAACACTTCACATCCTAATCCAAGGGCTTTCGAGAACGTGTTAAAAGCTTACTAGAATCTGTCTAGCTTATTATCAACAACATTTGTCAGTCGGGAGATATAAGGCCACGTCCACAGCTGGATATAATAATAATAATATCCTGGGACATTTTTACACACGGCTACCTGATCCCAAACTAAGCAGAGCTTGTACTATGGAAACCAGATAACTGATATTATTACATATACTACTTTTTTGTTTGTAAATACATACTTAATATACATACACAACCAGACTCGAGACATACAGACATGTTCATACACACAAATGCATGTCCCGGGTAGGAATCGAACCTGCAGCGTGAAAGGCGCCACCACAACAACCACGCCAACCACGCCAACGGGCCCGTCAACTTCTTCCTGCAACATGTGTGACGTCATTTAGGTCACGAACTACTTTCCCCGCTCAGTGCCACCTCAACTTGAAATTCTTAGTGCTGATCTTGTGTCAGAATCGTCAGATAACTTTGTTCCACCAAATAAATTTGAAGTTTTGTCAATTTCCCCACGGGATAGGTGTCAAAACGCCATATTTATTTGGTGTATAGCTTAGTTATATTCGGTCGGTCCGGTCGGGCTCGGTTGCAGGTGTGATGACGCCGATCCCGCAGTACCCGCTGTACTCGGCGTCGCTGGCCGAGTACGACCTGTGCCAGGTGGGCTATTACCTGGACGAGGACAGCAACTGGGGGCTGGACCTCGCCGAGCTGGACCGAGCCTACAGCGACGGCATGAACAAGTGCAACGTGCGCGCGCTCGTCGTCATCAATCCAGGGAACCCCACGGGACAGGTACTATGCAATTAAAATAAAAAAGGACCGGCCTAGGGCCATATTGTGACGTCACATCTACAATTGGTACGGCTCCCGGCTAACTTCACTCATACGTACAGTACTTTATATGAGTGAAGTTAGCTGAGAGCCCGTACTATTTTTATTTTAATCGCATTGTGCACTCTGATGCAAACGGGATCTTAAATCAATCTAGGTTGAACTAGGTTGACGATCCATATCACAGCAATATACTGTATCGTGATACGAATTGATCTCAGATCAATTCTGAATATTTTCGTCTGCCATTCGAGACACGAGTGGTGGCACTACTGGTATAGTGGTTAGATAAATCGTCATTATTTTTGAGATTGACTGCTTATAACACTGTCAAAACCTAAGTCAGTCGGAACTCTAACAGCGAACCGAAAAGGGTCATTTTAATGTAATTTCAACACAAAATTTGAAATCAAGAGCGCATTCAAGTACGATACCACCAGCTGAACGTATTATATTTCACTTTCCCATCTGGACCGGGAACTAACCTCCCCCCCCTCTACCCCCCTCCCCCCCCGGCAGGTGCTGACCCGCAAGAACATCGAGGAGATCATAAAGTTCGCGCACAAGCACGGGCTGTTCATCTTCGCGGACGAGGTGTACCAGGACAACGTGTACGCGGAGGGCAGCCAGTTCTTCTCCTTCAAGAAGGTACACTAACGCCATCTAGCCACACCGCGCGGAACCGACACTAACGCTACTACTATCATTAATTTAAACTAGATGCGTATTCTATGAATTATTATAAAGTCTGCATCGCGCAAGAAAAGTTTACAAGTATTTCTGTGATTTCATAAGTTTCATCAATGTCATGTTACATTACTCATAGTTCCGTTAGCAAACTCGTTTAACTTGTCCTTGGTGTGTCCATTATGTCAATAGTTTAATAGTCAAGAAGGGATTCGAATCTGAAACCTCTCGGTTACGAGGGCGGCAAATAACTAGGTTTATATTGACGCTTATTATTTTATTGGCCATCAACTTGGCACACAGCGGGATCACGACGTGACTAATTCAAACAGTTGGTCGGACACATGCCATGCAGTTAGTCTGTCAGTACAGACGTGGTCTGTAAGTTATGTTCTATCCGATGTGAACGTGTGTATCTTGCCTTTCTCACAAATATTGGGACAATATTCGGGATTGTTTCCAACATTCACAATATTCCCGGGAACGGAACATCACTCATGCTGACTGAAAGCGACATTAGGGCTCCGTGCTTCAAAAACAAAACCTTACAGGATTACTTTGTTGTTCGTCAGGCAAGACGGTGATTGTAGAATCCAAACCGCTAGTGAACCCAAACATGACATTTTAACAGTAAGGAGAATGGAGGGAAAGATCCACTAAGGGAGGATTTTGGAAAATAACACCCCTAAGGGGGTAAAATAGGTTCGAAATGTTTTATGGGGATCCCAAGTTTCCTGAAGCTAGAGACTGGAAAATTTGTATTACGATTTTACAAATAAGAAAATTCTTCTCGGTGTTTTGTTTTTAATGTAATAAATATCGCCAGACAAAAACACCAACTGTATGGTCCCAAACTAAGCAAAGCTTGTACAATGGGTACAATAGAATGACTGGGGGCGATCCCAGTGACACCCAGACCAGGGCAAATTACGAAAAGGCCATTTCCGAAATTTGCCACTGGCGGGAATCGGACCCGCGACCACCCGGAACCACAACGCCAAGCGGTCGTCAAATACAACTCCTATTGTTGTTTCTTTTTATACAAGGTTGTGTTGTGTCGGGTTGTCAGGTGATGACGGAGATGGGCCCGCCGTACAACCAGATCGAGCTGGCGTCGTTCATGTCGGTGAGCAAGGGGTACATGGGCGAGTGCGGGCTGCGCGGCGGCTGGATGGAGCTGGTGAACCTGGACCAGCGGGTGCAGGCCAACCTGTTCAAGTGCATCAGCGCCATGCTCTGCCCCACCACGCTCGGACAGGCCGCCGTCGACTGTGTCGTGAGTACCGCTAGAGTTTTAAGCCAGTTACAATGCCATTACAAAACATTTCTGGGAACAAAAGTGATTTGTAATGCCAGTGTAAGGCCATCGTAACTTTCTATAAATTTGGGGGTAGATATTCCTGTTAGTTAGAGGATTTTATTTGCCTGGAAACATTGGAAACATGCCAGGGCTGTGAAATGTAGTTCGGATTTGTCGTCGTAAAAATGGTTTTGTAATGTAATGTAACGTCACGACTTTTATCCCCGTTCGGGGGTAGTCAGAGGCTTGAGTGGCCATACACCACCATATTGTGGAGGTATTAACCACCTCAAACCCCACGTTTCACTAGATAGTCAGAACCCAACGTGACAGGTGGTGAACTGTGTCGCCGTGTATACAGGAACTGACTATTACCTAATCCCGAGGGATAGGTAGGTTTCCTCACGATGTTTTCCCTCACCGTCAGCGAACTGTAAATTATGCGCATAGATGAAAATTCATCCATTGGTGCATGCCCCATCGGGGATCGAACCTGGAACCTTCTGATGAAAATGGGAAAATGGTTTTGGTGGGTTATAAAGGCCTCGACCTTCGGTCTTGGCCTTTATTTTAGCTTGTCCATCAAGGGCTGCAATGCTGACCGCGCTGTGGAGGCCTGGAGCTGCGCTGCGCCGCGCTCTCGGCCATCACTCTAGACACTCGCCTAGCTAGTTTGATGAGTGTGCGACGAGTGGTGACAATGTGTGTATGTTGGTTGTTGTATTGTGCAGGCGCGGCCGCCGCAGAAGGGCGAGCCGTCCTATGACCTGTGGCTGAAGGAGAAGACGGCCGTGCTGGCCTCGCTCAAGACGCGCGCAACAATGATCGCCGACACGTTCAACAAGATGAACGGCTTCAAATGCAACATCGTGCAGGTACACACACACAGAAGATCGGCGTAAAGTAGCTCCCCTCACCCACTATCAGACTCCCTTTCAGATTGGCAACCTGCGAGCGATGCCTTTGCTGTTGCATCGGCTACGGTAACAGCTTAACAACAGACGGGCCGTACGCTTGTTTGCCGCCTATTATTTTAGGTAGGCACGGCCCCATGATCGTCGTGAACTATGGACATAGACATATCATCATCGATTTTTACAAACATACAACTTTGGCGGGCCCGTTAGCGTGGTTGGCGCGGAGGCGCCTTTCACGCCGCAGGTCGTAGGTTCGATTCCTACCCGAGACATGCATTTGTGTGCATGAACATGTCTGTATGTCCGGAGTCTGGGTGTATATGTATATTAAGTATGTATTTACAAATAAAAAAGTAGTATATGTAGTAATATCAGTTATCTGGTTTCCATAGTACAAGCTCTGCTTAGTTTGGGATCAGATAACCGTGTGTACAAAAATGTCCCAGGATATTATTATTATTATTATTATACTCTTCATTGAGAGAGTGTCCTCGGTATGATGACAATATAATAAGATTCCTCTTATTGCATCGAGACTAAAATACCTCGAGCGATGGTGATGGTGTGGGTAATGTGTGTGTGTTGCAGGGCGCGATGTACGCGTTCCCGCGGATAGAGCTGCCGCCGAAGGCCGTGGAGGCGGCCAAGGAGGCCGGCCAGGTGCCCGACGTGTTCTACGCGTTCAAGCTGCTCGAGGAGTCCGGTCAGAACACACTCTATTACTTAATACTACTGTAGCTACCTCGCGGCTCGCTACCAACAGATGGCGCTAAGTCCAACGCACCAGTTCAACATGCGATTCAGAGGGCCTACTCTTTTACAAACGAAAACGAAATTTCGGACGAAATTCGTGTATTTCCTATTACGTTTCTCATTGATTCCGACATTTCTTACGAACGAAAATTGTTTGACGTCGTCGTCGTCGTCGAATCTAAATAGCAAAGGAATCCTGGATCACGATATCAGCCCCGCTAGACATAACACCCGTTTGGAAGATCTTCTCTTTGCCACTATCGGATATTATCGTAGCCGCACACGGTCGAAAATGTATGTGAGATGTGAGGCTTGATCGACACTGTGTATATTTGCATGACTAGCACACTCGATAACAGATTTGCCGTTGAATCTTTAGACGTCGTCCATACACTTGACACTCGTCTTTATGCGCGATTGGCAGTTTTTGTCAGCGTCAGATTTTATAAAAAGTTGACACATTATTTCGTACACCCGTTAGTCCCGCCAACTTCAACTGCTTCCACTAGTGCGGAACGAGTCTAAAACCTCACTGTAACTATGGCGGCTCCTCTAACGCTCGAGTTCGCATTAGGGTGCGTTACCACTCACGCGGAGTGGACCGTGAATTGGCCAGTCACAGTGCTCGAAATCTCCACTCCGCTCTTGGCCCATCACAGTGCTCTTATCTGCTCCGCTCCGCGTCAGTGGAAACACACCCTTAATCTAGTTCAGACACCCAGTCTAACAACGGGTTTGTATAATATGTAAATAAATGGATTGATTTGATTGGTTGTTGCATGTGTTGTCAGGTATCTGCGTGGTGCCGGGGTCCGGGTTCGGTCAGCGGCCGGGCACGTACCACTTCCGCACCACCATCCTGCCGCAGCCGGCGCTGCTGCAGGAGATGCTCGACATCTTCCAGAACTTCCACGCCAAGTTCACCGCCGAGTACAAGTAGACCGCACCGCCTCCACGCTCACTCCCACCCGCCGCCACCCGCGATACTCCACTTAGGAAATTAACTTGTGAATACAATTGAAATGGGGCGATAAGGAATGGTATCAGGCCTTAGTTATGTTAGTGATCGATAAGTAAGTCGTCTTTTCAAATATTACGACTCGAATTAAAACTCTGATGGGTGACCTGCTGGGTCGATATGTAAGTTGGTTCAGACAGCGTAGCAATATATGTTTTGTAATTAAAACGTATTTTGTGACACTGGTACCGATCCCACGCCGGCTACACACGATATGAACTATCACATGACAGTGTGTCTCATTTCTTCGTATTGCTGTCGTTTATCGGATCGGACCGTGTGTAGCGGGTGTTGGGGCGGCACGCTTACGGCATTGCAAATTACGATACATTGTAAAATGCATGGTCGCGGACTTGTCTATCAAAATAGTGTACAGCTAATTTAGGTCCAAATACAGATCTAAATGTACTGCTTTTTATATGAACCGTTCCCGGAGTTAACTTTTTATACGGATGAATCTGTCCCGGAATTCCGGCGTATTTAATGTACGGTTGTTGTACCGAGACGCGCGGGCTCGGCAACTCGGCTTGTGTAGGCAGCAATGTTAATTATTATAGTAATAATATCTGATTGTATTCATACATTGAGACTTGCTAAGTGTAGTTGAAAGGGTTTACTTGCGCATATTTGTTCAAATGGATTCTTGCCGATATTGCATGTACCATCGAGCTGTTACCACTGACGGTAGGCAGAGGTTTGTATATGTATACCCTTATCGCCAATATTGAGTTAATAACTAACAATAATAATCATGATTGTATTATGCTGTCAGCTATATCATGTTAAATAGTGTTATTTTAAAGAAAATAGGTTAAAATATACGAAATGAGTTTAGTTATTTTTATTAAGTAATTATTTTATTTTATAAAAATACTAGATATTAATGTTATTTACCTATTTTATTTTAGGGAAGCTTACTAATATCATAAATACTAATATCATTTTAATGAAGAATAATATTATATTTAATACAAACAATTATAATAATGAATAGAAAATGAAATTATAAATTCTCGATATTTTAAATCATACATTATGTATTACTATATTTAGTTATTTTTAACATAATGGTGCTTAATATTTAAAACCACTTTTTATTAACTTGCTGTAATATTTCAAAATGAAAATCTAGGTACTATTTTTGGGTAATCTCAATTTTTCCGGTAAAAACAAATATGAGAATACCAGCGGCTAGTATGATTAGTTCGATTCCAGAAAGATTGTTTTAAAGACATATTTCGTGATATTTTTTTAATTTCGGAGACAGAATATCGACTGTCCTCTAGAATACTTGCATCATTGAGTTGTAATACAATAGTCACATGTGAATGACTTGCATACACTAGCTTGTGAACAGAGTAAAATCTTAAATTTTGATGTCTGTCTTCAAATAACTTGCATTTAATCTAAGATGTGTTCCCGCGGCGTATTGTGATTTTATTAATATTTTTTTATACTTATTTATTACTAATTTATTGGAGTCTAGTCGCGGCTGTGCCATGCGCTCTGTGCCCTGCACACTGCGCCCACGCACACAAACATTGTCCAATTGCATTCAAATTGTATTATTGTCATAGCGGTGAATGGTTATGTAAATGTTGGCAGGCCCGCTCCCGGCCTAGTGACACTAATATTTGGCACGAGATGGTAGACACGAGTGGACTGTTCATCCAGTCATTATTTGCTCCGACTGTTATGGCCGGCGCACATAGAGCACGGCATGGCATGGCATTTTATTTTTTATCAATCGAATTATTACTTATCCAATCGAAATAAGGTATATATTTCAATGCTCGGTGATCGAGCTCGGAGCATCGCGGAGCATTTTCTCGGTGCACCCGCTGGAGCACCTTATTTCGATTGGATAAGTATTAAATTCGGTTGATAAAAATTAATAAGCTCTATGTGCGCCGGCCATTACAGGAGTAACGAGTTTTGGCCGATTTACATTTGTGTAAGTCGGTCCATGTAGACAATAAATTAGATAATTATATTGAAACCTGATATTTCTCAGCCGAAGCTATTATTTGTTAATACTATACGTTTGGAATGTTTTGTGAAAAGCTTTGTTTAAGTGAAGCCGGTTGAATTCCGCGGAGGGAAGCGACCGGTGTGTTAAAGATACTGTGTTACTCGACACCGTCGTTATAGCGTTGTTATTACTTAAATAAAGCGGAATACAAGTAACTTGAATTTTTATTTTATTTTATTCATTGGGTACGTCCAAAAGACGAGGGCAATCATTTTTTTATAATTTCTCTGGCCACTCGTCACTTTGCCGGTTGCTCGCCACATTTAGAAGCAGCCATTGTAGGTCGCGGGAAACCGCTGGATGCAAGTGGCACAGGACCAGTCGTTGTGGAAAACCTTGGGCGAGGCCTATGTCAATCAGTGGACGTCTCGGCTGACATGATGATGATGATTGAAGTATTATGTACCGACTGTCTGTTGGTAGGGACACAGACAGAATACCAAAGACATCTATTCCAGAGGTACTTACCTTGAAATGATATCGTAAGTAGTAAGTATTGAGATTGTGCAAGGAGGCGGCCGGCAAAGCACACGACATGCATCAGTTTGGCCAAAGAATAATAAATAATATACCTAGTAGGTATAGGTAGTTTGGAATAATTATTATCCTTCTTGGAAATAGGGATTGTCCCTTATCTGCCGTACTGCATGTTCAGACGAAGGTTATACAAATAGTATAGGTGGAAATGGTTATTAGGTATTTATTCTCCATTTATTGATCTCGTGGAGGTAATTTTGAGCATACGTCTCAACGATGAAACATAGTGCTACCAGTAGGTGCAGTACCGTAGGGATGTTCGTGGAACCGAAGCAGAAGTTGTTAAAACTTTATTGTAAGGATGGTTCATCCACATATCTTGTTCAGCCAACCGTGTAAGGGGCCATCCATAAATTACGTCACACGTAAAGGGGGGAGGGGGTCGACGAAATGTGACATTGTGTGAAAAGGGGTGGGGGTCATAAGTTTCGTGACGTCACATCACATTTAAAAATCTAATATGTCTAACTATTAAAACCGAAATTTGAATTGTTAGCGAAAAATTTGGAAAATTTCCGAAAATTGTAAATAATATGTGACGTCACACTAGGGAGGGGGGAGTTGTGACAAGGGGGCATCATACTTAATGTTAGGGGGCCCAAATGAAGGGCAGATTTTTCACAAATGAAGCGTAACGAATTTTCACACACGTTCGGGGCCGTTGATACGTGATACGGCGGTAGCTACGCCCCTGATCTAATGGATGTTAGGTGTTATTGACGGCCGGGTCCAGTGGTGAGCATAGTCTGCTTGGCTCACTGCACTGGATAGTTCCGGGTTCGATTCCCATTTCACATTTCAACATCGACATCTCTATAGCATCGCGACGCCTCATATCAACATCGCTACACCATTATAACCTTTAGTCCTTAGTGTTAATTCTAGGCTATTCGAATAGTATCAGTGTCACAGTAGGTACTTATATGTGTGTCAATAGCCCACGGGTATAGTTATGTCACTGAATAAGTAGGTATATCTGTGTAAAATCCCGACGAACAGATAAAGATGAAGGCGAATGGTTATCTAGTGCGCCTTGCCCCTGCGCCGAGCAAGCGGACCCTCGCGTTAATATAGCGGGTGCATGGGCCCGCGCAGTGCACTCCGCGCGCGCACTGGACCGACATGAAGCTGGAGGGGAGCCTCACCGCGGACAACATCAACCAGCAGCTGCTGCACGTGCAGTACGCTGTCAGAGGACCGATCCTGCAGAGGGCGCTCGAGCTCGAGGCGGAACTCGAAAAGGTAAGGATTTCCCTACCTATTTCTATAATTCTCAGCAAGTAACTATTTCTGTAGTTTTTAGGGTTCCGTACCCAAAGGGTGCCAACGGAATCCTATTACTGAGCCTCCGCTGTCCGTCCGTCCGTCTGTCCGCCTGTCAGCGAGCTGTATCTCACGAACCGTAATAGGTAGAGTTGAAATTTTCACAGAATGTGTATTCCTGTTGCCGCTACAACAACAAATAGAATCAAATTTAAACGTACAAGAAACTTGACATTTTTGGATTTACGGAACCCTTTATGTGCGAGTCCAACACGCACTTGGCCGGTATTTTTTTATATCACTGAGGTGGCAAACATGCGTTCGGCCCGCCTGATGTTTAGCAGTTACCGTAGCCTATAGAATCTTGCAATACTAAAGGCATTGCTCACATGTTGCCGACCTGAAGGGGAGTGGGAAGGGGGGAGGGGTTGGGCTTCCGGCTCTCTCACTCATCGTACGAAACGCAGCTGTAATAGCTACTTTACGCCGATCTTCTGTGAGAGGGTGGTACTACCCCGGTCGAGCCAGCCCGTATATGAGCTGCAGTCAATTGGCTACAACTTGGCTCTACCACCTATATTAATAGTAGGTTACCTAAATTCAAATATTAGGCTAATATATCGGTCAGGGCTAGAGTCAGTCAACGTAACATTATTTTCTAAATTGGTGCAATAATTTCAGACTTGTAGATCAGTGTGACCACTGCTTGTTATCAAATTAGTTTTAAGTTCTTATATAGTATGTATGTTAGTCTTTAAGGTATTTATAATATGGGCCATCGTTGCTTGAAATAAATGGTATTATTATTATTATAAGGGATTACTAAGGCTTAAAACGGTAACTTTATGCAAAATTGTTGATGAGTCCGCTGACCCATGTACTTTAATATACCTACCACATTATAAACTTCAGACCGTCAGTAATAACATTTATATATTTGGTAATTTATGTTTAAATGTTACCAAATTTTGTAGAAAACTAGTTACAACTATGTTATTTTCAACCTCATTGTATATTCTCTGCACAACGACTCACAAAATACACTACGTGAAAGCTATACCAAAATAATTGTACCTTTTAAACAATAATAATTAATAATTTAGCCCTTTTAACGTCCCACTGATGGGCACGGGCCTCCCCTCAATGCGAGGGGGATTAAACAATATGTATTTCATATGCCGTGTGTCCACTGGCAAGAAAACTTGCACAAGTTTACTTGCGCAAGCGACTTCCAATGTGTAAACACTCACGCAAGTGGACTTCTGCAACTTGCCGAACTTGCTGCAAGTCCCACATGTACACGGTTGTGTAAAATTGCAGTCAGTGGAAACACGTCGGCAAGTGACTTCTGCAAGAAATTGCGGAAGTTACTTGCCAGTGGACACACGGCAATAGATTTGGACAATTAGTACCTAATTCAATAAAAAAATATACCTACTAAAAATCGTTAATTCGCTACAAAAGACGTCGTCTTTCGCATGTACTACCTACCCTCTTAAAAATGTAGTTTTAAACAACGATTTTCGTTTTTAGGGTTCCGTACCCAGAGGGTGCCAACGGGACTCTATTACTACGCCTACGCTGTCTGTCTGTCTGTCTGTCTGTCTGTCTGTCTGTCTATCTGTCTGTCTGTCTGTCTGTCTGTCTGTCTGTCTGCCAGCGGGCTGTACCTTACGAACCGTAATACCTAGAGACTTGAAATTTTCACAGAATGTGTATTTCCGTTGCCGCTACAACAACAAATACTAAAAATAAAACAAAATTTAAAAATAAAGGGGTCCCCATACACGAAACTTGATATTGACGTTTTTATTCTACGGTGGTACGGAACCATTTATGTGCGAGTCCGACACGCACTTGGCCGATTTTTTAGCTCTCTTGTTCAGATTTCAGTTTCTAGCTTTGAGGGATTGTAATGAATACATTAGATAAATAGTTCATTGATAAAACATGACAATAGAACATCCCAATATTAGATAGCACTTGAAACTGCTGGCCTACTCCGAAATACGAACCTAACGTTTCGGCTGACGGATTGTCGTGATTTGTCATTTCTTCTTTCGTTTTTCTCTACGATTTGACATTTTTTTGATCGTAAATCGAATCCGTACTTCGGACGATCCGTCAGCGACGTATTTCGGAGTAACCCCCCTGGGTAGTACTTGCATACAGTAAATCTGTTTGCAACAATCAGATTATTTACAAGATGTGCACCAACTCGAGTTTTCCTCATTGATAAGCGTGGGAATAACCGTACAATTGGTATAATTAAAGCTTTATTATCGTGTATCTATTCTGGCGGTAGTGTAAATATAAATAGGTTCTGTTATCAGAACAGTGGAGCCCCGATGAAGTGAGTTCTTAGCTTTGATCTTACGGGGTTATTCTGAATTACCTAATGCCTAAAATATTTAGGTATAATAGGACGCTAGAGACGCTAGAGCTAACTTTTATTCTTTTGAAATGTTGATGCGTCACGCTATAAGCGTATCTGTTCGAGCTTTGGAATTTTCAACCCCATTTGCTTTGGAAGTTTGAATCATCGCGCCAACTGGTTCAGCCATTTGTTAGTCGCCCAATTGTCCCTAATTTGTTAAAACGTAGTGTTTCCGTATATAGCCAAGCAGAACCGATACCTCACACACACACCTATAGTCGTTTTCTTGTTTATGTTCTCCCTTAAATATTTTCATACCTACGAGCAACGAACGTGTTCTGATGACGCACATAATAATATTACAAGTGCATTCTTCGAGTAAATGCTAGTCGCGGATCCTCTAACAATAATACCTACAGCAATAAAAATGCTACGAAATGGCATTGTTATTCGGTTTATATTTCGCATATCTCTCGTGCGGGGTTGTCAGCTCGCAATAAAAACATATTTTCGTTGCCCCCCTCCGCCCTCCGTCTCCACACCCGCAGGCAGCGGAGGCTCGCTACAGCTGAGATTTATCACCGTGTTTGTTGGTGGTTCCGGCATTAGTTGACGAGGAGGCTCCAGTAGGCACGGGACCGACTTTAGTTAAAGATCACGGAAAAATAAAGAAGTCACCACATGGACTAAAAAGGCGAGCACGCTGTAGTCAACGCTAATCAATATTGTCGGTGTCAATAGCTACGTCCAGAAGTGTCACATGCCGCGCGAGGAAAATTTGCCTCGCGAAGTTTGACTTGCCTCACGTGAGGCAAATGCGCGCCCTGCCTCACCTGAGCACTCACATTTGCCTCGCTTAATTTGGCATAGTCATGAGACAGAACGATGTCAAACGTGTCAAACTGATTACTAGGGTATACCCTTCTCTGTCTAGCTAGAGTGTCAGTTGCCTCGCCATTTGCCTCGCGCGGCATGCGACTGAGGCAAACGTCGTGCTTCGCGAGGCATGTGGGTGAGCAGCCTCGCGCGGCATGTGCATGTTGTAGACAGGCCTATTAAGTAATGAGGTATTATTTAGACAGGATTACCGCTATAACAGTTTTAAGCGGTGTTAATGCAGTTGCGATCATTTCCAGGCAGTTTATGATTCCCTCTGTTATAAACTGTTACTTGCCTACAGGTGGTATTAATACGATAACAGTAATGGAGAGTTATGTAGGCATTGATTCTAAAGTTAGAGTTGAATTTATTAAATCTCGAATGAAATCCAAGTCAGCCCATCCCTAGCGCAGCGTGTCTGATGGTGTCGCCGTCGGCTGCTTATGAGAATAGTTCGCTTGTTGTTAGCCATTATTTATGGCAAATGGGAGGGGTTTAATTAATTCTTTAGTGGCGGAAGTGACATATATTAAGGACACGACCGTAAATACATACTGGACTGTTCACTACTGCACAAAAAACGAGCCGAGCGAGAGGCCCCAGTTGGGACCGTGTCCCTCTCATTTCGAGTTGCCATGCCAAAATAATATTATGGTTGGGTAGTGATTGTTAGTTTTTAAATCAAGCAAATAAATTAATTTATTATTTATCGTGACTATTGTCCATATGATAAAACAATGGTCACGATAAATAATAAATTAATTTATTTGCTTGATTTAAAAACTAACAATCACTACCCAACCATAATATTATTTTGGCATGGCAACTCGAAATGAGAGGGACACGGTCCCAACTGGGGCCTCTCGCTCGGCTCGTTTTTCTGTCTAAGAATTGTCAAGGTATAATACCTTGACAATAAGGCAGGAGAATAAAGTTGAATTTCTTCTTAACCAAAAACTCAAGTGATAAATCCTGTGATTAAGGAAGCTTTGTTTTTATATAAGCTCCTTCATAATGCGCACAGCTAAGGCGTGGAACTCCCTACTCGCGTCTGTATTTCCGAGTGCATACAACCCAAATCTCTTCAAAATTAGGGTGAACAGGCTTCTTCTGGGTGCTCTCGCTCCATCGTCAACCTCATCTTTGCCCCTGCGGCAAGATTGAGTTCAAGAGCAAGACCATTTTTAATAAAAAAAACTACAGATGTTATTCATAATACGAGTGCAGGTACACTCACCAAATTACTCTTTTTCTCTGAACCCGTCGTAGCCCCGATTTGCCGACAGTCTCACTAAAACGAGTGTCAGAGTACGCACCCCCAATCGCAATGGTCGCCATATCTCATGAGCTGCCTCCGCATATTGTTATGAGCGCCGTTAAGCGATGTCAACATAGAAAATGCGCCTTTACCAGGCGATAAATAAGCTGAGGGTAGCGGCCACATTCTTAGGGACCCTCATTTACATGGAATGGTGCGATAGACAAGTTCTTAGATTAAGCCGTTAGTGAGAGGTTCGCTCGTTTGTTTCCAGGAAATCGCTCTTGTGATTCATTTTGATTTAGACTGTGAAATGAGATCAGACTTGTTTGATTGTTTAATTCCTAATTTCTGTATAGACGGGGTGCAAACTATCGTTACTGTGTCCACCCTGACAGTTTGAAAGGGTGCGCAGTACACAGGGTGCACTGCGATTGGGGTCGGGTTTTGAAAAAACCCTTAACGCTGCTGGCGTCCTTATTTCTGAAGTTTCACCGGCAATCCTTCTAACTTAATCAATTGGGATGGAGGTTTCAGAGAATAGAGGTACTCACGGACTCGGGATGGTCGCAGCACTCGTAAATTTCACTTACAGCACACGTTCTTAACGGGGGATGAAGCTAAGGGGAATCTTTGGGGCGAAAACACAATAAACTTACACAAATATGAGGAGAACGAGAGGGCGCAAAAAATACAAATAAATAGATACGAGGGATGAGAAATCTATCTTAAATTCAATATTTTTAAAAACGAGAGAGCGAAAAAAAGCGTGAGATGCTTGCGGGTCGCGGAGATCGATTCCAAATTTGAATCATAAAAAAACAATAAACAAAAACTAACCAAATTGTATTTAGCCAGTGCTAATACGAAACATACCCCCGCCCCTGAAACCACCGTGTTCAGCAGAAAACACAAGAAAAAGGGGAGAATGGGAATAGGAGCGGAAATAAACTAAAACTAATACGTAATAACGAGCGAAAACAATGACATTAGTCCTCTACATAAGGTAAAGGAGCTAATTTAACTACGGGTCGTTTATAGACACCGTGAGCTGTACGCACCTCTACCACGCGAACTATACCGTCGGGACCGGGAATGGCCGACACAACGCGACCTTTGGGCCAGTAGAGCGGGGCTGAGTCCTCCTCTTTGAGCATCACGAGAGAACCTACTTCTACGTTTTTCATGGGCAAATGCCATTTTGCACGAGTTTGAAGTGTATGTAAATATTCACGGTGCCAACGGCGCCAAAACGTTTGATGGATGGCTTGAATTAAGTTCCATCGTTTGAGCGATGACATGTGAACATCACGAAGGTCGGGCTCTGGAAGAGATGTCAAAGGCTCCATAGTGAGGAAGTGTGCGGGAGTAAGCGCGGTAAAATCGTTCGGGTTTGAACTGAGCGGGTGCAGCGGTCGCGAATTGAGACACGCCTCAACACGAGTGAGAATTGTATAGAATTCTTCGAATGTCAACATATGGGATCCTATAATACGATACAGATGAGTTTTCACTTGTTTTACTAAATTTTCCCACAATCCGCCGAAGTGACTGGCGAAAGGGGGATTGAAGTGGAATTGAATGTTTTGCGTTACACAAAAATCATTCATAGCGCAATCGTGCGCGTGCGATTTTACAATACGACGAAGTTCGTTGTTACAACCGATAAAGTTTCTACCTTGGTCACAGTAAATATCGGAGCATCTACCGCGTCGCGAAACAAAACGCTGTAGGGCAGCTATAAACGCGGCCGTGGTCATCTCACTAACGAGTTCGAGATGACATGCTTTCGTGCTCATGCACACGAACACAGCTATGTAGCATTTGATAGCGGGCGCTTTGCGTAGTCGAGACGATTTAACTAAGAATGGACCACAATAGTCCACACCTGTCTTCGCGAAAGGCTTAACTTGTTGTACACGTGGGACCGGTAACTCCCCCATGACGGGTTGCATGAGGCGAGGTCGGAGTCTGTAACAATCGGCACAACGAAAACTGACGGTACGGACGACACGTCGAGCGGATAAAATCCAATAATATTTTTGGATAGTCGCGAGTAATGCGTTGGAACCGGGATGTCCAAAAGTAATGTGATAATCACGAACGATAAGCAAAGTAAGTGGAGCATTAGCGGGCAAAATAATCGGATGTTTATTTTCATAAACCAACTCGGACGATTGTAGGCGTCCACCTACACGAAGTATACCTTCATCGTCTAGGTATGGAGACAATTTGCGAAGTGAGTTTGAGGGCAACTCATTCCTTTTTATTAAAGAAATATCTTTAGCAAAATATCGAGCTTGCGTTTCTTTAATACATGACTTGAGAACGTTATTCAATTCACGCGTTGTGAACGCAGTATTACACAGCGTGCGAAGCGACGGATAAGTAAAGCGAAAAACATATGCAAGTACACGCAACAATTTTTTAAGTTGAGAAAACTTCGAAATTAAATCTAGAATAATATTCGGAGGGGAATCCTGCACGAGTAAAACTTGATTACATGTCTTCAATATAGGATCATCCGAGGTGAACGCGTCGTCGGGTTGCGACGGCCACTGAACATCAGGGATGTGTAGGAAGCGTGGTCCTTGCCACCAAAGCGAATGCGACACTAGATCGGCGGGAGCGAGGCCGCGACTAGCGAGATCGGCTGGGTTATCCTGAGAGCGGACGTGAAACCAGCGATCGGGGTTTGTGTTTTCTTGGATACTACTAACACGATTGGAAACGAATACCTTCCAGTTACTGGATGTCGACTTTATCCAGTGCAGTGTGATCTGGGAGTCAGACCAGCACGAATACGAACGTATCGGAATAATTGTCGAAAAAAGAGTTTTGACGTGAGCCATTAATTCCGCGAGCAAAACTGCGGCACAAAGTTCGAGTCGAGGAAGAGTAACAGTTTTAAGAGGTGCGACACGCGACTTTGCACAAATTAAATACACTGTTATGGAAGTAGGACTCACGACACGAAAATATATAATAGCGCCATATCCGACTTGAGATGCGTCCGAAAAACCGTGGATTTCGATATACGAACCGCTACTCTGGTTTATAAAACGGGGAATCGAAACTTTGTCGAGCATGTGTAAGTTTTGCTTGATTGCGAGCCAATCAGACAACAAATCTTCTGGGATCGGATCGTCCCATCCAATTTTCCGAGTCCACATGTCTTGAATAATTAACTTCGCGGCGAATACTACGGGAGTTAAAAAACCTAAGGGGTCGAAAACACGAGCTAAATCCGAGAGAATACCGCGTTTAGTAGGAACGAGTTCCGTATCTTTGATTTTGTACGAAAATGAATCTTTACGCGGACACCATTGTAAACCTAATACTTTAAAAAAGGAAGTATTATCGGGAGAAAACGTCTCGTCTAGACTTAACTTGTGGTCAGCGGGAATACCGTCCAAACACTCGGGCCGATTGCTACACCATTTGCGCAGCGTGAAGCCGCCTCCAGCAAGCAGAGTATTAAGTTCGGTTACGAGCGCGCGAGCTGAGTCAACGTCGCGGGCACCGCAAGTGACGTCATCGACGAACGTAGTTTCGAGTAGCGCACGGGAGGCGTTACTATAACGATCTGAGTAGGTATTAGCCAATTCATTTAGCGTACGAATAGCGAGATACGGAGAACTAGTGAGACCGAATGTCACAGTAGTTAAAATATAATCACGAATGGGCTCGTTGGTATTAAACCGAAACAATATTTTTTGGTAAACTTGATGTTCGGGTTTCAAGTTAATATTTAAGAACATTTGTTTAATATCAGCGACTAGGGCTACGTCATTCAAACGATAAAGAGATAAAACATCAAATATTTCTTTATGTAGTTTCGGACCTGAAAATAGGGTGTCATTTAATGACCTACCGTTACTACTACGACAAGACGCGTCGAAAACGACTCGGAGACGAGTTGTACTACTACTCTCTCTGATCACGGCATGATGTGGTAGATAGTAACCATGAGTTGAGTTCTCGGGTGCGGGATACATGTAGCCGTTCTGGAGATAGTCCGACATAAATTTATTATATGCTTCACGATATAAGGGATCGCGATTAAACTTACGTTCGAGGGATTCGAAACGTTTGAGTGCGACTTCGCGGGAATCGCCTAAGTCGGGCGGAAATTCCTTAAAAGGAAGCGAAACAACATATCGACCATGTTCGTCGCGGGAAACTGTCTCAGAGAACATTTTTTCGCATATTTTATCGTCAGCGTTAAGAACTTCGCGGGATGGAGGCTCTTCGCATGACCAAAATTTTTGTACGATATTATCGAGACTGGTATCAAAATTGGCGTGGAATGAGTAACAGTCGCGACGAGCAAGGTTACTTACACAGGCCGAGCGCCTGTGGTGTACGAAAGTGTGACCCAAGAGTGTCCAACCGAAAATGGTTTCGAGAGCGACGGGTGTGCCGGGAGGTCCGATTATTAGGCCACCGAGAATAATGTCACGATAGACATCGGCACCTAACAACATAGAAACGGGAGACGGGATACCAAACGTGGGATCAGCGAGCGTGAGTTTGTCCACATGAGGCCACAACGAAATCGGGAAAGGTTCGGCGGGAATGTTGCCTGTTATATTAGGAATACATTGAGCTTGCATTCGTAATCTATGTGTACCTGAGTACGGGGATACATCGAGATCGACGACACCGCCTTCGAGTTGAAGCGCGAGGCCGGAGATACCGTGTACTGTGGTACTTATTTTACGCCTGGGTAAATTTAAAGTTTTCGCGAAATCGATTGTAATGAAGCTATATTGACTGCCCGTATCAATTAACGCCCGAGCGTCGTGTAACTGACCACGAGAGTCGCGAACCTTCAGTAAAACTGTCGACAATAAAATCTGGGAATCGATATTCGGTCGCGAAGTAGCATAACAGCTGATCTGCGTAGCTGCGGAACCATACGTGGTGTTCGAGGAGGAGCTATCAGCATTCGAACCGTCACTCATCGGCGCGGGAGGCGACGGAGACGCGTCCTGGGGTGCTGCACTACTAGCGGGATAAGTATCAAAATGTAACATCGAATGATGTTTTTTAGAGGAACAAGTTTTACAAGAGAAAGTTGATTTACAGTCTTTCAAATAGTGATCTGTGGCTAAACAATTAAGACAACATTTTAATTCTTTAACCGTATGCAATCTTTCATTGGGTGCTAATTTATAAAACTTCGGACATTTCGAAAGAACGTGCGTTTTTTTTACATAAAACGCATGTACGCGCGGAATTAGTAACAGACAAAGTTACTTGTTGCCGTGGTTTACCGGGCACCGGAGAGCGCTTAGCTGCCGTGGGAGCGAGAGGTCGCACTGACTGCGGCGAGGTCGAGTGGGATGGTGTAGGTGCAACGATACTTGGAGCGGCTGCCTGGAGCGCATTGCATCGTTTGCGTAGAAACGTTATCAGATCATCAAACGTGGGGATTTGATTATCATTATTTAGCTCGAATTGCCGACGGGATTCGGAATCCAATTTATCTAAAACAATGTTAAGCAATAAAAATGACCACTCATCTGTAGGGAAATCTAATGCGTTTAACGCGTTTACATTATCTACAATAATGTCTAAAAATTTGATAAGAGAATTCACGGAAGTATTATTGACGGAAGCGTTAGCTATGTGCCTATAGTGCATAGTAGCTATGTGTCTTTTATTATCAAATCGTTCTTCGAGTAATTTCCAAGCAACGGGAAAATTAGCCGAAGATAAGGGCAAGTGCTGAATAATATTCGCTGCTTCCCCGCTCAGAGAAGAGCGTAAAAAATGCAAACGTTGTACATCATTTAAATTATCATTATTTATTACAAGAGAGGAAAATAGTTCTAAGAATCCTGTCCACTGTGTGACGTCATCGCCTGAGAAAGTAGGCAGAGAAATACGAGGAAGTTTCAAACCACCATCAAAACTATTTTCTTTATTAGGTTTAGCCAAAGAGGAGGGCTGAGTACCGTGTTTTTGTTTTAAATTATAATAATTATTTACGTAACTTTTAAATAATGTACACAAATCTTGTTCGGAGATGGGCAATGAGACACCGGTCGCGGGCTGTGCGACTTGGGCTAAAATATCATAATATAATGACTCGACTTCATTATACCTATCTAATTCACATTGAATTCGTAACAGATCGGATGGTAGAGGGCTTTTAATTTCGATTAAACTAACAAGAGAATCACATAAATTGCAAAATTTAAACTTCGAACGTAACAATTCGTCCGCCATTGTTTTCGCTTGTAATCTCGTAGTCGTCATTTAAAGTTTATGAAGTAATTTGAATTTCGAACTTTATATCAAAATTAACACAATAAAATTATATTCACATGAATGAGGTTCCATGCGAATAATATCGAAAAGCTATACGAAGATGATGCAATATGGTTCAAAATTCAAACAAGGATTTTTTTTCAAGAGAGGCGGGAAAAATTGCGTTTCTGCAGAACGAAATTGATGAAATTAGAAGGAAACTTAGATTTTTCGATAAAATAAGAACGATCCGGCTCGAAGGACCATGCAAACTATCGTTACTGTGTCCACCCTGACAGTTTGAAAGGGTGCGCAGTACACAGGGTGCACTGCGATTGGGGTCGGGTTTTGAAAAAACCCTTAACGCTGCTGGCGTCCTTATTTCTGAAGTTTCACCGGCAATCCTTCTAACTTAATCAATTGGGATGGAGGTTTCAGAGAATAGAGGTACTCACGGACTCGGGATGGTCGCAGCACTCGTAAATTTCACTTACAGCACACGTTCTTAACGGGGGATGAAGCTAAGGGGAATCTTTGGGGCGAAAACACAATAAACTTACACAAATATGAGGAGAACGAGAGGGCGCAAAAAATACAAATAAATAGATACGAGGGATGAGAAATCTATCTTAAATTCAATATTTTTAAAAACGAGAGAGCGAAAAAAAGCGTGAGATGCTTGCGGGTCGCGGAGATCGATTCCAAATTTGAATCATAAAAAAACAATAAACAAAAACTAACCAAATTGTATTTAGCCAGTGCTAATACGAAACACGGGGTCTACAGAGTCCTTCATAGTTGCATTCTCTCGATTCAAGCGTACCTAATAAACATTCGCTACATACGGCCTATGTTCGGTTTAAAAATATGTATAGAACTAAGTAGTTAGCTACAAGGTATATGTATATGAGAACACAGTAGCTGAGTGTGTCTTGCTTCGCATACCTAGTTCTGTCACTCATCTGGAAAATACATAATGTACCAATACCAATAATGTACATGTTATAGACCTACCCCCTTATTCATACAGATTTTAGCCAGTTTCCAATGGTTTTGAAAAGCGTTTTTAGGAACAAATGTGACTTGTAATTCCACTGCAGGTCGATCATAACTTTCTATGAATAAGGGGGCTAGACTGTATTTGCTTGAGGTTGTGTCATTCATAAGCTCATACCATAATTTTTGTCAATATAATAAAATACAGGGTCTCGTAAAATAGTAGTTTCTCGTGGACGGACGCCGCGCCGCCCCGTGCCGCCCCGGGCACACAATATCGATGGACCACCATAAAACAATCCTATTAACCCGACCGAAGCGGCTCGTAAAGGCGGTTTTGTGGCCAATACAATTATGATAGGTTGGTGTATGACGGTTATAAAAAATTGTCAAAGACTTTTGTCTATAAGCCGCTTGCAGCATTGCAGACGTTAAGTGACATTCAGTAGTTTGGTCATTTTGCAAACACATAGGTACGTCTTTACAAAATTCTGAGACCTGTTAGAAATAGCGGAATCCCTAAAGTGAACGGAAATCACGTAACTCCGGCACTGAGACAACTAGAATCATGGCATTGTACTATTGGCACAGAATAGATAGTGTCTATTGGTTCCATTACTCTACCTTGTCCCGGTGTGGTGTGGTAAAAACCTGTATTTCGTCTGTCGCCGGTGGCGCACGTTCGTATCCGACTGTGGGTGCCCAAGTCAATACAATTTTACTGGATAATACCATTTTTGACATCCTTTATAGGGTAGGTAGATCATTTTTTAACAGTTTTTAAACAATGGGGAAAATACATAAAGTAGGTACCTAAGAATTTCCTCAATATTTTAAACTTTAAATAAAATATGTTAATAAGTACGTGAAAGGTGTAACGAGCAACAATATGAGTATGTAATTAAATATTTCATAATTGGGCGCGTATCTTTATTAGGGTAAATGGTATGGCTGGCTTAGGAGGGCCGGGCTAAATTCCCTCAGGAGCAGCTTAGGCTGGAAATGTCTGGAAGTTGTCTTGAGGCATGGTGAGTGTATCGGAGGGCGTGTGTGCCGGAGGGCGTGTGTGTGGCACGCTCGTAATGCGGTTTTTACAATGCGCCGGGGATTGCGACGCGAGCCCGCGGCGTGGCCCCGGCTCCAAACGCCGCCATTTAATTTATTGGCAAATTTTAGGAGAAAACGTTTTACCTGTCGGTAACAGTTTGTATTATTGAAATTGTAAATTCAAATAGGCTATGGGGCTATATTTATTTCGCATTCCACAGTGTGGGTTAAATAAAATCGATTGTGTACCCAGCACGGCACAGCAAATTATTGTTATCGTTTGAAGAGATTGGAAATGAAGGCCCAATCAGGTTTATTATTTTGAAATTATTACTTTCAGGGTGCGTCAAAGCCATTTGACCGCGTGGTGCGAGCCAACATCGGGGACTGCCATGCTCTGGGTCAGAAGCCCATCACCTTCATCAGGCAGGTGGGTCATGCATGTCAGGGAGGGGTCAGCGTCTGCTGGTTGCGCCGCGCAGGTGCAGCTGCAGAGCAGGTGATGTGAGGTACTATTGAGGATTTGCGGCAGGAACCTCTAGCAAGACCAGAACATATTATATATATATATATATATATGTATATATATATATAACTTCACGACTTTTATACCCATTCGGGGGTAGTCAGAGGATTGAGTGGCTATACACTACCACATTGTGGAGATATTAACCAACTCAAAGCCCACGTTTCACCAGATAGACAGAACCCAACGTGACAGGTGGTGAACCTTGTCGCCGTGTATACAGGAACTGACTATTACCTAATCCCGAGGGATAGGTAGGTTTCCTCACGATGTTTTCCCTCACCGTCAGCGAACTGTAAATTATGCACATATATGAAAATTCATCCATGCCCCACTGGGGATCGAACCTGGGACCTTCTGATTGCTAGCCCAACCTGTTCACCCCTAGGCTACAGTCGCTACACATAAACATTTTATAATATCCATTGCAATGTAATGGGTTATTGAAGTTTTAGAAATCTCATCTAGGTACTAAAAAGATTACCAAACGTAGCTTAACCACGACCACCTACGGACGACTTCAGTATTTAGCTAAAGTTGTAGAGCTCAAACATTCAGATAGTATTTTTGGCAGCCGCTAATAGCGCCGCTGCCTTGTCGGTTCCTCTATGCTGTGAGCGTTACGAAGGTGACAGCTTACACTCGCTAGCTTATTAGCACGCACTCGCAAAATATTCGTATGGCATATTATTTAGCGCCGCAATCAGTCACCCAAAGAACGAATAATGTGCCATACTTACTGACGCTAGTTACGACGCTAGTTACGACGTACGACGAAAACGACAACTACAGCTGAGTAGATATAGGGCAGGTTTATTTTCAGTAAAGGTGTTAGAGCTATTTTAGCTCGACACCTTCGCATCAATGCTCGATCGGGGTGGAGCGCGGTGTTCATCGGCCCTCGGTACGCTTCAATAGCTCTACGGATTTCTGTTCTGCCCACGTTCGGGGACTGACGAACTGTGTTGTTTGTTATTGCTAGTTTCGCGGAACGACCCTATTGTTTGGTGTCAGTTACGCCAGCAGTGGGATTTTTTTCTGCTGGTCTAATCAAAATTTGAATGATACAGATAATTAGTGCTCCATCTCGTGTAAATGTGCCGAAAATTTTAAATTTGTGCCTATAGCCGTTTTGGAGTTATTCACGAATATATGATCTTGCTGGCGTAACGTTACCGCAGCAGTGTGGTTTTTTCCTGCTGGTCCAATCAAAATTTGATTGATACAGATAATTAGTGCTCCATGTCGTGTAATTGTGCCGAAAATTTTAAATTTGTGCCCCCTAAGGTTTCAGAGTTATTCCAAATCTTGCTGGCGTAACGTTTTGCGAATTCCTGTATCTCAAAAACTGTTTGGCACACAATCATGATTTTTCGTACACACATTAGTGTTAATTTGTGCCCATTTGTGTCAGTTTCATATTTCAATAAATCGAAAGGTTCGGGTGTTATAAGATTTTTCCTAAAAAAACTAAAATAGCTCTAGCTCTTAAACTGGGAAACCTAGAAACCAAATGTTAGTGCTAGCTTGTATTTCTTATTGATCCTAAGCATTTCTATAATGATCGTAAGCCTACTCCAAGGAATTTACGATTTATTACGATTTTATTGCTATCTCGCGGTGAAATTATTTAAACCCTAAATACACGAGTTTCTTATGTTCCGATTACTTTTATTAATATACAAAAATTAGTGCTCTACTTCAAATATACGTGTACGAAATATCAGCTCTGTAAACCTTATAATTAAAATGTTATTAATAAATAACCATCACGAAGCGCTTTGGGTGGTTAACTGACGGAATTGGAATGTATAGAAACAAGCGAACGCTCCGTACTTCAAGCTATCCTATTTCAATTGACAGCGTTGTAATGAGTACAGACGCGTACATAATACTTTGGAGTGTATTTATAAACTATTAAATAAGGTAAATAAATGTATAATCACAGGGTATGCTAAATTTGAATATGTAGGTACCTTACTTAATATTCCTTTTATGTTTCGTGTAGCTAAATGAACTCTAACTAATAACACCCAACAACAGTAACAGTATCTTCTAATATATTTCTAGAGATAAAAAATCGACGCTTATAAACAGCAATACGACTGAAAAATAATATCCATTCTTTAAATCGAAATCATTCACCATCATCGAGATATAAAACGAATGAACACTTTTAAATATTAGTATTTTCAACAATTATAAACAAACACAACATCACTTCATTGACACAACATAAAAATATAAAAATAATGTAGGTACTTACATTAAACAAAAAAAAACTTGATACTAGAAATAATAAAAAAAACTTATGGTAGTAGCACAGTACATACAGTGAGCGGACGAAGGGGTCTAGCTAGACAGGGGGCAAGGGTAGGTAGTCGAGTTTAACCTTTACAAAGAAAATATAAAAATAAATATTACTCATTCACTTTTCTACAGAACTGTTAGCACACAGCCAATTTATTGTATACATTTAAGATGGTAGGCGCTATGTATCGGGCGGCCGCTTTTTTCAATTCATTTTAATTTGGTCGGTTAACCATTGAAAGTTTGTCATGGTGGTTTTTATTAATTATTTTATAATTATAAGGTTTACAGAGCTGATATTTCGTACACGTATATTTGAAGTAGAGCACGAATTTTTGTATATTAATAAAAGTAATCGGAACATAAGAAACTCGTGTATTTAGGGTTTAAATAATTTCACCGCGAGATAGCAATAAAATCGTAATAAATCGTAAATTCCTTGGAGTAGGCTTACGATCATTATAGAAATGCTTAGGATCAATAAGAAATACAAGCTAGCACTAACATTTGGTTTCTAGGTTTCCCAGTTTAAGAGCTAGGAGCTATTTTAGTTTTTTTAGGAAAAATCTTATAACACCCGAACCTTTCTGATTTATTGAAATATAAAACTGTCACAAATGGGCACAAATTAACACTAATGTGTGTACGAAAAATCATGATTGTGTGCCAAACAGTTTTTGAGATACAGGAATTCGCAAAACGTTACGCCAGCAAGATTTGGAATAACTCTGAAACCTTAGGGGGCACAAATTTAAAATTTTCGGCACAATTACACGACATGGAGCACTAATTATCTGTATCATTCAAATTTTGATTGGACCAGCAGGAAAAAACCACACTGCTGCGGTAACGTTACGCCAGCAAGATCATATATTCGTGAATAACTCCAAAACGGCTATAGGCACAAATTTAAAATTTTCGGCACATTTACACAAGATGGAGCACTAATTATCTGTATCATTCAAATTTTGATTAGACCAGCAGAAAAAAACCCCACTGCTGGCGTAATTCACTCATTGTTTGTTGTTCTATAAATAGAGTTATTGGTACATATAATAAAGAGTGGCGCGTGTTTCGTCATGTTATTTGTAAATATACAACATTTTGTCAGCTTCAACAGCTTCTTTCGCACACGATAGTTTTTGAAAAAGAAAATTATTATCGAAGCTTGAAATTTTGGAAAAGTCTGTTATCGCATTTCTAATGTTAAGTATTATAAATATTACTATTACGCTTCCATGAAGGTTCATTTAGTGACCATTAGTAACCGCCTCTGTTGTATTTCCTTTCATATTTTGGGGTACTTACTTATGTCCCGTGAATGACACATCAAAAGAGCTTTGAGGCGATATGCTAATCATGAGCATGTTCGTATCCTGTGCGCAGTTATATGTAACGGCATCGTCTGAAGCTATGTTCGACGCAGGTGCTGGCACTGGCGGCGTGCCCGCAGGCGGGCGGTGCGGCTGACGTGCCCGACGACGTCAAGGAGAGGGTCACCGAGATATTGGAGGATTGCACGTGAGTATATTCACACCGGATGCCGGCGTTAGACGATGCCTTGCTGTTGTTGCTTCTAAATACACATGTAGGAATTGTGCAGCATACAGCATAATGTTACGTCACAATTCTGATACCATAAGGTCGGTACAATGACGAGGGAATATAGTCACGATTCAGTTACCTACTCGTACATTAATTCCTAATGCGATTAAGACCATCGCTCGTGGAAAACAAAACCTAGCATTGCTCCCCAACTTGTAGTCCGAAAAACTACTTATACCTATAACATAACGAGTTCCTAATTACGTTCTCACCTCGGGTGATTATATTCGGACAGATCATTAGCTCTCGCCGCACGTTGAATCAATTAGCGTCCGCGTTGATTGATCGCGCCGCTGCACGGGGAGTGGTGATGCGTCGCCTCAATTCGTGATTGATAACCTGTGACTTTCATGGGATATTAATTTTGAATAACATGACTTTGTCGATGTTATTGATGCTCGATAATTGAGATTGACTGTATGTGTACAGAACCTATAGTCTATACATATAACAGTCAATTGAAATGACTATCAATTGATCATAAACTATTTGTGAGTGACAATAATTATAAACGTAACTTAAGCTAGGTCACAAATCGAACCTAATGGGAAAGTGTTTCGATGTGGAGCGGGGCTTGTATCCATACATAACCCTTTCGGAAAGATCATGCTGACTGTCACTTCACTGTAATTCAATATTGTCGATAGATCGCTGAACAATCCATTCCCTCCCAATATTCCTTTTCAAACAAATTAACTAAGTAAACCTCTGTTACCTGTTAACGAGATAAATATAATAGTATTTAAATAGTTTAGTAACCCCTAAACATATAAATCTTGTCCGCGTGGTATGGTGGCAAGAATGCTGGCTGCATGTCCTCGCTTTATTGTCAAACTGATGTTTTGAGCCAGGAAAAACCCAGTCCTTTTGTCACCTGAGGAGGTAATCAAACAAATGTATTATTTCATGACGAAATTAAAGCAAACATTTCAGTTTAGGCTCATAGCGTGCTATTAATATAGTAGGCAACGATTGACGGTAATGAAACGTGTGTGTTCAGCAAGGGCTCCGTGGGATCATACTCCCCGTCGGCCGGGCTCGGCATCGTCCGGCGCCGGGTGGCGCAGTACCTCACGGCTCGGGACGGGGTCCCCGCCTCACCCGACGACATCTACATCGGATCCGGTGCATCGGACGTCATCAAAGCAGTGCTCACTATGTTCGTTCAAGATGTCGATGGTAAACCACCTGGTGAGTTACCCGGTCGATTTTTTTGTGTTTTAAAACTGGATAAACAAGGTATCTTAGTGCGTGGAAAGCTATAGTAGACTTTATTCCCCACTCTGAAAACAAAATGGTTTTAACGGAAGATAGAGAGATCTTTTGCAGTGTGCTGAAGCTGCATTTATGTATGTACGTATCCTGTCGCGAAGATAGCTCAAAATTAGGACCTCCCTTGTTCAGCAAATACATTAGTGACGCTGCCAAAATGACTCACGGATCGTGGAGCTTAAAATATCGGACTTCCACCCCTTGAGACATCTCACCATTTGTTTTAAAGCGATAACTTACAACTTGAACTGTGGAGAAACTTAAGTTAAAAGGCATCAAAACTTTGTCCCCGCAAGTCGCGAGTTTACCAGCTTGTTTCACTGAGCCGCTGCTTACACCCATATTTATTATTCAAAAAAGTTTAAGATAATTTCATTGTAACAAGACGCTGCCGTTCTTCTGTTGGTTTTGATGACAACGGGGTGGTGATCGCGACTGCTTGTTCTAGCCGTGATGATCCCGATCCCGCAGTACCCGCTGTTCTCGGGCGCGCTGTCGGAGCTGGGGCTGCGGCCGGCGCCCTACTACCTGGACGAGGGGCGCGGGTGGGCGCTGCCGGCGGCCGAGCTGCGCCGCTGCTGGCGCGCCCACGCCGCGCACTGCCGCGTGCGCGCGCTCGTCGTCATCAACCCAGGGAATCCTACGGGACAGGTCACACTCAATTACTATATCTACCTACTCTTAATATTAGATTATGATTTTAGGTATTTTTTTCTTACTTAAATTTAGGTTTTTAATAAAATTACTACTTATAAAAAATGAGGAAGTTTAGTATTTCGTCCCATTCAAAACCAAACATCGCAAATGCCTTATATCTCGTTTTGTTCGGTAATATTTCGAGTGACAATCCATGATCGTCAAATTTCAGTACAATATTGTTCAATTGCGATTTCACAAGCGCAATTGGAGCGACCGCACAGTGAAATTTACAGGTCAATATATTTATACTTGCTAGCTTTTGTTCCTGGCTTTGCTTATAGTATATGCCAATATGGTATTTGTATGAAAATACCTATTAGTATTTCGTAATGGTATGTACACTTACATTAAACATACTTAATTATGTCGCAAAATATGTTTCCAGGTACGTATAATGTAAAATGGTTAGGATTTTAAATTCATATAGGTACGCTGTATTTTGGAAAGCAGTAAGGAATTTGCTGCAGTAATAAAATAACGCGGTTACATTACTAGAATGATTCGTAATAAATTATTTCCCATTTTCAGTTCAAATTGGTCATTTGTTTGTCATCTTTCAGGTTTTAACTCGTAAAAACATTGAGGAGATCATCCAGTTTGCTTACGAGCACGACGTGTTCCTGCTGGCCGACGAGGTGTACCAGGAAAACATCGTCAGCAAGAAGTTCTACTCGTTCAAAAAGGTGACTCTCGGGAATTCCTTAAAGGTTTTTTTTAATGGAACTTTTGACCCTAATGTCAAAGGAAACGGTTAGCCAAAAAATTACCTATAAACAAAGAATTCGGAAGAAAAAGAGTCCTATAACGGTTAGATTTAATAGATAAACACAAAAAGAGGTACCTACTTTTGTACTTATCGTGATTTAAATTCAGTCTACAAAGAGGCTACGGTTGAGTCCTTTTGTACGAGCAAGCATGTTAAATCCAAAATCGAGACTACCAGTAGGGTGATAGCCGCATATTGCTAAAACTAAAGTGTATCCCATAGATTTTATGATTGTATCGCGCGCGCGCTTTATGCGCTCTCGCGGAGACCAATAAATTAATCAAGTTTTATTCTATTGATAATGTATAATGTAGGTGATGGCTGAGATGGGCGCCCCCTACTCGAGCATGGAGCTGGGCAGCTTCGTGACGTGCTCCAAGGGCTGGGCGGCCGAGTGCGGGCTGCGCGCCGGCTTCGCGGAGCTGGCGCGCCTGCAGCCCGCGGTCGCGCGCGCCTTCCGCACCGCCCGCGCGCTCGTGCAGTGCCCCACGGTGCTCGGACAGTGTGTACTCGACTGTGTGGTTAGTTAACAAAGAGCCCTGTTAATCATCAAGGAGAGAGAAGAATAATCATTCCGCAGATACTTTGTCATGTCTTGGTAGTAGTGATGGGATGTTCTCGTGATCATTCTCACCCTCGGAAACTTACTCGTGAGATTATTTTATTTTGGGTGACGTTATCCTAACCTTCAATCTTAAAAACAATTAAAACCACCATACTTGCATGTTTAATGAGGTTTATGCCAAGTTTAACATGCTTCAGAAGATAAATTCTCGAAAATTCTCACGAGTAAGTTTCCGTAAGTTTCCGAGGGTGAGAATGTTCTCGAGAACATCCCATCACTACTTGGTAGATATTGGAACTGCACTAAAAATGTACCTATCTTTACAAAATGCTAGATGAAACCTCCGTCGCCCGGTGAACCCTCATACGAGCAGTTCATCAAAGAGGTGGGCGACATCCACCAGGTCCTGTGCGAGCGCACGCACACTGCGCATCAGACCTTCAACTGCATTCCTGGATACTCCTGCAACTCTATCGACGTAAGTACATAATATAATATCTAGTTGCAACAGGTAGCGAGTTTTGAAATATAAAAAATATGTTTCGCGTTCTACAAATTATAATGATTAATGACGGTACATTGCAAATCGTTAGCAATCTTAATTCATTCCTTAAACCTGCCTTGAAATATTTGTTTCTATATCAGGGATCAATGTTCGCGTTCCCCCGCATCGAGATCCCAGAGCGAGCTCAGCGAGCTGCGCGAGAGCTGGACATGAGCCCTGACGAGTTCTACTGCCTGCGCCTGCTCGAAGAAACAGGTACAGTTCCATTAATATTTTGATAATGCTTCAAAGGATCCAGGGCAATATTGTTACGATGTCAACTACCATTGGAGGTTAACTAAGTGAGACTTAACTGTATCCGCGAAAGTGGATGAGCCACAAAGTACGTCTTGGGTACCTATGTGTTAAAATGCTGAAAGAAAAACTGCGGATGCTAGTAAAGTTGCAACTGATAGATGTACACTTATGAGACTAGTAATAAGTTGATTGTGTCGCGTTGCAGGAGTGTGCGTGGTCCCGGGCACTGGGTTCGGGCAGCTGCCGGGCACGTTCCACTTCAGGACGACGATCCTGCACTCGCGCGACGAGTTCGAGTACATGATGGCTGCCTTCAGGCGGTTCCACTTGGCGTTCCTTGACACATACTCCTAGTGTAGCGGAACTAGGAACTTTGTGATGAGTGACTAATCACGTCTAGACATGATCCCGTTTAAGATGGCTGTGTTATAGTTTAGATATAAGGTTATAGTAAAAAAATTTTGAACTTTATTGTAAACAGAGATAGAATTAACTACCTATTATAAAAATTAAATTAAAAAACCCCCGACAAAAAAAATCCTTTAAAAAGGAAAAAATAATACCTGAATATTTTCACCCAAGCGTCGTCGTTGCGTCGGGGGACCGCTAAGTACGCCGGTCATGGTCATAATCTACAGCTTACTCTAAATGTAATGTACTTAGCGGTCCCCCGACGCAACGACGACGCTTGGGTGAAAATATTCAGGTATTATTTTTTTCTTTTTAAAGGATTTTTTTTTACGGGGGTTTTTTAAATTTTAAATTTTATTTTTATTTCATGCTTCTTAAACTTATATTACTGGTGTACTAACTGCCCAGCTTGTATTAGCATGTGCTAAAAAACTCATCGTATGAGCCCAAACACAAGGTAGATGCCGTACACCGTTGAGGAGTTCTTCTGATGATGCCTGCGCATCAGGTCGAGGTTGTCATACTTTGTAATATCATTGACAGGTGACAGGATTTCAAATTTCGTATTGATCAGACCTGTGGAAGTTGTTTATATCTTTTCATCAACTAAAAAAGAGCTGATGGTCTTCAAACGGCTGGGCAGATTTTCTTGAAACATAGCTAAGAACACTCTCGATTAACCCACCTTTCAAACAACAAAAAAACTAAATCCAAATCGGTCCATCCATTCAGACGCTATGATGCCACAGACAGACACACAGATACACAGATCACACGTCAAACTTATAACACCCCTCGTTTTTCGTCGGGGGTTAAAAACAGGAATCGTAAATATATTTTTTATAAGAGTTCATTAAATTACAGAAATATACCTCTGATATTGATAAAATTGGGCAACAACTTGATGCGTTAGCAAGCCTACAGTATAAATAGTTACACAAGTATAGACGCCACATCAGAAGGTATATAGCCTTGTTTTATGAAAGCCGCCCGCCCCCCCCACCCCCGCAACAGTACACATAGCCTTGAACTCGCAATCTTATCGGCTGGTGCACATAAATCATTCAGCTCACTCCACTGCTGCCCCAACTCGAGTCACGCAACTACATTATATCAATAATTTATTGCTTTACTTCCTACTGCGGCAAATGGCCTCCCAATTAATAGACTAATAATTCAAATATTATTATTGTAAGTTATTATTTTAGAGCCATAAATAACACACAGGCGATGTCGCCAGCCACCGTAGCCAACTAATTCGTATTGAAATGTATGACAGGTAACACACCTGGCGACGGACTGGCGACGTCGCCAGTCGGTCGCCGAGTGTGTTACCTGTCATCATTTCAATAAAAATTGTTTGGCTAGTCGCCGGCCACGTATCCAAACAATTTGTATTGACTGGCGACGTCGCCAGTACGTGGCCAAGTGTGTTACCTCCCATGCATTTCAATGCGAATAGTTGGCTACGGTGGCTGGCGACGTCGCCACGGCTACCCGGTGTGTTATGGCCCTTATCAATTATTTATGACAGCATATTTTTAAGTTCTTTTTAGCGGACCATACCGTACGCTCGCTCGAGTCATATAAATAAAAAGTTTACTTTGACTTTGGTTTTTACTTCGACTATCACTTCAACATTGAGTAAGTATCAATCTTAAATACTTATCAATGTTATACCTACTAACTGTAAATAAGTAGGTGTAGATACTTTTTATATCATTAATAGTCTGTTACTAAACCAACCCATTAATAAACCAACACTTCAATCTCTATTGCAATTCATGATAACACAACTGGAATTTATCGCACAGTAAAGCCAGCTGATTGATCCTGATCTTTTCCAGTTCTTTTATCAGGAACTGCTCCAGCTTCTTCTTGAGCTTGGGATGAGGCACGCTCTCGTACTGGAGGTACTCCCTGACGCACTGGAGGGAGGCGCGGTGGAGGGTGCGCGACGCGGTGTCCAGCAGCTCCATCCAGAGCCGCTTGATCTCCTCCTGGTGCGTGCACGGGTCACGGCCCGAGCGGTCCACTCGGGACGTACTGTTGTTGTAGAAGTCTCTGTGAAAGTTTAAGGTAAACATCAAAGATAGTGGAGAGGACGAGGAGATTGGTGCCAAAAGTGAATAAGTGGTAGACTAAAAATTCAAACAATGGTAAGAAAGTAATTGTGGTGACAAACTTGGAAGCAGAGGAGGCTTGGTCATCTTTAAACAATTTGCATTAAATATGTATTGGTACCATGGCCCAATTACTAAGGGGACTGGGTCTAAGCAACTCGGCCGAGTGGTCGGCCGAGTACTAACATCGACATAAAACGAAGCGAGTAGTTCAGCTATTTACCGTTAGATAGATGCCACGCATCCCGGGAAAATGACCACGCGTTGTTTCATAGAGATATCTACTAAGAACGTCTCTTCTAATTAAAATCTCTATGATTGGTACACAGCGGTAAATAACATTTAAAGGAAAGGTAAGTCCTTGGGAATCATAATTATGAAGGTAATTTACTTGTACTCCTCCGTCATATTGTTGTAAATTTTCTCGAAGAACGTGGTGTTCTTTTTGTGCACGACGCTGAACCTGTTCTCATGCATGCGGCGATGGTTGCTGCGTTTCATGAACCCATGAGCTCGCACGAACACCTTGAATTTTCATTATTTTATAACAATTAGCCTCCAACAAAAGCACAAGACAATCACGCTGTTGATTTTCAACAATTGATGTGAACTCACCAACTGACGGAAGGGTTAAACATGGTTAAACCCAATCAGTAATGAGACAGTAATACGTTCAGAGGTTGATTTTATTTTAAGTTGCACTCTATCCCCCAACTCCATAGAGATTTTAGCCAGTTTACAATGGTTTTGAAAAGCCTTTTTAGGAACAAGTCTAATTGTAATTCCACTGCAAGTCGATCATAACTTTATATGAATTTGGGGGTACCTATATGTTCCAAGATGGCTGTTAAGGGATTAACATTATCCGCTCCAAGAAAGCACTTCTATTTCGCGCGGTTAACTGGCGTCGTAAAATTGCTTTTCAACGGCCAGCTGAGTGCGGCATTAGGCTGCGTTTCCATTGAAGCGGAGCGGGGCGGAGCGGGGCCGAGCGGACCGTGAATTGGCCAATCACAGTGCTCGAAATCTCCACTCCGCATCTGTTGAGCGCGAAATAAAACACTGGTCCACGGAAAACTTAAATTGGACTTTATTTACCAAAGTACTTATATAACTATCAAACAAACTTAATTGCGCGAGCTAACTTTCTTCTAGCGCCATCTATCGCTTTGTATTAAACTAAACATTGCGCCCCACAAAGGACGTTAGGCCTTTCAAAATAAATCTAGAGTTATATTATCTAATACAAGTACAGTATCTACCTACTAACAAACAAAAACTTGACACAACTTCTAGTGTGATTAAAAACCAAATCAATAAAAGAACAGCATTAATACAATATAACTAAACATTAAATTCTAATCAGTTGGCAGCGGGCACAATTTATGAATGGGTCTTTTAATAATCGAACCGTTAGAGCATTTAAGGCTAACAACTCTAACTAAGCCATCACTTCCGGGATGTACATCTATTACTTTGGCCAAGAGCCATTTAGAAGGTGGTAACTTCTCATCTTTTATCAATACAACAGTGCCTATTGCCACGTTATCTTGAGTACTCGTCCATTTTTGTCGTTTCTGTAACGAAACTAGGTACTCGCGACTCCATTTATACCAGAATGACTGAAGTTTCTGTTGTAAGTATGTCCAGCGTTGTGAATATGGAATCTTAACGTCTCTGTAATCTTGTTCAGGAACAGCTACAGGTGATTCACAAATTAAAAAATGTCCAGGGGTAAGTACATCGATCTGGTCATCAGTATTTGAATCGATAGGGGTCAATGGACGAGAATTCAAGCAACACTCTATCTGACATAACAAAGTTGAATATTCTTCGTAAGTCAGTTTAGTGTCATTTAATACTCGGTTGAGATGAAACTTAACCGATTTCACGGCGGATTCCCATAAACCACCCATGTGGGGTGCACCAGGAGGATTGAACTGCCAGGTAGTTCCATCTCTAGCGAGTAAGTCGGCTATCTCTACAGGTAAGTCTTTCTTACTATCACAAAACATAGCTTTTAACTCTTTACTAGCACCTACGAAATTAGTTCCACAGTCGCTAACTAACTTTTGACAGTGTCCTCTCCGAGCTGTGAAACGTCTGAATGCGGCAAGGAACCCTTCGGTAGAGAGACTCGTGACTAGTTCTAAGTGAATGGCTTTAACGGCAGTACAAATGAATACAGCAATATACGCTTTTTGTGTTCTGTTGGAACCTCTACCGTTGAACAATTTTAAAATTACAGGGCCAGCAAAATCTCCGCCGCTAACGGCAAAAGGACGCTGCGGAGTCACTCTATCGCGAGGTAAGTTGCCCATCTGTTGTATACTTAATTTACTATTCGCAGAGTTTTTGACACATGAGATACATTTATGAATTATATTTTTAACTATGTATTTAACACCAATAATATGATATTTCGCTCTAATATAATTTAACATTAACTGTACGCCTCCATGTAGAGTTTTGTAATGAGCATCTCTAACTATTAAATATGAAAGGTTACAGTTCTTTGACAAGATTGCAGGATGTTTCATGTCATCGTTTACATTGGAGTAATGTAGTCTACCGCCTACGCGCAAACAATTGGATTTATCAAGGTAAGGATTCAACTTAATTATTTTTCTACCATTCTCTAATTTATGTAAGGCTTTAAAATTATCTTTCGTGTTCGTTTCAAGTATTCTAAATTCTTTTTCAAAATTATTTCTCTGAGATATTAATAACAATTTTTCCATTGATTCTTTAAGCTCAGTAGTGGTAAGGTAAGTAGGATAATTCAAGTTACATTTTGTCTTAATCTTATGCCGAATAATATTTATAAATCTTAACATTCTACAATTGACGCGAACTAGCTTATCTAGGTTAGAATATCTGTCCAGTAAATTAAATTCACCACATTTTTCACTCTCACTAATTGCCCTTTTAATTAACACACTAATATTCACTGACACTTTCTTTTCCAGATCCGTTGGTTCGACGCGCGAAAGGCCTACAGGTAAGGAACCCGTCTCGTGCAGCCACGTGGGTCCGCCCCACCATAGCCGGTGAGTAGGAAGATCTAGCGGCGAGATCCCCCTCGAAGCGACGTCAGCAAGATTCTCTTCAGATACGACGTGATGCCAGTGCTCTTTATCAACCAGGTTAGTAATTTCAGTGACTCTATTGGCCACAAAGGTGGTCCATGAACTCGGTGGTTTCTGTAGCCATGCCAGAACTATAGTGGCGTCTGTCCATGCGTAGATATTATGTGCAGGGATACTAAGTGCATTCTGTACTCGATGTAATAATCTTGCTAGTAACACAGCTCCACAGAGTTCTAATCTCGGCGTTGAAATTTGTTTTACAGGAGCTACCTTTGTTTTTGCTTCTATCATTGTGACTTTGATTCCAGTTGGCGTGATGACTCGTGAGTATACTACGGCTGAGTAGGCAATGTTAGAGGCATCGCAGAATCCGTGTATTTCTATTCCAATTGTATCATCTGCTATACCTAACCATCTCTGAAGCTCTATAGTTGGCATGGTGGTCAATTCTCTTCTGTAAGTCATCCAATCTCGTAGTAATGTGTCAGGTAAAGTATCGTCCCAATCTACTTTCTCAATCCATAGTCTTTGTAGCATGTGTTTTGCCACGACAACAACAGGTGACAACCAGCCTGCAGGATCGTATATTGTAGCTATATCTCTCAGAATTAATCGCTTGGTAACCGGTGTGGAAAGTGGTGGAAGTACTATTTTTAATTCAAAGTGGTCACTATATCCGTTCCAGTTAATTCCAAGGATTTTACGGTTGGACTGTTCTGCTTCGTCTATTTTTGAACTGTTGGATGCCCACTTATGCAACAAAAATCCTCCCTTCTTTAATAACTGTGTAATTTTCTGTTTCAGGTCTACGGCGGCGCTGATGCTGTTTCTTCCAGTCAAAAGGTCATCGATGTAGAAATTATCCAGTACTGTGTCAACAACGTCATCGTCGAAGTTAACTCTCTCATCTTCAGCTAGTTGTTTCAGGGTTCTTATGGCTTGGAAAGGTGCGCATGATGTCCCATATGTTACAGTAGTCAATCTATAATGCTGTATCTGGTTTTCTCCTTTAGGTTTCCATATAATTCTTAGGTAGTCTCTGTCTCTAGGGTCGATGTTGATCTGTCTATAATGCTGTCGAATGTCTCCAATTATAACTATACGATGCTTTCTCCATTTTAGGGTGATGTCTCTAATATCGTTCTGTAGTGCTGGGCCGGCTAGTAAATTATCGTTCAGAGACTTCCCGTTACTCGTTCTAGCTGAGCTGTCAAATACTACTCTCAGTTTTGTGGTAAGATGTTGGTCGTTTATGACAGCGTGATGTGGAAGGTAGCAACACTGGTTGGTCGCTTGCTTAATCTCGTCGATGGGTACTAGCTCCATGTGATGTTGTTGTATGTAGTCTTCCATAAACTCATGATATCTGCATTCTAGGTTTGGTTTTCTTCTAAGCTTTGTTTCTACTGAGTTGAACCGACGCATGGCCATAGTGAGTGATTCACCAAGGTCTGGAGGAGTGGACGTGAAAGGTAAGCGAACTAGGTATCGACCATCCTCTTGTCTTTGATGTGTAGTTTGGTAGTGCTTCTCACATTTGATTTCAGCATTGCTTAGAGTTCGATTCTCGTTGTGTTCTTCTATCTCCCAGAAGCGTCGAAGAAGAGTGTCTACTTCGAGCTTGACGTGATGTATGTGAACTTCACTGTGATTGGTAGTAGACGTGTTTCGGCCAGATATTAGCCATCCTAGTGTAGTCTTCTGTGCTACAAGATAGTGGTTCTCTGTTTTGTGTGTCAGAATGCCTTGTTGTATAATCTCGGCGTAGACATCTGCACCTAGTAGTAGATCTATCTTGCCTGGTTTCTCAAAGGTAGGATCCGCTAATTGTAATGTTCTCAATTGAGGCCATTCTATGCGATGTGTCTGTGGTGGTAGGTATGATGTAAGCGATTTAAGAACGTATGCGTTTACTCTAATTCTCAGTTTTGGGTTGTATCTCGAAGTAATCTCGAACTCGACTCTAGATTTGGTTATCGATTTCACTGATCCAACGCCCGTAATATTACCCATGATAGGACGCCGTTTGAAACCCAAAACTTGACACGCCGCTTCGGTGATGAGGCACGCCTGGGAGCCTTGGTCTACTAGAGTGCGAAGCGTGTGTGATGTATCTCCTGTCTCCGATGTTACATCAACTAGTGCTGTTGCTAAAATCACAGTGTTTGGATCGTATGTGAAGCTTTCCATGGGATCCGGTGTAATCTCGACAGCGCTACTTAAGACTTGTGGATTTGTATCTATAGTTGCTGGTTCCGCGGTGCATGTATTGACTCTCGAACTAGGAGTAGTGTATCCATGTAGTAGAGTATGATGTTTTCGGCCACACTTTTTGCATGTAGTGGACTGTAGACACGATTTTACTGGGTGACCTTTTCTCAAACAATTGAAACACATAAGGTTAGACTGAACGAAGTCTTTCTTGGCTTGTAAGTCTAGTGATAAGAAGTCTTGACATCGAAATATGTGGTGATCTTGGTTGCAGTAGGTACATTTAACTTGACGTTGTTGTAGTTCAGTGGCAAAAGATTTAGATGCTACTTGTTTGACAGTGGGTGCGTAACTAGTGTCTCTACTCTTGACGGCCTCGAGTGTATGGAAACGATGTTCTAGGAACTTAGCTAATTCTTTCCAGGTAGGTAGTTTCGATGTTGATTCCATACTTTGCTCGAATAGCTTGTGTGACTCAGGATCTAGTTTCTGTATGATGATGTAAACAACTAATACGTCCCAGCTGTCCGTTGGTAATTCTAAAGTCTTCAATGTTGCAAGACATTCTGTGGTGACATCTAACATCTCTCTAATACTCTTCGCAGACTCCGTAGTAATCTTCTTCTGATTCAGCATTCTCCCGATATATGTATTCGCTATGTTACGTTTGTTGTCATATCTCTTAGTTAGCATCTCCCATATAATATCATAGTTTGTATCTGACACTTGTAATTGCTTTACTAAATTTTCAGCCTCTCCACGTAGACTAGTCTTAAGATACTGACATTTGTTGACCTTACTAATGTTCTCGTTGTCATGAATTAGGGACTTGAATAGATCATGAAAAGAAAGCCAATCCTTATAGTCTCCAGAGAAGGTAGGTATCTGTATAGCAGGTAATCTAGTAGAAACTGAAAGGTGTATGGTATCGGACTCTATGTGAACACGTTTTGCACTTCCATGTTGTTTCAATCCTTCACGCATCTTGGTTTTAAGTTCTAGATAAAGACTAAGACAAACATCGTATTCTTCATTGATGAAATATGCCAACTTTTCTCTTTGGTCTTTGGTAGCTGCAAGTAATGCCTTATGGTTTGTTTGGTAATCTAGCCAATATGTCTCTAAGGTTTCTAGTCTGGTTTCTATGTACGCTGTGGTTAATCTATCATGAGGAGACTTTTTGTAATTAGACGCTAGCTTCTGTATTTGAATGAAGCAATCAGTTTGGAGCTGCTGAAGATTTTCCATTTTTGCACTTACCCCTTTCTCGGGATCACTGACCTCTCTACTGGTATTCTCGTGGAAGCAATGAACTTCCCTTCTAAGAGCACTAGATTATGTTGAATTATGAATTCTGATGTCAACGAACTCCGATGTAAACAATCTCTGAGGTGAATGAACTGAGGCTGTTGAACTTCTCTATTTCTTGAATTCTAGTCTGAACTTTGCACTCGCGAGGGTGAATGAACTCTGCGGTCACGAACTTCGCACTCGCGAGGGTCTATGAACTCTGTAGTCTCGGAGTTGCGCAGTCGCGGGGTCAATGACCTCTGGGGTCACGAAAGTCCCGACGCGACGTATGCACCCGCGAAGGTCAATGACCTCTGAGTCCGCGAGAGTCCCGACTTGTGCACACGCGAGGGTCAATGACCTCTGAGTTCACCAGGGTCACGACCGGTCACTGCACTCCAGGTCACTGTGATCCAAGTTCACTGCAATCCGGGTTCACTGCACTATATCACTTCACTTCACTTCACTTATCACTATCACTGTTATCACTATTCACTATTTACACTAAACCGCGACGCGAATCCGGTGATGATGGACCAAATGTTGAGCGCGAAATAAAACACTGGTCCACGGAAAACTTAAATTGGACTTTATTTACCAAAGTACTTATATAACTATCAAACAAACTTAATTGCGCGAGCTAACTTTCTTCTAGCGCCATCTATCGCTTTGTATTAAACTAAACAGCATCAGTGGAAACAGTGTAAGCGGGGCGGAGCGGAGATGAGTGGACTTTCGAATAAAACAAATGAACACGCGGCCCCGAGCCGGACAGAGCGGAGTCGAGCAGGCTGTGGTGCCGAGTGGTGGGCACGAAGCGGAGCGGAGCGGAGTTGAGCGGGGCGGGGCGGGGCTGGGCGGAGCGGAGTGGAGCTGGGCTGGGCGGAGCGGAGATGAGTGGACTTTCGAATAAAACAAATGACCACGCGGCCTCGAGCCGGACAGAGCGGAGTCGAGCAGGTTGTGGTGCCGAGTGGTAGGCACGAAGCGGAGCGGAGCTGGGCGGAGCGGAGCTGAGCTGAGCGGAGCTGAGCGGAACTGAGCGGAGCTGAGCGGAGCTGAGCATGCTGTGGTGCCGAGTGGTGGGCACGAAGCGGAGCGGAGCTGAGCTGAGCGGAGCTGAGCTGAGCGGAGCTGAGCGCAACTGAGCGGAGCAGAGCGGAGCTGAGCGGAACTGAGCGGAGCTGAGCGGAGCTGAGCGGAGCTGAGCGGAGCTGAGCGGAGCTGAGCGGAGCTGAGCGGAGCTGAGCGGAGCTGACCGGAGCTGAGCATGCTTTGGTGCCAAGTGGTGGGCACGAAGCGGAGCGGAGCTGAGCTGAGCGGAGCTGAGCTGAGCGGAGCTGAGCTGAGCGGAGCTGAGCAGGCTGTGGTGCCGAGTGGTGGGCACGAAGCAGAGCGGAGCGGAGCGGAGAGGAGCGGAGCTGAGCGGACTTTCGAGTACAATATATGAACACGCGGCCCCGCTCCACCCCGCTCCGCTTTAATGGAAACATTTGCCACTTCTCACTGCTATTCTCCGCTTCACTCCGCCCAGCACCGCTCCGCTCCACCCCGCTCAACCCCGCTCTGCTCCGCCCCGCTCCACTTCAATGGAAACATTTGCCACTTTTCACTGTTCTTCTCCGCTCCACTCCGCCCAGCTCCGCCCCGCTCCGCTTCAATGGAAACAGTTGCCACTTTTCACAGCTCCTCTCCGCCCCGCTCCGCCCCGCTCCGCTTCAATGGAAACGCAGCCTTACGAGCTCCCACTGTTACTCGTACGAGATAGTAATTATGTACTACGTATGTTCAAAGTGTTAGCAAGTGTACAAAATGATGGTTGTTTTCCTATTATCTGATAATGCAACTCAGCCAGCGAAACTAATCGAAACACGTGATGAGAATTTAAGGAAGTGAGGCCAATACTGTTGTCGTCAAACCACGGCTACACAAAATTTTATACATCAATAGATGTGTCCATATGGCGCGCATGCCTCACCCGAGCACTCATATTATGACATTACGTCTATGCCTTCCGACGTCAAAAGTGAGTGCTCGCGCGAGGCACGTCTATGCCTTCCGACGTCAAAAGTGAGTGCTCGCGCGAGGCATGCGCCTGATGAAGACGCCGCCAATAAATATTTATCATACTTCTCTCATATTTCTAGACAGTCAAGTTTTGCTTGTGAGCAAACAGAATAAGCACAATGATTGCTATATTTTAAATAAGTTAGATCACGCCACTATTATTAGTGGGCAGAGGAGCCACTTACCAATCCATGAATCAGCCAATTTCCATTGATTATACAAATCTGATAACATTTGAAAACCCCCTTTTTACAAGTCGGCAATTAAAAATACGATGACTTGTGCCCTAGACTGTAGACAAATGTTGTATTTAAGATAATGTAGTATTACCTTGGTCAACTGATTCATCATATTACTGAGCATCGCATCGATCTGCTCCTGTTCCGGGTACTGGTAGGTGCACTCGAGCACGGGCGCCGCAGTCATGTTGGTGCGCATCACCCGGTCCGGCGCGGACTGCAGCTGCGGCGGCTCCGGCTGCTTGTGCCTGTACTGCTCCGGCTGCTCGTGCCTGTACTGCTCCAGCTGCTTGTGTCTCAACCGCCCCGGCTGCTTGTGCTTGTGCTGCCTGTGCTTCGGCTCCAGGTTGGATATCTTCAGGTCGAACGCCAATTCGCCTGTAATTTCTATATCCATAGCTAGTATGGTTTTTATGAGCAGTGCGATGTGTAGGAAGTACATGGTGCTAGTGACGTCACTAGGTGTTTATGTGCTATAATAAAGTGATGGCGCCCGTCGGTGTTATGGATTCATGATGGATGCCGACATTTGGGATTGAGCATTGTTTATTTTATAGCTAAGATAGAATATACAATATACAGTAACCGAAGGGTACGGTGAGGGTTCATAGTAACTGAGACATTTTCCTGAAGATTTCAAATTTCACGTTCTGAAACACAATCATGAACCAGGATTTTCCAAGTCTAACCTCACGTTTGAACTAGTATGCAAATCTGAGCGATAAAATCGCACATAACCGCGGCGACGATAACGCGTTTAAGAGGAAATAAATATTAACTGCCGTAGCATTGCGTGTCGCAGCATCGCGCTGGACCACAATGAACCAAGTAATAATATCGTCGTTCCATGGGGGCATGAACATGTGGTTTGAGGGAGTTGTTATGATGGCTATACGGTGGAAAAATCGATCTAGGTTAGTGTATGATGATTATCAAGAACGATTGTGTTGTCATGTTTGAGTCTGTTTTTCAGATGTACGTAAAGTGTGTTTTCCATATTTTACGATCAAAACCTTATTAATTCTTCCAATAACGATAGAACAGAGTCTTAAACCCATAATATGCGGCAATAAACGTACGTGATGTATCTCTTGCGCGCTGGATATGCGCGGAACACACGGCTCAGCTATAAACGAGTAATGGATGTGTAATTATTGCGTCTCCACGAGCGAGATCACTTAAATCGCGGAGTTTTCGTAAAATGAACTATTCGTGAGAACTACGTAGGTTGTTTGCTGGTAGCACCTAGTAGATGGTACACTGTATGTAACTGTTATGCAAAATACTAAAATACTGGCCACCGTATTGAGTTTACAAGACAGTGTATTCTAAGGTACTACTTACTTAATTATAACCATTATCAGTTTACGACGCGTTGCTTATCAGCTGTCATTTTTTCTTTAAAAACTATCAAAAAGCCATAGTTGTAGTATTTCACAAGTAGATAGACGGTAGTTAGTAAGTTGTATCCATTTATACATAGTTTAGCGGTAGAGTAAATAGGCTGGCTAATAAATGGGTGTGCTCGGTCCCGACGAGACGCCCGCATCGCACGGCCGCGTCGCGAGGGGCTCCGTCACGCTCCGTGCAGACTGTACACGGGGTGGGCAGAGCGGCCCGAGGTCACCACACACACGTCAAGTTTGTTGACTGTTACCGGTTGGAAGCGCGTTATTTACTGACACCTTAATTAAACATTTTACTGGATTAAAAACAAGAGCGTGCATAATTAAAGTTTTAATTCAAAATGCGCTTGTGCTAATTACGGTAGTTAATTTACATCTACCGTGTCAGTTAAATAATTTTGTGTAGTCAATCAATACTGAAAGTATCGACTTTACGGCTGAATACTGGAACACTACTCATTGTCGATGTCGAGTCCCACTCGGCTGTTTGACATGTCGTTATCTAAGTTGTTTTGTAAGTTGCTCAAAATTATATATAGTCACGTGTGAGTGGCCGGCTGTTAGGTGACAACTTTATATTCCGTTGAAGTCGGGGTCAATATATCTCGTGATCTATTACTAACTTATTAACACTATAATGTTATATTTACACATGTAATGGTACTCCATTTGTCTGTCGCTACATTTACGTTTTTACATCGCAATTTGATGTAACATTGTTAATCCGATTAAAAGTTTCGTAATACACAACAATTTGAATTTGAATTTGTCCGCCAAACAATATTATTTGTAATTGTGAGTCGAGCTGGGGCGAGTACTGTACTGTTGTTATGAGCACCGTTATACTCACACAAACGATAACGGCCGCCGTTATCCACTCGATACCATCTGTTATTTTTTAACCGAAAATAGGACCAAGTTTAATCCCAATGTTTAGTTGGATAGGACTGGGGGGGAGATGTTAGTCCTTCAAGAGGCACATGCCATGACCAGTTTGCATGCCATTGAGGAATGGTCCTTTTGACATGTTCCGACATAAACAAACCCTGTTCGGGCGGCAGTAAGTAATGAGTGACCTAAAACAGCTAAACAGCTAAACAGTGGCGTAAAGCAGCTATTACAGCTGCGTTTCGTACGATGAGTGAGAGAGCCATAAGCCCACCCCCCCTCCCCCTCCCTCCATCCCACTCCCCTTCAGGTCGGCAATGTGCGAGCAATGCCTTTGGTATTGTAAGCATCTATAGGCTACCGTATCTGCTTAACATCAGGCGGGCCGTACGCTTTTTTGCCACCGCAGTCCAATAAAAAATAAAATAAAAAAACCTAAATGAAATACCTAATCACAAATTACCACAATTTTGGTTCAAAACAAATACAATTGATCGATCGCAAACCATCTTCCCTAAACCAAGTAGTTAGTTCATAGTTCGTCGATCGACACTGTGTGGTCATTCAATACTAGGTCAAGATAACATAACCTGTGTACTTAAATTTTAAACAGTTTGAACGGAATATAGCATTGAAAACTGTAAAATCATATCGATAAAGTTCAATTTACAAGATAATATTCCCAATGGTTGATACCTTATTGAAATATACTAAATATAGTAAGCTCTCTGCTCAGAAGCACTCAGAAACCTAACTTCGACGATGAATCCCACTGTCGAGGGAATTTCCAAAGGAAGTTTACATTGCTTGTTAGTTTAACAGCTGGTAGGGTGGGGGTCGGTTTTAGTGAGCAATGTAAACTGGTTAGTGACTTGTGGTGAGAGGGACGGTGTTGTTTCAAGATGCTTTTGTTGGTAGTTCTGTTTGATGTTGCAGTGAATTTGTGATCATCGGGGATAGGTGTATTTGACCTAAGAATTCTGAACTGAGGACGTCTCCCTATACGTGTAGCATAATTCTAATAGGTAGTTATTTTATTTTATGTCTTACGATTACTAACAGTGAAACAAAATAAGTGTAATAACAGTGACAGAAAATACATTTCTAAAAAGAAGACAGAAAAATGTACTAACTAAACACATATTATGAATAGTTTTAACAAATTCTTATTTTTGAAATATACTTAAGGAGTAAATGTATAAACTCGATATGAGGATTATCCCCTATTCAAATTACGTTGGTGTAAAATCAATTGTTTGTATCTGGTAAGTATGTATCATCATTTCGGGTCGGGGATCACGTAGGCAGTGCGTAATAAAGGCATTAATTTTGAAGGCCATAAATAAATAATAATCACACATGGTCACGTACCTATCGATTTCCATCGCCAGTCAATTTGGTATGCAAACATGAAACAGGATTGTTCGCAGCGGACCGCTCTGTCCCGATGCGTATCGGACACACGCCGTATAATTACCAATAATGCGGCTGTATGTTCTGTGTCCCAAATATAGGATATTTGGGCTTACCATGATATGGTTAAAGATATCAGGATTTTTAATAAACCCATTTACAGGTATGCCGCCCACAAAGAAAATTGCGTGTAAAAAGCGACTGTCTAATCGTAGTTCAAGTATTCAGATGGTTAGCGTTCTTGCCTTGGTGTTCGTGAACACACCTAATCTTAAGTCACAACATTACTTCGCGAAACTGGTTATTTTTTGAGCAGAATCGTTAAAATATCTACATCAAAAATTACTCAACGCCAAGTTAAAATTTAACGAGAACATTTTCACGGTGACTGGCGGTATTACGCGGCTAAGCTCCCTGACTGCACCCCAGGCTGCCCCTCCCCCCCCGCGCCGCGCCGCGCTCTCTGTGCCGACACTATTCCCCTGAAATATGCAAAACTGTTCAGCTTTTGTGCGGCCCGCACTTTGCATAACCGTTTTAGGGAACACAATGAACCGGACCTGGTACAGGATACTTGGTGTAGTTTAACGTTAGTTCTAGGTCTTCAAGCCTAAACCCAAGCTTTGAAGCCGTTGAGTCGAAATGAATGATTAAGAAATTAATAAGAATGTAGTCGATACTAAGGCATGTTGACCTTAACTCTGGGATAACAGTTAAAACAGAAGTAAAAATGAATTGATCGGAGCTGATCGTGTGAATTAAATACCAATTACTTGTAAATAAATTGTGAGGTAAAGACATATATGTATAAAACCTTGAATGATAAATAAGTATGTAATACGTTTTTAAGAAATTCTTACTTTCACATGGCTATTTTCCTGCCGTACCTGGATAAACACTATCCATGTCGGCAATTACGCGGCGCGCGGCGCGCCCCTCTGCGCCGTGATTTACGCGCGCCCACGGTGGCCTGGGCGGGGGCGGGGCGGGGGGGACTTTGTTAAGTCGCGAGATTGATGGTAAGTGGTGTCTCCGCAGGTTTAGTGGGTTAATTTGCCATAAGATTTAAGATGTGTAGATTGTTTTTGTGTCGGATGAGAACAATTTAAGACCTTCCTAGTACGTTTTGTTGAATTACGGTGGTTTACTAAGCGGTAGCTGTAGGGGCGCGTCGCCGCTATCCGACAATTTGATAGCGGCGCCGGTGTTACGACGCTATTATAGTGGCCTGCCAAGGCCTGCAGAGCCGCCTCGCGGCGATCGCGCTACAAGCTCAAGCTGGGCGTCACGCCGCTTTCATAGAGGCTCAATTGATGTAAGCTCAATAAAAGACTGAACGAAAAACTTATTCGAGAATTAGTACAATAAAGTCTCTGACCCCATGTCAGAGGGAAATCGTGGGCCGGGCCAAAAAGAGCCCGGACAATAAAAAAAACTGATTTAGGTACCATTAATAAACGATTGATGATGAATATCTGAGCTCAGACTGATTTAAGACTAAATGCGACCGATGGCCGAGTAGAGCTTTAATAGTGTCCGTCGGAAGCTAATGACTATTGAAGCACGAATGTTGCGTGAACTATGATTAACAATGAAAGTCTTCACGCATGATTTGGCGCACTAAAATGGTTTGGATAAACGCCATTTGCAAGCTCTATTTTAGTTTCTAGGTCGAGATTCGTCAAAGTTTTAAGTGCTTAAGTTCGACAAGAGGATGTCATTTAAGAAGTCTGTATGACATAGGATGGTATAAATTACCTAAGTTCATAGTTTTGCTTGTGAGAAATTTAGGCTGTACTTCTCAGATTATGTCGTCTTATGATAAGTAGTATCAAGTAAGTATTGTTGACTTATATTCTTATCCTTAGTTCGCATTTTTTCAAAAAGAGACTACTCAGTTACGCCTATTGTCTAGTTGAAAATAAGTAATGTTTAAGAAGGCCTATTATACGGAATGGAATACATGTGCAGCTCGCAGACTCGCATCTATAGCCCACAGTCCCGTATTTCGCTTCCATCCTCCGTGGAGACGTGATTTACGTCGGCTGATAGCGTCGCACCGCTATCCAATTTATTGTGTACCCTACTACTTATACTTGATTTTTCGCTTGTTCGAGGAAATAGTAGCTATCAGTGTTACGATACATTGGAATTATTTTTGGCAAGTCTGAGATTGGAATGAATTGCTAATTACAATGGCAATCTCCAACTTGTTCCTTGTTTTGGAAACTACTTACAGACTATCTCAGAGGGTATTATAATTAGTGTCCGACCGAAACAGGATTTTCTGCCGAAACCGAAACCGAAACCGAATCTTCGGCATCTGTTTTAGGTTCGGCCGAAACCGAAACCGAAACCGAACCTTTTTCAGACAAGTTAAAAATCTTTTGTTTACTGAAATTTGGCTTATTTTATACACTTATACCGACAGTTAAAAATGTTAGAATGTGTTAAATGAAATAAAAAACAATAATTAAAGTATGTGAAAAAATAATTATTAATAATATCTTTTAATATTACTTACTCTAATTAAAATAAACAAAAAATAACAATCATGTTAAAACTTCTTAGAACAAAAAAATTTCAATAATCAATAAGCAACACTTACATTATAAAAAAATGAACCTCATTAATTGAGTATTTCGATTGCGTTTATAATCACAACATTCTTAAGACTTTAACATTAGTTGAGAACATTTTAAATTATAACATCAACATTACTTAACATTACTTATAACATTAATTGAGATCATTTTAATTGCAGTTAGTTGGTAATATAATATATGATTACCGAATCAACAAGTCAAGTTATTAATAATTTATTAATAACTTATATTAAACAAAACTTACTTACTTACTTATATTAAATAATAACTAGTAAATAACTAATTAATTATCATTCTCAACAAATAAAAAAAGGAAGGCAATCACCGTTTTTTATGATAAATTAATCAGTCTCAAGAAAGGTTAGTAGTGAAGGTTATTAAAAAACTAACTATATTATTATTAATAAAACTATATTATTTTTATTAATAATAATATAGTTAGTTTTTTAATAACCTTCAACAATCATCAGTTATTTGAGATCTGATGATTGTTAAATTAAGTACTTAATTGTCGTACAAACTAATTGTGTGATTAATTAAATACTAAAGTTAATTAGTAGTCTAATAATAATTAATTAGACTACTAACTAATTATCTTTAGTAGTCGTAATTCAATAATCTTATGTTGTAAGTTAAAAAAAGTAATTTTTCGGCATTTTCTCCGAGCAGGTTGCCCCGCCGATCTGCGTATATTTGCCCAGCGGCACTAAAAAGCTGCTCGCTTGGAACGCTGGTTGGCGGAGCAGAAAGATACTTTAAGATCGCTTTTCTCAGGATAGGATATGGACTGCTGTTCCAATAACAATATATGTCGGCATTACGTTGCAATAATGGCTCCGCTAGGTAAGACTGAATTTTTTCTTTCAAAACAATTTTTTTATCTTCAGATCCAGTTATCTCCATATTATTAGAAGTATTATCGCCATCGTGTGTATCCCAAAGACTTTCCTTTACTTGCTGTATGTTAGAAGCTGGCAATATAGGTTCTGTAGAATCTGAGGGAACATTTTCTCCGCTGCCTGATGGTACAGGGTCGTCGTTATCCTCCACCAAAAAAGATATTATTTCTGACATTGCAACATCCACCTCATCGGAATTGAGATATTTTGATTTGAATCTTGGATCCAGTAATGTCGCAGCCATTAATGTAGGGTGTCCTTTTATAAAAGCGAATTTCATGTTCAAATTCCGGTACAGCGAATTTTTCATATCTCTCATCATCTGATCTTCGTTTTCGCATCGAACTTGCAGTTTGCGGGTTAATAATGATATTAAAGGTATTATTATTGAGATGCATGCATTATCAAATGATAAATCAATTGTAGCCTCATAAAAGAATTTCAAAACGGCTGTGAGGTTCTTTATGACATCCCATTCATTAGCAACTAGAGAATCAATTTTACCATATTCAACACTGTACAAGTTGACTGCATTCTTTTGCTCTACAAGCCTTTGCAACATCAAATATGTGCTGTTCCACCTCACATCAACATCTTGCACTAAAGTATGTTCTGGCAATCCGCATTGTCTTTGACATTCTGTCAATTTTCTGGTTGCTTGCTCACTGTGGTTGAAATGGCCTACGATTTTTCTGCATTTTTTTAATAAATCTTTGGTGTTATCGTCTGAAAATAGTGCCTGTTTTATCACCAACTGTAGCGAGTGTGCCACACAACCTATAGATTCATAGTGACCACGCATGGCGCAAACCATGTTTGCTGCATTGTCACGTAAGACCATAAAAATCTTGCTGTTTAAACTCCATTCATTCACCATTTCTGTAAACTTTTGCTCAATGTAATTACTGGTATGGTCTTGTTCCAGCACGCATGCACCCAATATAACTTTTAGGCGTTGATGGTTTACGATAAAATGAGCTGTAAAGCTAAGCAGTGAACATGTTTTACAAGAATTGGTCCAGATATCGGTGGTAGCACTCACCCACTCGCCATTTTCCATTATTTTTTTTACTTTAGACTTCACTCTCTCATATGTTTGTGGCATCAGTGATGTTCTAAAATATTTTTCAGACTTCATGCGATATTTATGAACCGCATAGGGATCAGTGAAATTAAGTCGTCGGAACGCTTCGCCTTCTACTAAATTATACGGCAGCATGTCCACAATTATGAGGTCCATTATTGCTTTGTCAATCCTTTTTGAAATGTCACAATCATCAGCCCATTGAACCAGTTTAGATGTTGAACACAAACTCGGAATCGTTAACTGAACAAGATTTGGTTGGTTAGTACTTAATACTTCCATTGAGATATTTGAACTCGTTCGTTTTAATTTAGCTTCTTTTACTTCGTCTATTTCTGACTGACGTTTTAATACCTGCCTGTATTGTACGTCATGAAACTTTGATAGATGTTGCTTTAATCCATGCAATGTTTGTTTTTTGGGTTTGTCGCTTCCTAATGAATAGGACTTATTACAAATTTTGCATACAGCTTTAGATGCATCGGTAGTGCTTTTTTCAAAAAACTCCCAAAACGGATTTTTATCTTTTTGTGACATTTTTGCCTGAAACAATAAAGTAAGGCAAAATTTAGTATTTAAAATATAAATAATTAATATATTTATTTATTTTCATAATTTAGGGTGGCAATCGTTTTTGTTATATATTTAACCCCCGTTTTCATTTTCTACTTAGATATGTCACGTTCAGATCGATTCTCAAAAATATACGGACAACAGTAAATCATTTTACCAATACAAAATTAAGTATCTGAAGGTCACACACAGCTAAATCATAGGTAGTAGTTGTTTAGGTAATTTAAAACTTGATCCAACAACAATAATTTAAAACAAATGTACCGTAACATAAGTATTCAATAAATGATGAATGTGTGAATCAAATATAATATAACCTCTTTCTTTTACATACATAATTCTCATCATACATAAATCCGAGTGAATAACTCAACGGAAAGAACTTCAATGCTTAATAAAGGCCAATAACATATGTTAGAAAAAAGAAATAACAAAAACAAACACTTACCTTATCAGTATGAGCGCGAAATAACACCAAACTCACAAAACAATCACGCCGGACCGGCCGGCGATCTGACAGCTGACAATGACGGGTGCAACGCGAGACGCGAACTCTTCCGAAATCAACCGAGTGACGCGCGATAATTCACGAACGCTGAGTTTCGGCGCGGCCGAAGGTTCGGCGGGTTTTCGGCCGAAACCGAAACTGATGCCGAAACTCAATTTTTAAGCCGAAACTGGCCGAAACCGAAACCGAAACCGAACCTTCGGTCGGACACTACTTTTTTACATTTTTTTTTTTTAATCGCCATTTACTTATTTTAATACAATGTATAATATAATTTATAATGACTAAGGTATTGTAGCGACCAAATTGTACAGCACAATACCTATTTGTAGTCAAGAAGCATCCAAGCATATTGATAGAAACACAAGAAAACAAGTATCTGCCAGTATGGTGGTGGCAGCCCGCAGAACACTTCTTATTGCACGTAGCAAAGTGAATGGAAGCCGCCGCCGCCGCCGCCGCCGCCGCCGGTGGTGGCCGCTGCATTCGATTCCCGCCGCTATTTGTGTAAATCACGGGACACGGCGATACATTGCGCCGATACACGTGTACTAATGGAATACGGAACGAACGTTTTGTTCGTTCCATCCTATACGCTGAAGATTTCGGATGAGTATAGTTAGAATTTAAGAGATTATATCGGAGTGTACCTATTATACAAAATCAGGCTTCCATACCAAACGAAGTCCTAAATGCATTATTTTGTACTAAGTTAAATTATCATTGGCTGCGTACTTTTTGTAGCTTGTCGCTAAAATTCATGTGGTTGTTACATCGGCAATAAAACGCGATTCACACGAGCCTCTCTCGCCGTCACTCATTTGAATAATTCACATTGTTCCCGGATCGGCGGCGGCGGCGCGGTGCCGCTCTGCCTGTACAGACGAGCTATGTGTTTAGGCAATCCACATCACAATATAGGAACAGGCATAGGCTTTTCTGTGTTTATTTTATTCATTGTACACCAACTCTGTTTTGGGGGTACGAATTTTTCAACGGCGAGAATTTTTCCAACACATTTGTGTAGTTAGTGTGTATTTTTTTATTTGATTGCGGGCCCCGGCCTGGTCTGATGGCGCGGCCGGGGCCGGTGGCCGCTGGCCGGGGCCACCGCCGCTATCCGCTGGCCGGCCCCGCAAATAGAGGCCGGTTGGTTGCTATTTGTGGAGCCTGAGTCACGAATTTCGCTGGATTTGTTTTCGGTGACATGACTCGAGGCTTAAACTAAAAATAAATTTCTATATTCTATATAAAATAGGGGTTTGCAAAACCTTTCAGCGCTTTCCGCAAAAGAAAAAAATAGTGTTTTTAACTTTTGGTATCCAATACAATAGAGGAAGTTGGAACTTCAAATAATGAGCCTTTGAAATTAGAATTACTTATCATGTTATTGTTTGAAGACTATTTTCTATAAAAAATGCAAGTAAAGTTGAATGAAGCTGTACAACCTTCGATCTTATAACAACTGCGCAGTTTACTAGACCCCTAAAGATAGGTCAACGACCAGGTGAGACTGCACTGCATTAAAATACCTTGCTTGACAGGTCTTTTAAAGTAGATACCTAACATAACTGAGAGTCCAGCCAGTGGACCAGCTCTAGCGAGTTTTTGCAAATTGTCAGTGCTAGAGCGCGCGTAATGCGGAGGAATAATTCATAGGGCTCCGCCGCCGCCGCCGCCGCTGCCGGGCGACTCCGGCGCGCTTGAATATGTAATGAGTCACTTCACCTGCTGCCATTTCTTTATCACCAACAACACATTATGAAGATTGTTGTTTTTGTAAACGTGCACGTTTATAATGGCGATAGTACCGCTCTTATTACCGAGAACCCCCAAGAGGACCTACCTAGTTGAGGACAGTTGAAACTTCGCTATATCCACAAATCGCACTTCCTTTAATATTTCGAACAGCGGGTCTAACTGCGTCACTATGCAATATTGCTTATGAATTGCAATTCCAATTCATCAAATGAACCGTTTTGCATTTCATCTAATTTCGGTAATATGGGCACAGATGAACCGCGATTCACGAGCAATTCTGCTCCATAGACAATTTCATATCTGAATCCTTTTTTTTTTTTTTATTTGTTTTACTGCCCTAGATACAAGCCCTTTAGAGCCATGGTATTCAAGGTTGCTATAGAAAAACGATAAAATCCATAAAGTTATGGTTGAATTTATTTTGATCTTATTTTATTAAGAATAATTGCTTTTGTAAAAACATTAATTAGATACGTACATAAAATACATTATAAGGTATAGTAACATCTTTAAAATTATTGAAAAGCAGTGTTATTTACCTACCTGAAAATAAAATTAATACCTATGAAATGAAATTACATTAGGTAGGTATGTTCTTCCCGAAAGTTTGTTTGTGATAAACTTCCTTCACAAGATGGTAATTGTTTATTATGAGCCACTGTTACAATCTTCATGTTCTTGCTTATAGTGAGGGTAGGTATTCGAGATACTTAAGAAATTCAGTCATTTTATTTATTTATAATTCGGGAAACCAAACATATACCTACATAACAATATTACACATTCACGGTCATAACGATTAACACGTAGCTATAACTAGTCGGTGTCATGACGCTGTTCGTGCCCTGCAACCGACCTTTGAAGCGTCGAAACAAACCACCCTCCGGTTAAAATTCAGCACATGGCAGCGCGCAGCTGGTAGGGTTTCGTTGACGCGATGCCACATTGTTTAGACTAGCTGGCTTCCTCGTTCCTCCACCGTGATGAAGCTCTCCTTGTTGCACTGGAGTTTTCGTGGACCCGATGGCTCGTAATCCCGCGGATAAACTCGCGAAAGCTCGTGCTTTTCTCCCAGCGGTGCCGGATTCTTAGGCACCTGCGTTGGCATGTTGAGGGGTCGTCGTGGAGACTCTTGATGTTCATGTTAAGTAATATTTCGTAATACATAAAAAACAATAAACATCTTCATAGGTTATGATAAATAGGTATGGTACCTATTTCCTATATATAAGTTTCTCTCTGACCTATTTGTCATTAAATTGACATTGACAATTTGCAACATTGCAATTCATCTTTCTTCGTGGACCATATTACCAATTTCATATAACTGTCAAATAGATGAATTGCGATTCATAATATGAATTGCTTGGGAGTAACCATCTTACGATTTCGGTGAATCATATTATGATCATAAAGTGATTCATTTTTGTGATCGAGTTAGCCCCACAGCCTCAATTACGCATAACATTTTTACGTCAGTAAGTTTTCAACCTTGTTTCTTTGTCTTTCAGTATGCGATTCTTTTTGAACACTGGAAATTCTAAATCTGCTCAAATATGTATAACAGAAAGTTTCTAAATTCTTTAGCAATTAACTTTTATTTCTAAGTAAGTATCAACCACAGAGTAAAGACTAAAGAAAGAGGTGCCCTTATTAGATATATGTATGAAAAAAAAACGTGGTCATTGTTTTTTCATTTTCATTGTTCTATCTACCGGTAAATTGTTGAACTACTCGCTCCGGTTTATGTCGATGTTAGTACTAGGCCGACCACTCGGCCGAGTTGCTTAGGGCCAGTCCCCTTAGTAATTGGTCCATGGTATCAACCTATGTATATCTACCCTGCATGCAACGAACCAGCGGATATAAGTCATTAATATTCATCTAGTTATAATAACATGGTGATCATATTCTGATCACAGCTTCGTACCTGGCTGCGGGGGGAGGGGCGGGGTGGGACAGGGACAGGGGGAGGGATGGCCCCCAAGGGAAAGTTTTAATGAATCGCTCGCAATTAACGCGGCTGCTTGAGATTCGGCCGCGGATTCAAATATAAAAGTATTATGGATTCATCCACGCTTAATCACGCCGCCTTGTTCTAAGTGTATCACAAAATTACTTTTAATTTTATGAATACGTTTTTTATATGAAAGTACCTATCTATAACTACATCATTTTGAGTTCCGCTCAGGTGCAAGTAGCCAATTTACTGAACTATTTTTATACTTCTTTTAATCGACTGATCTGTAATAGAAGAAACCAACAAGACCTAACTCCCTGTCAGTCGAGAGTATGTCTGTCATGAGTCATGGACCCTAACAATTAGCAATTCTCCGCAGACAAAGCGAATCCTAAATAAATTGGACACGTGTTTCGCCTCTAAATAAATTGCGGAGAATTGCTAATTGTTAGGGTCCATGACTCATGACAGACATACTCTCGACTGGAAGGGAGTTAGGTCTTGTTGGCTTCTTCTATTATCGATCAATTCATTTGGTTTATAATATTGGAGGTTGACAATTCCGAGGGTGAGTGGTGTTGGATTTACTTAGTTTTATTTATAAATTCCTATACATAGGTTCCATTTTTATAATTTCTATGCATTCGACTACGCAGCACTTGTAGCTAGCTTCTTTCCGAATGCCCTATCCCTTTCCCTCGTGCACTCAGCGACATCGCGCTGTCTCACCCGTGCGAACACCGCGCGGAAGGAGCAAGCAGTAGTAACAAAATGGACGTCGCCTAATTAGCACTGTTTGTGCGATCTCTTACGAAAAACTGTGTAATTAACTTTAATCTGCGGCCGCATCATTTAAATATACTTTGCAGTGAAGTTTTATGTCGTGTGTGAAAGACATTGGTGTTTGTGATGTTCCCCGGAGCCTAAGAAGGCGACAGCAGCAGCTTCAAGTAAGTGCACGTTTCCTTTCCAAACAGCAACTGCCATCTTTTTTTCACACCTCCATTGCAGTTGTAATTATCCTGTTCTTAGCTGGTTACAAGGTGCAAATCATTATACTTATTCGTCTATCTATTTCGCGAATTATCCTTTATTACAGTCCACGTTAAACCCATGCTGGTAAGATTTATATCGCGCCAGCATTTTTGGTCACTTCGGCCGAATAAGGAACTCCTTATATGGTCATATTCGTACTCACTAAAAATTAACGTAAGTACCTAAGTATTTAAGGTTTACGAGACTATTAAGCAGCTTATGTGCAATAAAATAACGTTCGTGAAGTAGTCGAGAAATAATTGTCATTACACGTAATTAATTTAAGTCGTAAATATTTACGCAAACCGCATTGGCAGTTATTTCACTTATTATAAACCGCACGATCATCTTTACGGCGTTATAATATTGCGTTGTGTCTAGAAAATAGTTACCTACCCGCGCGTTCATAGTTATCATCGTACCTAGTCGTTCGCTCGCTCGCTCGCTCGCATCGGCCGCAACCGCACAGTGCACTTTTATGGGTACTTTGTTTACGTTACATACCGCTATTATAGTAATATTGTACCGTTACGCTATACAAATAAGAACGTTTTTTGTTCAACGTTTGTAATATTTTTGTTCATTTGGTCATTTAATGGCAATAAATTATATTCAGCTTATTATTAGTAGGTATTGAATTAAAATAAACATATAAACGATGGGTAAAGGCAAGGCATTGGACGAAGAGGAAGGAGACTTGGCCGGTTCAAGCGAAGATCGCATTCAGCTGACGGTTCTTCAGGCTAAACGGGATGCACTTTTTGAAAGGCTACAGTCGATTTACGACCTATCCAAGAATGCCTTAGCTAATGAGTCCCAACGTGAGTCATTATTAAATAATGTTGATAATATTGACACGCTGCGTACTGAGTTCGAACGAGTCTTAGATAATTATAACACATTTAATTTAAAAGTAAACCCCGCATTTAAACTTAACTATCAGACTTGGCTTTCATTCGAGGAGATGTACTGTTATGTCAAACGAGTGATGTCTCAAATCGGAGTTATTAATAAAAAGCAGTCGCACGGAGATTCTCACATTGTTATGACGAAGCCTAGGCTACCGCCCATCGAGTTAGTGTCATTTGACGGTAATATTCGTAACTGGCCAATTTTCTATCAGCAGTTTAAAAGCGTTATTCACGATAATTCCACGCTGACAGATAGTGAACGTGTTTACTATTTAGTCGGGAAGTTAACCGGCAAGGCGACGTCAGTTTGTGCTGGGTTGCCATCCACCGCTGAAAATTATAAAGTCATATTGAATTCACTTATTGAAAAATATGATGATCCCCGCTCTCTTGCAGTTGCATACCTCAATCAGATGTTGGAATTCAAGCCGCTAAATAATAATACTGCTGCAGGTCTCGATTCGTTCATACACACTTTCAATTCTTCTGTTGATGCAATCAAGCAGTTAAAGCTTGAGGACTTATTAGACTTTGTATTTTTACATCTCGCGCTGCAGAAATTGGATTCGGATACAGTAAAATTGTTCGAAGTTACCTATCGTAAACAAAATATTCCGCACTATAGTGATCTAATTGAATTTATTAAGGAACAGTGTAAGGTTTTGTCTCGCTCCACCAATAATAAGAACGAGCCAAATCAAAATAAGCCGCGTAATAAAAATATACCAGTTCCAAACGCAACAAAGGCTTTTGTCAATACGGATTCTGATTCTGCAGTCAACACCAATAAGAATAACTGTTGTTCTTTATGTAAAAACGCTACACATGATCATTTGTATCAGTGTCCTAACTTTATGTCAAAAATGACGCCGCAGGAACGCTTTAAATTTATAAAAAGCAATTCATATTGCAATAATTGTTTGAGTTGTAAACATAAAACGTTTAAATGTACTTCGCAGAAGACTTGTTCTCATTGTTCGGCAAAGCATCATTCATTGTTGCATTTTAATACCACACATTCCAATGGTCAGGATTCTGGCCATGGAAATGAACCCGCTACCTCGCACGAGCCGAGCGACCGTAAGTTTACCGCGCCGACGGATCGTGCATTTAATCCGCCCGCCTTAAAAGATCCTACGTCGCATGGTAATAAGGTTGATAATCAGTCGTGCGCCAAACCTACCGGTGGTTATAACACGTCTGTGTGTAACATATCGGTCGACCAAACAAATCGCTTTAAAGCTACTACTCTTCTAGGCACCGCAAAAATAATTATTATTGATAATAAAAACCGCAGGCATGTTATCAGATGTTTGATTGATCCAGGTTCGCAGAGTGATTATATATCGAGTGAGTGTTGTAAGCGACTATCGCTACACGTATCAACACAAAGCCGATTCACTCAAGTGCAAGGTATAGGCGGTACATCTCAACGTATTGCTGGAGTCACTGATGTTCAGTTTACTTCTCGGTTTGACAACGCTACCGTGTATTCTATTCGGCCGTTAGTAGTTGGACAGATTACGTCACAGTTGCCAGACTCATGCGTCGATACATCGGCGTTAGATTATATCGGAGGTCTACCACTTGCTGACGACTCGTATTCTACACCTGGACCAATCGACATGCTGTTAGGTGTTAATATTTACTGTCGAATTATTTTATTCGATCGTATTAAGCCATACAATAATACGCCATCCGCTATAGAAACAACTTTAGGTTATGTTATTATGGGTGACGCCCCTATTGTTGTTCCCCCGCACGTGTCTCACTCATTTTGTTCGTTCACTCGAGATCCGCTTGATAAAACTTTAGAACGGTTTTGGGAGATCGAGGAACTACCCGCTAAGACATTTTTAAGTCCTGATGAGGAAGAGTGTGAGCAGATATTCACCTCCACTACCGCTCGTAATGCGAATGGCAGCTTTTCTGTCGCGTTACCATTTAAGGATAACCCGAATAAATTAGGTAATTCTTATATCACCGCTAAAAGAAGGTACCTGGCGCTTGAAAAGAAGTTCGCTAGGTCACCAGAGCTACGAGAGCGATACAACGAAGTTATTCGGGACTATTTAGCCAAGGGTATTGTCTCCCGTACCTCACTCGATGAATGCGCTGTCCCGGGATTCTACCTACCGCACCATCCCGTTCTCCGCGAAGACAAGGATAGCACTAAGCTTCGTATTGTGCTCGACGGAAGTGCTAAGACGGATACTGGTTTATCGTTGAATGACGTTTTACATACAGGTTGTAATCTTCAGGCAGACATATTTCATCTTCTTCTGAATGCTCGTATGTTTCGTATTGCTTTTTTTGCCGATATTCGGCAGATGTACTTATGTCTCGAAGTGCATCCCCAGCACCGCAGGTATCAACGTATCTTGTATAGATTTTCCTCTGACGACCCGCTAGAAGTTTTCGAATATAATCGAGTCACGTTCGGTCTACGCTCCTCGCCATTTTTGGCCATGAGGACGCTGCGTATGTTAGCCAAGGACGAGGGCTCAAAATACCCGCTTGCCGCTGAAGTGTTAGAGAGAGATACCTATATGGATGACGTGACGTCATCGGCCCCCTGTGAGGACCTAGCCATTGATACAGCTCAACAACTAATCCAATTGCTAAACGCCGGCGGTTTTGAGCTAGTGAAGTGGACTAGCAACTCACCGCAATTTTTGGAACACATCCCTGTGTCCCACCGCAAATCGCAGTCTGTTGTCTTTGATATAGGTGACGGATTAAAGGTATTGGGGCTACGTTGGCTGCCTGCGTTAGACGAGTTCGTATTTTCTACCTCATCACCGCAACCGCTAGGTACCAAACGCGCAATATTATCGGCGACCGCTCGACTTTACGATGTCTTGGGTCTCGTAGGTCCGGTAATTTTATATTCTAAATTATTAATTAAGGAGCTATGGCTTCTTAATCTAGGTTGGGACGACGAACCCCCGCAAAATATTTAAAACTGTGGCATCAATTTATTGGTGAATTACACCTGATTTCCGAGTTAGGTTTTCCGCGTCACCTAGGTATTGAACCTGGTTGTAAGGTCTCGCTATTAGCGTTCTCTGACGCTAGTGAGAAAGCGTATGGCTGTGTCATATATTCTCACATCACCATTGATAATCAAAAACCAATTGTTCGTCTTATCTGCTCGAAATCACGAGTATCGCCGGTTAAAACTCTTACGGTGGCTCGGCTGGAGCTGTGCGGGATAGTACTCATGGCGAAATTGTTACGCATCGTATATGACGTCCTATCTCGAAGATACCCTGTCGATAATGTGTACGCCTTTTCTGACTCAGAAGTTGCGTTATGCTGGGTGCATTCGTCTCCGCACAGATTCAACACCTTTGTAGCAAATAGGATTGCACAATGCCAATCATATTTTGAAAGTGAACATTTCTATCATATACCCGGTTCGCAAAACCCTGCGGATGCATTATCTCGTGGCCTTTTACCTTCCCAGTTAAAGGACCACGAGCTTTGGTTCACCGGCCCTGCTTGGACCACACTGCCGATCAGTGAGTGGCCTATAGCACAATTTAAGCCAGGCTCGGTTCAAGTGCCGGAAACGAAAGTTGTTACATGTGTCGCAACTACGATAGAACAAAACGCTATTCTTACGCTCAGCTTAAGGTGCTCGTCATGGAGTAAACTTCTGAGAACTGTAGTTTTTATTTTAAGATTTATTAAAAAGATTTCTCGCAATAATGTAATCACCGCTAGTGACTTAGATACTGCTGAAACTTATATTATTAAGGCGGTTCAAGGTTCTGTATTTTCTGAGGACATACGAAAATTACACGATAGGCAGTCTGTATCTTCCATGTTGCGTAAACTTTGTCCTTTTTTGTCGCCTGACCATGTTTTAAGAGTTGGAGGTCGTTTAGCGAACTCCTCCCTCGAATACTCTCATAAGCATCCCATACTTTTGCCGAGGAATGGACATGTAGTGGAGTTGCTAATTGATTTCTATCACCGCAAGCACTTACATGCTGGTCCTCAATTGTTACTGTCAATCCTTCGACAAAGGTTTTGGATACTGTCGGCTAGGCGTATAGTTCGGCAACGAATTCATAAATGTAATACGTGCTTTCGTATGAATCCGAGGCCAACCTTTCCTCTCATGTCTGATTTGCCTCAGTGTCGAGTGGAGCAATGTAATGCCTTTACTCACACTGGGGTAGATTATGCAGGACCGTTTTCTATAACGTTAGCGAGGCGACGTGGTATTCGTAGTCAGAAGGCCTATTTATGCCTCTTTGTATGTCTCGTAACCAAGGCTGTGCACTTGGAGTTAGCATCCGACTTGAGTACCGCAATTTTTCTCGATGCATTTAAACGTTTTTTGTCAAGACGGGGTTGCTGTAAATTCGTATATAGTGACAACGGTGGAAACTTTATAGCTTCGAAAGCATATCTTAGCGAATTGCATACGTTTCTTGCATCAAGCGATTATTATAAGCTTTTTCAGCAGGAGCTAGCAACACATCGTATTACTTGGCATCTTAATCCTCCCACTGCCCCCCATTTTGGAGGGATTTGGGAAGCAAATATTAAAAGCACGAAAGCGTTGCTTTTCAAGGTTATTGGCAAACAAATTCTAACTTACGAAGAATTGCTGACCGTCCTTAACCAGGTGGAAGCAGTTCTCAATAGCCGCCCGCTTTATATGTTAAGCTCTGATCCGTCAGAACCTACGGCCCTTACTCCCGCGCACTTTTTGTGTACTGTGCCATTGCAATTCTTACCCGCGGCGGATGTAACTAACGAGCGCGCTAATCTATTAGCCAGGTTTTCTTTGATGGACTCCATTGTCCAATCGTTTTGGAAGCGATTTCGTGCTGAGTATCTCCATAACTTGCAAACGCGCGAAAAATGGAATACTCCTTCTAATCCAATCACTGTCGGAACCGTAGTCCTAGTTAATGTTGATAACGCACCTCCGTTGCGTTGGCCTTTGGGAGTTATCACACGAGTGTTCCCTGGCAAGGACGGCGTTATTCGGGTTGCGGAAGTGTTAACTAAATGCGGTACTTATGAACGACCAGTGGTGCGGTTGTGTCCGTTGCCGAGGCAGTAGAACGGTTGCCGTCTACTCGAAATTATAATTATATTTTTTTCTTTTTATTATTACATTATTTCGTATTTAAAGTTAGTTATAGTTGCACATAAGTTGGTGGTATAGCTTGCGTCAGCTTATGCTTAATTAGATACCATGACTTCTATTTTATTTTATTTTTCTCTTTTTTTTCGAGACATTTAAATATGTTTTTCATTTGAAGGGGTTCCTTCAAGGCCGGGGGGATGTTGGATTTACTTAGTTTTATTTATAAATTCCTATACATAGGTTCCATTTTTATAATTTCTATGCATTCGACTACGCAGCACTTGTAGCTAGCTTCTTTCCGAATGCCCTATCCCTTTCCCTCGTGCACTCAGCGACATCGCGCTGTCTCACCCGTGCGAACACCGCGCGGAAGGAGCAAGCAGTAGTAACAAAATGGACGTCGCCTAATTAGCACTGTTTGTGCGATCTCTTACGAAAAACTGTGTAATTAACTTTAATCTGCGGCCGCATCATTTAAATATACTTTGCAGTGAAGTTTTATGTCGTGTGTGAAAGACATTGGTGTTTGTGATGTTCCCCGGAGCCTAAGAAGGCGACAGCAGCAGCTTCAAGTAAGTGCACGTTTCCTTTCCAAACAGCAACTGCCATCTTTTTTTCACACCTCCATTGCAGTTGTAATTATCCTGTTCTTAGCTGGTTACAAGGTGCAAATCATTATACTTATTCGTCTATCTATTTCGCGAATTATCCTTTATTACAGTCCACGTTAAACCCATGCTGGTAAGATTTATATCGCGCCAGCAAGTGGTGGGTCCCTCTCTATAATTGTTTAACAATGGATTTCCGCAAAGTTACGCCTGATTCCATCAATTAGTTCTATAAATAAGTAGCTAAGTAGGTACTTAGAAGCTAAGTAGTTATTTACATGTAGAGTCATTCTACATGACGACTGATCAGTAAAAACCGACTTCAAAAAAACCTGGAGCACTAAAAGCCTGAAATAATATTTCTATTACCACCTCGGCCTAGCCCTTCGGGAAAATCAGGCGTGATAGTGTGTTCGAGTATTTGGGGTCGGTGCCAATCTATCTTTGCATACTACGATATTATTTCAAGCTTATTAGTGCTCCAGGTTTTTTTGAATTCGGTTTTTAGTTTTTTAATAAAAATTTTTTTTTTTTCACAACTGGCTTTTGCCCACAACTTCGTCCGCACTTAACATCAATTTTTATCATTCTAACTTCAAAAATGAGGAACTTCAATACAAACTTTCATCCCCTATTTCACCCCCTTAGGTGTTGAATTTTCAAAAACCATGAAATTAATCTTTTTTCGTTTTTAAAAGACACCTAGTCAGCAAATTTCATAATTATAACTTCAAAAATGACGAACTTCCATACAAACTTTGAGTCCCCCTTAGGGATTGAATTTTCAAAATCCCTGAAATAAATCTTTTTTATTTTTTAATAGACACCTAATCACCAATGTTCATAATTCTAACTTCAAAAATAACGGAAGTTCCATACAAACTTTTATCCCCATTTTACCCCCTTAGGGGTTGAATCCTTAAAAACCCTGTAATTCATATTTTTTTGTTTTTTAAAAGACACCTAATCAGTAATTTTCTTAATTCTAACTTTAAAAATAACGAACTTTCATACAAAATTTCATCCCCTTGTTTACCCCCTTAGGGGTTGATTTTCAGAAAACCCTTTCTTAGTACACCTCTACACATCAAGACAAACCCACCCTCCAAATTTCAAGTCTCTACGATCAGCGGTTTAGGCTGTGCGTTGTCTGTCAGTCAGTCAGTCAATCAGGACTTTGATTTTATATATATTTAAAGATTTTTTCAGAGGACCTTCACCCCCCAAAATTACCCCTTTAGGGGTTGATTCCAAGAACTATTCTTTTATGGGACCAATTCGGAGATGCAATCTACCGAACACCAAAATCATTTTTCAAATCGGTTTATAAATGCTGGAGAAATCAGAGTAGGGTAACGGCACCCAATATTGGCACCCCCCCAATTATTGGCACTTTTGAAGTTATCTTTAAAAAATAAGAAAACTAAACATGGAAATAGTGTTTTTTTTTGTTAAAAGTCATAAATTTCACAGATTTTCACACCTACCTAGTTATTCTATCCGCTGAACTAAGAAATACCATAGAAATATGTATGGACAATAATTGGTGCAGGGTGCCAATAATTGGGGGTTTTACCCTACATACATAAAAAAAAACACATACAGCCGAATATAGAACCTCCTCCTTTTTTGAAGTCAGTTAAAAATGAGGTACCTATCGAAATAGAGCTATCATAGACACTGCGTAGTGCAGGTTATGTAGGGGCATATATTTGCGCTTACATTAGCTACCTTAAGAGTTACCGGTAATCGTTAAAACCTAACCTCCTTTCAGCAGGGTCACGTCCACCGCGCTGAAAAGCCCCCGCCCCGGCTGTATGCAGCGGCCGCTTTGAGCCAGCAAAGCGTGTTCGTTAACGGAACCTTTGAGCCGTAAACATTCAAACACGCCGCCCGCCCCGCGCCGCCCGCCGCCGCTGCGCCGTGCCGCCCGCCCCACTTACAAGCTATGTATAGTGCCTTTGGATCTTAGCTTTGATTTTGAGGGGCAGAGACGTCATGTGACGATGGGTGGTGTGAGTCAATTGAAGGACACAGAACCCACTCATAGTCTTAAGAAACTTAAGCTGGTGCTGAGGAGGACAATGTAACCTTTAACACAACGACGAGGCATCTACTCTATACCAATAACCAATTGGTATCTGAAATGGTCCCAAATAGAGGTACTATGGTACATTTGAGCCCTGGAGGTGTCCCGGTCATTCAATATCAATAATTGTATAATCGACATAAATCTGAACATGTAGATACTTACCTATCCGAGCGATAGCTACTTACTGTATTTTTTCATAATTTTATTGTAATACTCAATGAATAAATAGCTTGGCGATAGTCCCTCATGAATACGCAACGATCGCTCATCCGCCGCTCAATGCGCGCGGACACGCGGGCTTAGCGCAAAAGACGTCTTTACAACATCCACAAATCATTACCAACTCTACTATAACAGTTTAGAGTCCAATTTATACCGTTTTGTTTTCGGGTGGCGTTTCGTCCCAGCTCGAAGTCTAATGCATAATGTAGATGGCGCTATTGGCGCGGGCCGCGGCGTTTTCTTCACAGATGAGGCTCAAATCTTAAGTGCTGATATTTATTTAAGTAGATGCTTCGGGAACACCCAATGTGTGTGGGCCTCGGAGGTGGAGGAGGGCAGGCGGGGGGAGGGGAGGGTAAATATCTAACACATAAGGTGTCTGCTGCCGTGGGCGGCGAATCGTGGATCCAAATGTATAGATGGATTAAAGTATCGTATCTTAGTCACTGTTTACACTTGGAAACATTATTTTATATGTTATATTCACCGCCGCTATAACTCCTATCTAGTCTACAACAATCATGGTTGCGTCTAGAACCAATTAGATAGAATCAGTTTTGATATCTGAACGCATAGATATAATGTCATAACTACAGATTGCCAAATAAACGCCATTAACTAACCGTACAGTTTTATATTCCGCTTTCGAGGGAGTCAATTTATTTCCATTGCTTCTATATTCACGCGGTTCATGTTCACGCGTTTTACAACTCGTTTCAGTTTCCAGTTGCCAAAAACACTCGTCATCGTACCGCCATATTTCCGGTTGTCCCGGAATGGCGGCCCGCGTACGTATGAGTGAATAAAATATAAAAGCATCAATATTTGATAAAAACAACGAGCGCCGTAATGCCGGCGGTAATATGCCAGCCGGGCCAGGTGCGAGGGTGCAGGGGAGGGTGCAGGGGAGAGTGCGGGGGAGGGTGCGCACCGGACCCGCCGGCTTCTGGCTATTGCTCCGTTATTGTTTTATGAGCTAAAGTAACAATTTAACAGCTTCTTTATCAAAAGCATAGAGATTTTGAAACGGTGGTTCTCGGCCATAAAAATAAATCTAACCGTACAAGATAAATTGTATCTAAATAATATAGTATGTTGCAAAGCTGGAGTTAATAAAAAAATACAGCAAAACTCAACACTACAATAATAATAGGTTAGTGTTACAATAGTTAAAAATAATAATAATAATGTTAACTAAATAGACTGTGCATAATTATTTGTAAAGGTCATAAAAGGCGATTCTAATAAAACCGCCCGCCCTGGCTCGGCGACGCGCGAAGGGTCTGGTGCTGCTACGGTCCAGCGCCCGTTGTGACGATATAAAAATACATTCTGTTGAATACATGCCCTGTGACATTTGTGATAAACTTAATGATGTGTGATGAAGATGTAATGGAATTAGGTAACTATATACAGTATCTATTGGATAACGAGTAAACATAACATTGTGACTAAGTATGTACTTAGACCTACTGAATACACAACTCGTAAGAGGATAACATTTTCAAAATTAAAGTGCTTGGTGTCACGTGTTCATAATATATATCCAAACGAAACTCTTATCTTGTTTTAAAGTAATTCGGATGTTGGCTACTTCATTGCGCTCAGCCCATTTTTATACACAACATGCTATTCATAGGAATGAAGAAGGTGTGAAAACCTGTAACAGCGATGAGTTAATTTAAACACACACTGTATGAACAACAGACACAGGCATTAAAAAGTATGATAAAAGGTAAGTACAGTATCAGTTTATTACACGAGACTCCCAACTATACATTGTCACAGAAGGTTTTAGTTTTTACGAGATCATAACTTGCTTTTTACTTTCATAAACGAATCAGTTAGTACAGTTTGCAATAATCATAAAATATTGCATCGAACCTGAAGGTATCGTAATGTAAAATATAACATAAAAAAATATGAAAGGAATAAATATTATCTTTATTTTAAAACTAGCTTTGCCCCGCGAGTGCGTTAGCGTAGAATTTAAATAAATAAAAAATCGGATCTCTGATCCCGGATCCCGTATTTCGGGTCCCGTTTCCCGTTTTTACCGGACACCGTTTGCTGGATCCCGTAGCGCGGATATCCCGGATCTCTTATCCCGAATCCCGTATCCCGGATATCCCGAATCCCATAAAATATAGCCTATGTTACTCAGGGATAATGTAGCATTCTAATGGTGAAAGAATTTTTGAAATCAGTCCAGTAGTTTTTGGGTTTACTCATTACAAACATACATACAAAAATACTAATCTTTTCTCTTTATAATATTAGTATAGATTACAAAAAAAAAGCAGTGGTAGCCGATTGGTTAAACACGCGTCTTGCGGGCTTAAGGTCCTGGGTTCAAACCCTGGCTCATCAATCCTCTGGATTTTTCCAAATCTATGTGTGAATCATAACTTTAATATGATTATCACTTGCTTACGGTGAAGGAAAACATCGTGAGGAAACCTGCATGTCTTTAGACATGAGAAATCTACCAACCCGCACTGGGCCAGCGTGGTTGATTATGGCCTGAATCCCCCTCGCATTGAGGGGAGGCTCGTGCCCAGCAGTGGGACGTTAAAAGAGCTAAATTATTATTATTATAGATTACACCCGATGCTCCGAGGGAGACCTCTGAATGAGCCTAGTTCAAAATATTGACAGCCCTCATCATGTATTAAGTCCGAAATTAAGTAAAAGTAACGTTACTCAATCTACTTAATCAATACTTAACTTAATCACAGACGTATGCTATGCGTGCTCGTACTACGGGTACCGTGCAAGGGACTGGGGTGGTCCCAGCGACTCCCAAACCAGGAAGATATAAACCAAATGTAATTTCAAAAGGGGTTTCTTTAGGCATTACCACATTCCTTAAAAAGTCGCCTCGTATTTATTGCCTTGAGCCGTGGTATTCTTTATCGCCGGCATTAGGAAGTTCCAAAGAGATATGACATAACTTGTGCAAGATGTATGTGACGGGGGCGAGCGGTTCAAATTGCCTGCCATGGTTTATGGTAACGACTGGGAACGTAAAACTTTATAGTGTTTACGGCGGTACGGCTTTTTCTGTTTTGTTACTTATGTTTGTTATTGATATTTTATACAGGGTGTTAGGTTAGACGAGAGACGTATTCAAGCCCATGATAATTATATGTTTACGCGTAACTAAAAAATATATATAAATAAAACATAACATCAATACATGACAGGGAAAACTACACAAATATTGCAAAAAGTTTCGCAACGAGGGCCACCCTGTCCTTGCTAGTGAGCGACCTATTTGCTGTCGTATCAAAGTCCGTCTTCCTCCTTTATCTCTTCATACCTAATTTCATTTAGATTTGTTTTGTTAAATGGTAGTTCTTTGGATAGTTAGGTCAAAAATTAAGGTTTTTTTTACATATTTGTAATGAGAATCGAACACTGAACACCCTCCTTCAATACGTCCCTCGTTTTATCTAACAATGTTTACGTATGTGTAAGCGTGTGTTTTAAAACGTTTGATAATTTTAATGAACACTCCCAATAATTAACTAGTGTGCTTCAAGATTTTAACAAAAGAAACTATTAAGTTCTTAAGTATCATAAACAAATTGAAAGTTCATATAAGCACAGGTATACGTACTCAGTAGTTAAAAAAAGTAAGTTTAAAAACTAAAACCCGACTACTGAAAAATCGCGCTCTAAAAAGTATGAAACAAGAAAATATTCTCATCTAGAGGATAGCCGTGGTCCGTGTAGGTTCTTTAGGGCCAAATGGCATATGAACACGGACCACGGCTATCCTCTAGATGAGAATATTTTCTTGTTTCATACTTTTTAGAACGCGATTTTTCAGTAGTCGGGTTTTAGTTTTTAAACTTACTTTTTATTTAAATATTTTTGAGTTATAGGTAACAATATATATATTTTTGAAATGTGCTCATCAAGCTCTTTCATTTGATACCCCACACGGTTTTATTAAAAAATGTTATTTTTTTAGTTCATGACATTATGTCCTCTAGAGGGCGCCATATACAATTTTATGTGACGTCACATAGCCTATAACCAGCGCGCCATTAAGCCGCTTCTAACGATACCTCATTTGTCAAACTACGACAAGTAGTTTGGAAGTTAGGTGGGAACAGATGCACATACATACATACATACATACATACATACATACATACATACATACATACCGGTCAAAATCATAACCCTCCGCCGTAGTCGGGTAAAAAATTAAAATGAAGAGTTATTTTATCTTATTACCCGACTACGGCGGAGGGTTATGATTTTGACCGGTATGTATGTATGTATGTATGTATGTATGTATGTATGTATGTATGTTTGTATGTATGTATGTATGTATGTATGTATGTATGTATGTATGTATGTGCGTCTGTTCCCACCTAACTTCCAAACTACTTGTCGTAATTTGAGAAATGAGGTATCGTTAGAAGCGGCTTAATGGCGCGCTGGTTATAGGCTATGTGACGTCACATAAAATTGCATATGGCGCCCTCTAGAGGACATAATGTCATGAACAAAAAAGAAAACATTTTTTAATAAAACCGTGTGAAGTATCAAATGAAAGAGCTTGATGAGCACATTTCAAAAATATATATATTGTTACCTATAACTCCAAAATAATTAAATAAAAAGTAAGTTTAAAAACTAAAACCCGACTACTGAAAAATCGCGCTCTAAAAAGTATGAAACAAGAAAATATTCTCATCTAGAGGATAGCCGTGGTCCGTGTTCATATGCCATTTGGCCCTAAAGGACCTACACGGACCACGGCTATCCTCTAGATGAGAATATTTTCTTGTTTCATACTTTTTAGAGCGCGATTTTTTAGTAGTCGGGTTTTAGTTTTTTCACACTATAATCATAAATAAATGGATTTTTGAAACATAAAGGGATAAACGTAGCGATAAAAATGAAAGGTCGTTGGTTTTCACATCGCAGACTAGGGACACTGGATGCTGTATGATAGACTGATGACGCGACACGCGACGACACGACGTCGGTCGTCGACAGGGAGAGATTGGATGACTAAGTAGCGCCATCGATCGACGATCATTCCGATCGTAACGATGTGGTTGGTTGGGAGATTGACGATGATGGACTGATCGAGACTGACCATGTAGGATGTTACAAATGGAGGATATCCATGAAGGACAGTATAAATATCTTATGCAGATTGATGATGTCAAGTCTTTAGAAATAACAGGATTTTTTGTACAACTATTTCTTTTAAAGGTTAGGTAATTGATAATTCTATTTGCCGTCTCAACTAAGTGAAATATACAGGCTGACTGGTTAAACACTTTACATATTGAAGGACATGATAATTTATGGTATAATGAAAAGTTAAAAAAAAAAAAACTTGAAATAACTCCAGAGAAAACCTTAATTAAATTAATGTGCTACAACTCCGAAATTGTGGACACCGCTTTCGCTAGTACGCGTGTTCTGCGTGAACGGAGTTAATGCCACTTGATAGGTACGTCAAATCAAGAAGATACGATGATACGATATGACCACGCTTATTGTTTTGAGTGGATAATTAAAGATAAATTAGTCAAATATTAGGCACCTATTTTTTTACATAATTATAACGAGAATCGAGTACTGAGCACTCTATATCAATATGTTAAATGTTCAACCAGTCAGCCTGTATATTATGCTAGAGGAGTCACGTCAATTGTTGAATGGCTAGGATGGGGAGTAAACCCGGAGCTGTTCGGTTACGAGGGCGGCCCCTTTAACCACAAGGTTTTCAACGCTATGACTTCCGACGTTATTTAGTCAGAAACTCGTATTGTTCCATAAATCAGGTGAATTTATACGGCGTTAAGCACAGAGCTGCAAATACTCAGTTAGTATGCTTGCAAGAGGGACTACAACTGTTAGTGGCGTATAATCCGGTGTATTAACAAACAACAAACTTAGGGCGTTGCCGCTGCCGCCATGCCGCTGCCGCTGCTGGCGGGAGCCTCTAGGAAGCGACCGAGTTGTATAGTAAAAGAGTTTCACTAGATTTTATAATAATAATAATTTATTCAATAATATACATACATAAATTTCAACATTGGTATTCTAAATGTAGGCAGCAGCCTGGATCCGGAGTGTAGTTTTTGTAGATAGCAATAATTACTCAGTACATAATGTGCATCTAATAAATCAATACTTCTCAAGGTATACCCCTTTGGGAAATACCGGCGTGCAATGATATATAGTGTAGCTAGTGAATATCCATCCAATCGAGTGCTCATTCCTTGAAACATCTCCGTGCACCACACGCGGGAAGGTTGGGGGTCGCCTCATAAAGTTGGCAGCGGGCCGCGCCGTCGGGTTGCCGGATATAAAACTAGTGACCCGGTGAGCAAATATAAAGCGAGGGAGCGACTGAACATCATCAGATTATTTGATCATACACCTCACACACATCAACGCTTCCTTTACTTTAATACATTCTCAAATGCCTAAATTCTAAAGCACCATATTAGCATCAAATTAATTGTATCATTCACCGCGGGAGAGAGACCTGCAGTCCTGAAATACAGGGTTGCCCTAGTTTAGGCTCCAGTCCACTCCATAAATAATTTTAAGTTAATACTTAAACTCTGTTTAGAAATAAGCTTTAGTTATGATCCTACTCTTTGTTAAACTACGTAGCTTTTCAAATAACGTGGAATTTTTTATTTATATGTTAGTCGCCGAGTGGTTTTATTATATAAAATCATAATAGTTTTACCCTTTGTGTCATCTTGTTATATTAACCATGCATATAGAGAGATTAAAACTTAATGGCGGCTTTACGCATTACTTAACTATAGTAAGGCATCCAATTCACTGGTAACTCAGGACTGTTTGTGTCAACAGCGTCACAGTAACCACCAGGCCGGCAGTTCTATTCCTAATAGTCACAATAGTCGGAAACTATTATAACATTATTCGATATGAGTGAGTGCAGCTACTGTTGCAATAACGTGCCCATTCTCCGCTCCAAGCTCCATGTGTAATGATATCGCGGTGGGTAACTGCGGCAATCGATCACGGGGCCACGTGTTAAGCGCCTCTATAACACTGTTAGTGCTATAACGAGCGCGCCCCGGAGTAAGTAATATCAAATAGTGTTACATGATATAGGTACGCAGTCAACGTGACACTTGAGAGCATTATGTTACCTAATAATATGGTGGAAAACATTTCAACTAAAGAGAATGGTTAAATGTCTTTACATTTCTTGTCTAAAACATTTTCGAAACGAATTTCAAGATGATAATATTTTTTACGTAATTTCATTAAACCTTGTTATAATTAACGTATCTTATGCCGTGACGTAACGTGTGCACAATGTGTCGTAGTACCTACAGAATGAGGGAGGGGTAGTACCCGTGGGGCGCCGCGGCAGTGTGTGGCTGCAGGCAGTCCACTCCATTGTATAGGGAAACAGGATCGGAATGGAAGGTACTCGTCGAGTGTAGAGACGGACGGTGTAGCAGTACTATCGATAGATGCTCACCGACGTTATGCCAAATAACTTGCACCAACCTGATAGAAGTTATTTAAATATGTGTCAATGTCAACTATGTAAAATAACCTCTTGAACTGATTCACAGAACTTACAGCTATGGTCTATATTCCACCCAGGCTTGTTATTATTCTGATGTGTTTACAATAGACCGAGTCACAATAAAATAAATCTAAAACAGCTTAGACATCATAAGTAATACATATTTAGTTCAGTCGTTGAGTTTCAATGTGCGTGCCCATCTCTAGTACCCCGGGAGCGGCACTCGCACTCGCACTCGCTCGGTGCATATACAAAGTACTCTGTGCTCGGCGCGGGCGGCGCGGCGGCGGGCGGCGGGCGGCGGGCGGCGGGCGGCGGGCGGCGGGCGGCGCTTCTTTTGATCACCGCTCTTGTTATGTTTCTGACGGGACCTAATTATTTCACGACACTTCCACCACTCATAAAACATTTTCAGCCTTAATTTGAACTTGAGATATGAAGATGAGATTTTCTGCTTAAGACGATACAAGAAAAAAATGAATTTTAGTTTCGGGGTGTGGCTAGCGTCGCGTGAGCTGCCGAAGGATATATCCCTCTCGCTTAGCTAGGACAGAACAGCTATGGAGTAGACTATAGTATAGTTATTTTTTGAAGGAACAATATTGTTTAATTCGTACAATTAAAATAATATGTCCCAGTGCACCTTTTAAAATAGATGAAATGGATGAAAATATTCAAATATATTTTTTTCGTTTTATATGGGATTTTTATGTCGAGTGTATTTGAAAAAAATAATTTAATTTCTATGTTGTTTTTATTGCTGAAGACAAAGTAAGTCAAAAGAAGACAAACGATACCTACAATATGCTGATAGATACGTATAACAATATTTCGATCGTATAATAGCCTATAACCAGCGGACGATCCAGACGCGTCCAACGATATCTCATTAGTCAAATTATTATGATAAAAATAGTTTGGACGTTATACGGGAGCAGATGAACATACATACATATCGGTCAAAATCATAACCCTCCGCCCACCGTAGTCGGGTAAAAATGTACATACTCTGTGTCAGTGACTGACTGCCGGATATGAGTATCTTTTTCATGTTTAATAATAAATATTTCTATTACCACCTCTGCCTACCCCTTCGGGAAAACCAGACGTGATGGTGTGTTATCGAGTATTTGGGGTCGGTGCCAATCTATCTTCTTACTTTTATAGTAGGTAGACTTGGCATACCAAGATTGGCACCGACTTCAAATACTCGATAACACACCATCACGTCTGGTTTTCCTGAAGGGGTAGGCAGAGGTGGTAATAGAAATATTATTTCAGGCTTTTTAGTGCATCAGGTTTTTTTGAAGTCGGTTTTTTTTTTTATAAAAATAATTTTATTTCACGATTTTTAGTGGCGCCATACCAATGAACATTTTGGCATATTGAACCGTATGAAGTAAGCCCAACAAAAGGTAACTGCTGTAAATCGTTGAAGAATTCCCTCGTCTGTGTATGGTCTCCATCATCAGACATGTAATGGCACTTATAAACGATATGGATGCAAAGTTCCCATCAATAGAAATGAATTAAGCCCAAACACCAGGTAATTGCTGTAAATCGTTGAGGAGTTCCCTTGACTGTCCTACGTCTTCATCATCAGACCCCTAATGACAGTCACAACCCATCCAGGTGTAAAGTTCTCATCAATACAAATTAATCAAGCCCAAACACCAGGTAATTGCTGTAAATCGTTGAGGAGTTCCCTCGACTGTCTTTCAGCTCCATCATCAGATCGACTCCAGACCTTCATAAAATAGTAGTGCTTTAAAATAGTTTAAAATTACAAACGCACTAGTCGCCCCTACGATTTTCGAAGGTTCCCCTCGATTTCTCTGGGATGCCATCATCAGATCCTGGTTTCCTTATCATGGTACCACCGCTGGAATATCTCCTTTCCAACAAAAAAAGATTCATCAAAATCGGTTCATAAAAGACGAAGTTATCCGCGAACACACATAAAAAATATATATATATATATATATATACGGTCGAATTGAGAAACCTCCTCCTTTCTTGAAGTCGGTTTAAAAAGTAGCCTATGTTCTCCGCCAAGACCCAGTCTATCTCCATACCAAAATTCATCAACATTGGTTCAGCGGTTTAGCCGTGAAAAGGTAACAGACAGAGTTACTTTCGTTTATAATATAATAGATTGAATAGGACGGACAAACATTTTCCTATCCATATCTGTAATGTTATTTTTTACGATAATTTATTGATGTATGATATATTTATTACTTGCCCATCCATACCTACAACAAACGCAATAAAGCGACTCCATTGTTTTGACAAGCAATGTATTCCCACTGTCGGCCCAAGACCATGCTGCAAGTATATAACAGTAAGCGAAATAGGGAGTTTTTACAGAAATGACACGAATAACTATGAAATGACAAGAGATGACACAAAATGACAAGAGATGAAAAGAAATTACACAAGACAAGGAAAAGCAAACGAAAATCACGCTGCAGTGCAGGTCATAGGTTCGATTCCTGTCCAGGACATGCATTTGTGTGCATGAACATGTCCGCATGTCCCGAGTCTAGGTGTAATTAAGTGTATATTTAGTTTGTATTTACAAACAAAAAGTAGTATATGTAGTAATATCAGTTATCTGGTTTCCATAGTACAAGCTCTGCTTAGTTTGGGATCAGGTAGTCATGTGTAAAAGAATTTCCAAGGATATTTATTTATTTATCATAGGCGTCGGCGGACTGTAAATACTGTACTGTACCTGTAATGTGGCACGACCGTAATATTTTTTCGTAATATTTTTTAAAAAATCCTTCACAGGTCCGACGTCGAACAAGTCCGAGCGGACACTGACAATACAAAGTTAGAGAGAGACATGGTTAGTTCAAGTACTTAAAATGTGAGATGGCGATATTGTGCGCGCGCTCGGAAATAAACAACGTAAGCGCCAAACCACATTTACTTGAATTAAAAAAAAACTACTTCATGAATTAAAATATGGTTGAAGGGTAGTTTAGATATCATTATTTGCTATGTTTTAGAAATAATTTCGTGATCTAAATCGTAAAAACATCGTGGTAGCAAGGAAAATTGTAAATAATTAGAGCTCATTTCATAATTTTTTTTTATCGAGAAAATTTCATCAAATCGTGATTTGGATTTAAAGATACTCAAGATAATATAGTCAAAAATCATACATCTAAATATAAGATTCCTAGTCCACATACTTACTTAAAGAAACAGTAGAATAGAAAATCAACCAAATTTCGAACCCTCCTCTTAAGATTATATTTTTAATCAACACTTTTGTTTTGATGTTTAAGTCAGGAATATAGCTATGCAATTATTGGTAAACTTACATAATTTAGTTTATGATTATTGTTTTTCAACAATAATAGTAGTGTCCTAATTTATTTGAGTGAGTTACGTCCGCAGTGTGGTTTTTTCCTGCTGGTCTAATCAAAATTTGAATGATGCAGATAATTAGTGCTCCATCTCGTGTAAATGTGCCGAAAATTTTAAATTTGTGCCTATAGCCGTTTTGGAGTTATTCACGAATATATGATCTTGCTGGCGTAACGTTACCGCAGCAGTGTGGTTTTTTCCTGCTGGTCTAATCAAAATTTGAATGATACAGATAATTAGTGCTCCATGTCGTGTAAATGTGCCGAAAATTTTAAATTTGTGCCCCCTAAGGTTTCAGAGTTATTTCAAATCTTGCTGGCGTAACGTTTTGCGAATTCCTGTATCTCAAAAACTGTTTGGCACACAATCATGATTTTTCGTACACACATTAGTGTTAATTTGTGCCCATTTGTGACAGTGTCATATTTCAATAAATCAGAAAGGTTCGGGTGTTATAATATTTTTCCTAAAAAAACTAAAATAGCTCCTAGCTCTTAAACTGGGAAACCTAGAAACCAAATGTTAGTGCTAGCTTGTATTTCTTATGGATCCTAAGCATTCCTATAATGATCGTAAGCCTACTCCAAGGAATTTACGATTTATTACGATTTTATTGCTATCTCGCGGTGAAATTATTTAAACCCTAAATACACGAGTTTCTTATGTTCCGATTACTTTTATTAATATACAAAAATTAGTGCCCTACTTCAAATATACGTGTACCAAATATCAGCTCTGTAAACCTTATAATTAAAATATTATTAATAAATAACCATCACGAAGCGCTTTCGGTGGTTAACTGACGGAATTGGAATGTATAGAAACAAGCGAACGCTCCGTACTTCAAGCCATCCTATTTCAATTGACAGTGTTGTAATGAGTACAGACGCGTACATAATACTTTGGAGTGTATTTATAAACTATTAAATAAGGTAAATAAATGTATAATCACAGGGTATGCTGAATTTAAATATGTAGGTACCTTCCTTAATATTCCTTTTATGTTTCGTGTAGCTAAATAAGCTTTAACTAATAACACACAACAACAGTAAAAGTATCTTCTTTTATATATTTCTAGAGATAAAAAATCGACGCTTATAAACAGCAATACGACTTTGAAAAATAATATCCATTCTTTAAATCTAAATCATTCACCATCATCGAGATATAAAACGAATGAACACTTATAAATATTAGTATTTTCAACAATTATAAACAAACAAAACATTACTTCATTGACACAACATCAAAATATAAAAATAATGTAGGTACTTACATTAAACAAAAAATATATCTTGATATTAGAAATAATAAATAAAACTTATGGTAGTAGCACAGTACAAACAGTGAGCGGACGAAGGGGTCTAGACAGGGGGCAAGGGTAGGAAGTCGAGTTTAACCATTACAAAGAAAATATAAAAATAAATATTACTCATTCACTTTTCTACAGAACTGTTAGCACACAGCCAATTTATTGTATACATTTAAGATGGTAGGCGGTATGTATCGGGCGGCCGCATTTTTCAACTCATTTTATTTGGTCGGTTAACCATTGAAAGTTTGTCATGGTGTTTTTTATTAATTATTTTATAATTATAAGGTTTACAGAGCTGATATTTGGTACACGTATATTTGAAGTAGGGCACTAATTTTTGTATATTAATAAAAGTAATCGGAACATAAGAAACTCGTGTATTTAGGGTTTAAATAATTTCACCGCGAGATAGCAATAAAATCATAATAAATCGTAAATTCCTTGGAGTATGCTTACGATCATTATAAAAATGCTTAGGGTCAATAAGAAATACAAGCTAGCACTAACATTTGGTTTCTAGGTTTCCCAGTTTAAGAGCTAGGAGCTATTTTAGTTTTTTTAGGAAAAATATTATAACACCCGAACCTTTCTGATTTATTGAAATATGAAACTGTCACAAATGGGCACAAATTAACACTAATGTCTGTACGAAAAATCATGATTGTGTGCCAAACAGTTTTTGAGATACAGGAATTCGCAAAACGTTACGCCAGCAAGATTTGAAATAACTCTGAAACCTTAGGGGGCACAAATTTAAAATTTTCGGCACATTTACACGACATGGAGCACTAATTATCTGTATCATTCAAATTTTGATTAGACCAGCAGGAAAAAACCACACTGCTGCGGTAACGTTACGCCAGCAAGATCATATATTCGTGAATAACTCCAAAACGGCTATTGGCACAAATTTAAAATTTTCGGCACATTTACACGAGATGGAGCACTAATTATCTGCATGATTCAAATTTTGATTAGACCAGCAGGAAAAAACCACACTGCGGACGTAACTCACTCAATTTATTTTTGTCTCAGATTCAATTGAGTCACTTTTGACGTAAACGAACTTTAAACTAAACTCCTATAATAATGATAAGTTGAACACGGTTCAATGATTATTAGGGACAGTATTTTAGGTTCTGTCTTTATCACACGAGGCACGTATCAATACATCAATAAATACTGCCATGTCAGTTCATTCATCACCTATACACACGTCCTACATTGTAGATACAAAATATTTCAATGGGCGCCGAAAATCCCCTCGCGACTAGTTCATAAAAAGCCCTTTGGATGTACAGGACGGGTCATTAGTGATCTTTATCTGGTCCAGATCGCCGGGTCCGCGCTGCCCGCCGCCCGCCCAGCGCCACGCCGCCGCCCGCCCCGCCCCGCGCCGCCGCCCGCCCCACGCCGCGCGAGGTCCACGCTAACGAGCGCCGCGCCCGCGCCGGTCCCGTCAAGGCGACGGACGCGACGCGGTCGGCAACTTTACTGTTATGGTAATTGCGAGCCTGAGCAAGTTGTTCGTTGTAAAATGTTGGGGAAAGTAATTTTTATTATGAAGTCAAGATGGACGCTAAGAGAGAGTTCTGACGAATGTTGTCGTAAACTTTAAGTTTCTGATGAATCATTTATTCGTCGATCGTGACAAAGGGGTAGAACAGGGAACAGCTGCAATATTCAACAGAGTCCTGTTCCGAAGGGTTATTTTATAGACTTAGCTATTTCATTAGGATGGTTATATTTTTTTAATTTAACCCTTGTATTGTAGCCCATTATTGGATCAATGCAACGTTCTGTCTGTGCGAAATCTTGTAGGGAATCTGAAATTATAATGACTCATTAACGCTCCGATCGAAACTCATCAAAGGCGGCGTCTTCATCAGGCGCATGCCTCGCGCGAGCACTCACTTTTGAAGTCGGAACGCATAGACGTAATGTCATAATATGAGTGCTCGGGTGAGGCATGCGCGCCATATGGACACATCTAATGAAACTCAATGGACAGACACGCAGAGTATTCTATTTGAAGCGAGTATTAGTAGGTACCTATACACAATCCAGCTTTCACTGGTGCCGCCGGACGACTGCTATTTGAGTTTCATTTCGTATCGGCTCTAATGATCAATAGGTACTTATTAATTCGAGTTATACTGGTATTGATCATAAACTTTTCATATTGGAGGGACCTTTTATTTACATATCGTTGTGAATGCTACCTGTAGATGTATTTATTAAGTATAGGTAGGTACTACAAGTTGTCGATTGTTTGTCACATCAGAAATGTTTCATGTTAAGAATTTTAAATAAACATAAACGTAAAGAAGTAAACAATGAAAAAAAATTGAGATTAGTACTGTAGAACTTGAGAATGAAGTAACAATCGCGAAGTGACTTACGACGTCATAGTATCCCTCTCCATTTCCCGCGAGTTTTCATTTCACCGGTATCTCCTTTTGCATACGAAAGTTCGTTTTGTGTAAAATATTCACAGTTGCCAGCGTAGCGTGGCGTAGCGGGCCGTAGCGTGGCGTAGCGGGCCGTAGCAGACCGTAGCGGACCGTAGCGCTACGATCAACTCGTATCTCTGTATTACAAAACTGTATCTTTCAATATGACGTGTTCAATAGGTAAAGTTATGGCGCGTGTTATTAACGATATTTCTATGAAGACGATGTTCAGTGAGTTAAAGGTATTTAACCGCTGGGATCGGAATCATAAAGGGTAGACATGAAAAATCATAGACGTAACTTGTAGTAAGTGCTTTCACGAGTATGTTATATGTATTTGCCAAGCTAATTCAATGGTTTAGGAATAAGGATAATCCATATTATATATATATATATGTCAATGGAACACCAACTACAGTGGTTTATTTTCAATGTATAGTAATAATTTTATCCAAATCCCACTCTCAGGAGTCTCAGGGTTGGTACACACATACATGATAGAGAGCACTACATTGATATTATTTTAGTAGATATGGTACGTTAGGAAACATTGCAATCCCTAGACTTGTGCTCAGCGCACCACTACATGCAGCGAAATACACACATCTGTTATCGCACTCGCAATTCGACAATCAACTTAAAGGCCTTTTGTTGCGTATTAATCACCAGAAGATGAGCCGTACTGGCAATACCGTCCTATTTTCAACATTAATTTTCGTGAACGACTAACAGTTTAGTAGGATATACAATTTGGACGGTCTCATGTCTTCCTCTTTCTTGATAATGTCTTTGGAGCACTGTCTTGATAGATATAGTACCTACATACGTCACAGTGATCGCGATCTGTTCGTTGCCAGCAGCTTTGTAATCTTGCAATAGTTTTTGGCACGAGGTGGAACACCTTACTACAGTAATTTAAACCTTAAGGTAGAAATTTAGAGTTGAGTTTGCAAAATCGACGTTAGTTATTGGTTGTAGCAGGAGAGTCGTAAGTCACTCGTTGGATCGTGAGTCGATGTACAGGGTTGGCACGCATGCTATTTAATGTGATAGTGATAAAAGCTGGATACTATTAGCACCTATTAGGTAGTAAGTAGGTAGTTACATTTTGAAAATATTTGTAGTATCGCAAACGTTATTTCAATATGTTTGATAGAAGAGAATGTATACGGGTAGTTTCTTAAGTACGAAAGAAGATTTATAATAAAATCCTGTATGTTAATTTCGAGGTGTGCACCGAGTGGTTTTATTGATCAGTGAGCCTGGCAGCCCTCGCGTCCATGACGGCCGCCGCGGCCGCCGCGGCCGCCGCGCTCCGCCGCCGCCACCGGCATCCATCACACACCTCACTGAGTGACACATGCCATAGTAGAAAAATGGGTAGTAAGTTATCTTCATAGAAACGCACCGCGCGCGGCTTGTATGTGTGCGCCATGCGTATCTATGCGTCGCGCACGCACACTCAAACCAAAACTAAACCCGGTTATCAGTGCGAAACAATGCATGTGATGTTTGAGTGTGCGTGCGCGACGCATAGATACGCATGGCGCACACATACAAGCCGCGCGCGGTGCGTTTCTATGAAGATAACCTACTATCCATATTTCTACTATGCACATGCGCCTCGCGCACACCATCCAACGACCTGTATATTACTAACACTTCAGCCTGTACGCTACAGTGCACTAGTTGCTCACTGTCGGGTGCAAATATTAATCAAGGCATGAATGGTCTTTGATAAATCCTACGCTACAGATCTTATTATCAAATGCCGCGAGTTGATTGCGACTAAAATGTTATTATTTACTAACAGAACCGATGCCTCCTCATCCAATTGAGATGGCATAACTTTTACGAAGGGTAAAATTCACGAAGACATGTTCAACGAAGTCAGTTTATGAAAAGATTATCGGAGGACTATCTATCAGCTTACCACTTAGTAGTCAAAGCAAGCATACTAATTATACGCCACAGCAGTACCAATATAGCAGTATTGAGGGAGACGTTCGGCTGCAGACTTCAATTAGTGCGCTCGTCTGGAGCCGGATTAGCGACGGCGTATTGGCGTAAGATGAATTATAACTACTTCGAATAGTGACTTTAAATTGTATCTAACAGTTACTGAAGTTATCGTTTGAAATACATAGTTATACAGGATGTTAAGCTACACAAAGATATTATTAACTTATTCATCATCAACGCATGTAACTACAAGTTATATATTATGTAGTTAGGCTCAATGTTAGGCTTTTTGAAATTTGCAGTCGTTCTTTTTACCGGTTGAAAGAACAACTACAAATTTCAAAGAGGCAATCGATTTTCAAAATGACAGACCATTTTAGTTTATATATGAGGTAATTACTGTGCATGGTGAATATCTGCATATCACATATGTGTAATGTATGTACAGTACACATATTCGGCTGCAGCCTCCAATTAGCACAATGGCTTGGGAGACGGGATCACTGCTGCGAGCCCGGCACGCGTCTGACGTCACCGTGCTTCGGCCCCGCGGGACGCTATCGATCATTCGCTTGCGGCTCTGTGATAACTTTGATTATTAGTTCGGATGTTCAGGTATTATCAGCATCCATATTTGTACACTTACAGGGTGCTATGTCACGGAACTAAAAGAAATATAAATTAAATACTAATAAGTGACAGACGGCCGAATACTCAAAGGCTACTTAAATATTTAAGTCCCACTTAGCGGTTTGAGACGTCGTTAACTGTCATTTTTTGTATGGCGCGTCAAAGTTAAGCAGCTCTCAAATTTAAGTTGCGTACGAGTATTCGGCCGAGAGTAAACTAAACAAAATTATTGCAAAAAGTTTCGCAACGTCGGCTACCCTTACGCTAGCAAATGATTATATGCGCTGTTTTTTTACATAATAATATACTCGTGTACTTCAATCCGTTTTCCCTTCATACTTCATTTTATGCGTACACTTTTTGTTAATTCGTACTTTATTGGATAATCAGGTCAGAAATTAAAGTAATATTTTTGACATATAACCTCCTTGAATACCGCCCGCGTCTTACTTTATACCCCGTTCAATATTTCACTTTCAGAATTAAAGTTAGGTAGGTATTCGGACCTTCGATGATAGCGCGCCGGGCGCAAGTAAATTGACGTCATTCCAAAAACTGATGGTTTAAAACACGTTGACTTCAATTAAATACCTACAATATTTTCGTGGTCGTCAATGTCGTCGTGTTGGTACGTTTTCTAAACGTTAGTTAGAGTTACAGATTAGGTACGTATTCTGTGGATAGAAGACTTTGTGAAAAATAAAGGTAATAAATCTATGAAGGTTCAAAGGTGATAAGAGTTTCAAGACGGTACTTATCTAAAAACACACTCGCCAAAACTAGCGCTCACCAGCCACCACTCATCATAAGTGCGACAATAAAGGCATGAGCACGAGATAAATGTTCACGCTTCCAGACGCACGCGTAGGCAACGCGGTGCGTCATTGACCGAAGAGGGGAAGGTCACACGTGCGATTGTTCGTCTAATATGGACGACCTATTATCAGATGAATTTAGAAACTGGATTATCTTATGAGTAAGAACATAGTACCTAATAACTGAGTTGATAAAATATATTATTTTTGAATGATTCAAACATTAATCATGTGTGCCGATTTATAACGTGTTTCTACAGTGACAAGCTGCAAAGCAAATCGTAATAAATTCTTAATCAAACGTGATCTTAAGGCATCTAAACCTCAAGTGTACATTTCACCCTAAATATTTTGTCAGCTCGCTGTACAGATATACCTACTCAAGAAACCTGTTCGTCATCACTACGACAATCCACAATAAAGACATGTCAAGATAAACGCGGGTGTCATCCGTCGACTGGTGTCGCGGGTGACGTGTCGCGCGTCACCGCGTCGCGTCGCGCGACATCGATCACCGCGCGACGCGTGAAGGTCGCGAGACGGGCACGTGACGCGCATCCATCATCATGTACCAGTGTACACACACGTTAACAATATTACGGGATTTTAGATGCCGGGTTATTGAATGACTATGGGTTCAGTCAGATTATGTACATGTAAATCAGCAGGCCTTTTTCTCTTCAACGATGAAATTAACTACATACCTACATGCAACTTGTGTAACTTATTGCATTAGTTTTCTTATTGGAAAGAGCGCGCCTCCGTCCATCGCCGCCGCCGCACCGGGCTCGACGCGTCACGCGCGCGGGCCATGTGCGCCAAATGGACCTAGTTTTTATCGGGACTATAATGTTGTCCGAATTCATAAATCGCCGACGAATGAGGGGGGAGAGGGCAAGGCTGCAGGGGGACTAGGTTCGGCACAGTTGGCACGTGAACAGTAAATTAATTTTAGATTGTCGAGATAGTGTAGAGAGTTTTTGAGAAAATTATTGGAAAGATGATATTCTACTATTGATGTCGGTACCGTAGACAGTCGATTACTTAGTATTCGTAGTCGATATTGAAAATATTTGAGAACAGACGCTCGCTTGGCGCAGTGGTTTGAGCGCGCCAGAAGCTAATTTCAGAAACAGCTTTTTCGTAATTTGCCCTGGTCTGGGTGTCAGAGGGATCGCCCCAGTACATTGTATGGCAACCATAAGGAGTACACGCGTTGCTTAGTTTGGGACTATATAGGAATGTTGATATGTCAGTCTGGCGATAATTAGGTATCCCTATGCCCAAGTTATAGTTTATTTTTGCAGTAAGGTTTATTAGACGAGGCATAGGATAGTCGATATTGACAAAAGCATTGACGGTAGATAGTATCAATAAAATCATAATACACCTCTGTTTACTATATCGCACCTGTCTCTAGTTGATGTGTTATCTCTAGATCTAACTCGAGTTAGTTCATTCTCTGTGTTGCACTGTACCCGATTGAGGTCGCGGAGTTATTGCGGTCACGTCTCTCCTTAGAGCGGACTGGAGTGCGGGGGGAGCAGCGCGCGGGGGCGGGGGTGGCAGGGGCGGCGGGGGCGTCAGTTTACACAAGCCGCTCGCGAATGAGGGCTGGTGCAGTCAGACCGGCGATTTGTTAAAGTCCAGACCGATAGATCGAAATGACAGTAGAAGTGATCACTTTTGGCCTAACACTGTCGGTTTATGCGATATCCAATTTGATAGAATGACTGTATGGATAGAATTGAACTCGAATAGAATGGACTTCAAAATCGTCGAGTTAAAACAAAAAATCTAAAAATACAAATCTTGCTGCCTAATACTGTGCAAACATACCTATATTAGTTATCCTACAAGAATGTGATGCATATATAAAAATCAGCCATCCAAATTGAAGTTAAGTAACTCTTATTTTTAGTTACCTTTCTCACTTGGTACCTGCCCAGGTGTCACAGGGCGAACCCCATAAGTACGCAGGTATTCAAAGCACATGATACACTATTGAGAAGGTTTCATCTTACGCATCATCACGTCATCTGACGCGATAATCGATGGGCATCTACTGATTGGTCCACGCCCAGCGGGTCGCGATACATTGCTGCTGTGGAGCGGCGCGCCGGCACGTGATAGAGGTGAACCGTCACTTCGGTCAATAGAAAAAGGTAGACCTTGCGTTGGGTCTTTTGTGTACGGCTGCGGGCTTCGTATGTGATTACAATGTTCGTGAATACCTACTGCTTGACGAATATCTATAATGATATTTACTTTCAAAGGGCAACCCCCGTAAAGACCCAGGTAGCAACTTCAACAATTTAATAAGTTATCTCCGCACTCCGTCCAATCAGGCGCTCCGCGAAGCCGCTACAGCCCTGTTATGATAACATCGAGGGCCGAGCGCCCTTGATCTGTAATCAATTACCCTCAATTTGTTCCCATCACCGCCTGTTGAGAGTGCTCGGTGCCTTCCACGAACAATTAGCTGACGAAATTGGATTTGCAAGTAATTCTGGTTAGATGATGATGTTGCAAAATGCTGGTACCAGGGCGCAAGAAGCGCGAGAAGTGTGCCAACATCCAGAATCCAATAATACAATATGTCAGCTACCGTCAGCAGTGGACTGGAGGTACTTAAAGCCAGGATGATGGGCTTGTAGATATCTCAAATATACTTAGTGTAAATTGTTATGGCCATGGCTAGCCGAGAGACAATGGAAATGAACATTTAATACAATAGCGCATTTGGTAGCCAAATGTATATTTCTAATAATATTGTTGGTCCCGAACGTAAGAGTTGTGCCTGTGTATAGCATTTAATTTTAACGGTGGTTTATCTCATAAACCGTTGCCAAAGCATTTGTTTTTATTTCATTCCCCGAGCAAACGGGAAACAACGTTATGTTATGAGAAATTCTTTATTTATGTTCCCGGTATATTGGGCCGAACCCTTTTGCATTGTATTTAAGGTAATGTAATATAAAATCATAATATTGTATACACTTACTTCTATCGTTCTTCATGATATCATATCGTGTCACAAATAGGTAACCAGAAAGGTGCAAAGAGGTTAGATAATATTTCCGAGTACCATAAGTACCCTACCTACAATATAGCGGCTACAGTGTTTGTTGTTCTTTCAAACTCCCGTCTCCACTAGTTTTCGGTGAAATAAATGAATAATTTCAATTAATGCTGTGCGTGTTTCATTTAACTTCACACTGAGGGAGGTGAGCAGAGCGGGTACAATGGAGACCGCCGACAACAAGCCAACACACTCGCGCTCCCGGCGGGCGGCGGCCGAACACTCTGGGTGAGGTGGTCGCGTTCAAACTCATTTATGAATAAACTCAACTAGTAGTGAGCTCTGATTCAGTTTTATAAATGACAAGAGTAGCGATTGAGGTACACCTGAAGTAGCTACCGTGGAGAAGTAAACAATAGTAGTAGTAATATAAGTTAATGCATACTGAGCACCTGTTGACGAGACACACATCCAGGCAGTCACTGTATTAATTAAATCCATTCCTTTTCGCGGTTTCTATATTCACACCCAGTGAATAATATCGCTTATTCGGCTGTGGTTATCCAATCCAGTGGTATTATGAGACTGTTGGTGATAGAAAATCTTTTTCCTCTACTCAATTTACTAAACCAATATTGATAAAACCGACTTCAAAAAAACCTGGAGCACTAAAAAGCCTGAAACAATATTTCTATTACCACCACTGCCTACCCCTTCGGGAAAATCAGGCGTGATGATGTGTTATCGAGAATTTGGGGTCGGTGCCAATCTATTTTCTTACTTTTATAGTAGGTAGACTCGGCATATCAAGATTGGCACCGACTCCAAATACTTGATAACACATCATCACGCCTGATTTTCCCGAAGGGGTAGGCAGTAGTTGTAATAGAAATATTATTTCAGGCTTTTTAGTGCTCTAGGTTTTTTTAAGTCGGTTTTTATTTTTTTATAAAAATAATTTTATTTCATGATTTTTAGTGGCGCCATGCAAACTTTACTTTTTTTTTACTTTACCCCAAATGACCCCTTTGGGGGGTGACTTTTCCAAGATTCCAAAACAAAAGTTTCTTAATTTATTATATGGACTATACATACTACGTTTCAAGTCAATCGGACACAAATATATTTTTCTACCGTACTTCTACCCCTAGTTTCCCCCTTTGGGGGTGGATTTCCGAAATGATTTTTTTACGGGACCAAAACGACTTAGTCACCTACCAAATAACACTTTAAAAAGAAAAATTGGTTCATAAACGTTAGAGATAAACGGTAACTCTCCATACAAACTTCAACACCTCGTTTTACCCCTTGGGGGGGGGGGGGGGGGGGGGATTTTTCCAAAATCCTGAAACATGAGTTTCATTATTTGTTATGCAAAATATACATATTAAGTTTAAAGTCAATCGGACAAAAAATTTTTTTTCAGACGACCTTCAACCCCCAAAATTACCCCCTTAGGGGTTGATTCTAGGAATTATTTTTTTATGGGACCAACTTGGAGCTACGATCTACCGAACTGCAAAAGATTTTTTCAAATCGGTTCATAAATGCCGGAGAAATCGGTGAACATACATAAAAAAAATAAAATAAAAAAAAAAAAAACATACCTACAGCCGAACATAGAACCTCCTCCTTTTTTGAAGTCGGTCAAAAATTAAAATCTGTCGTTACCACAACGACGCGACGTCTGCTTTTTTCTGAAAATTTATATAACTGACTGCCTACTGCTAATTTCATTTTTATATTTTTTGTTATGGTGTTGTATTATACGTCGTTATAAGAAGGATCTCGCATATGGGAGTCGATTGCGTGGCAAAACAAATGTCCCGGTAGGGAAGTTACTGTGGCACCTGCGTCCTCCCCCTCCCCCTCCCCCTCCCCCTCCCCCCGCGCGCTGGTGGCGACACTGCCCGCCACACACCCTTGTTTGCTTTATGGCTGAGGACAAGAGAGCTAATTGAAAGTTGTAATTAAAAAAAAATATGTGCCCATCGACAAATACGGAGTTTGAAAGAAACTAGAAGCCACGTAGCGTGGGTAACGAGAATAGAGTTTCAAGCTGTTTTGTCGATCTACTCTGGTGCTGGTGCCGGTGTTAGTGCCGGTGCTGGTGCTGGTGCTGGTGCTGGTGCTGGTGCTGGTGCTGGTGCTGGTGCTGGTGCTGGTGCTGGTGCTGATGCTGATGCTGTTGGTACGCAAACTAAACTTGAATAAACTAAATGTAATGCGATCCTTCTATGGTCGTATTGCCACGTCTCGTCATATTCATAACTCAGTCTAGTGAAGAGTGATCATCGGATTAGCCGGTAATGAAAAGATTTAGAAGTGACATTATTCACCTCTTACTCATAATGCAAGTGAAACAGGAGCTCAAATCTATTCACCGACTCTAGCTCCTATAGTTGGAGCGTAACATTACTGATATTAGCTCAATAAGAGCAAGTTAGACACGACCGCGGCCGCAATAATAATCCAAATTGAATGTCTTGACGCCAGTTGGGGGGGCAGTTATTGCCACTTGGCCACCGGCGCGGGCGGGCGGCGCCACCACTTCATGGGGTACCTAGAGGATTGCTAAAGATGTAGGTACCATGACGTCATGTTTAGGAGATTGAAGGATGTCCCGAGAACGTTAAAAAGTGCACTTGCTGAGTGTGAAGTCATTTCGGTGGATCGGACCGGAAACTTTCCATACCTATACTACCTACTTACTTTTGTATATTGCATGGGGCGATAATATATTGAACAAATGCACCCAAATAGCCCCCAAACTGGGTTTTCAAGATGTGTTTTCCTTTTTGAGATCCCAAGTTTGTACTCAAATAGCCTGGTTACCCTATTCTAGTTCCAGTGGCAAGCACTAGTGCACTACTGCAAGCCATTGTGTGTAGCAACATGCGCTCACAATGGTGCTACGTGGAATGGCGGCGGCATTACGGAATGAACCGGCCGACTCTTAGTATTGTGCCCACTGCCGTGAATACGACTGCTCTACTGAAAGAAACTAGCTGAAAGAGTAGCCTGTACAAAACAGCCTCTACTTACCTGTGGCTAGAGTATTTTAAATTTATATTCAACACCAAGGTAACCTGTGGTAGTCTCACTAGTTGGATCCAGGAGGTTGCAATCGTTCCTTGTCAATCATTGTAATCAGCCAAATCAGGGAACATTTTGAACCTACGATACAAAAACAGGAACAACTTCCAAAGAAAAATAAATACTGTGTATTTTTATCGACTTCCATTCATATTCTCCAGTTTCCAAACCTATAAAAGCAAATATTCATGGCAGCCAAAAGGGCTACCGTACAGCCATTACGTACTCTGAATTGCTAACGTTTCGAGCCGAGCCCGGGCTTTTATCCTTGTAATCAAACATTCAAGCCCTGCCTAGGGTTCCAGGACCTTTGCACATTGCGGTAAAAATGTACATTTTAAAGCGATATCGAATGTGTGATTTTGACACGTGCGGGGAGATGCACGGAGGGGTGTTATGGTACAATTGCGCCGCATTACCGGCTGATCGATGAGGAGGGGCGCGGGCTGGGAACATACGGGCAGCGGTTAGAGGCGCGACCGCGTCGGCCTAGCTGACAGAGCAATCCCGCCATCGACAGATCTCTTTGTTCCATTGACAGGTCTGCACCGCGGAGAATGAGATTATTTCGTTTCGTGGTCGCCGATTACATCGTCGCCGACGCCGATGCAACTGTCTTCCCAACATTCAGGTTGACGGGGAGGCGCCGGAGTGGCTGATGGAAATAACCGTCAACAGTTGCTAATAAACACAACGGATATAGGAATTAGGTATAATGCATGGTATAGCATTGCTTCCTTCGTGTGCCTGTCTTCGCGCGTGGTGTAAAGCAAAGCGTTTTCGCTTGTAAAAATATTCTCGCTATATTGCGACCCACGCCCCGCAGTCCGCAGATACGGCGCAGCGGAGTTATTTGTCAGTGTTCGCATAATATTTGATGTCACCTTGTGTACAAGCGTCGTCATCGAATTCACCTTGATATTCTGTCCAGCCAGACTATGCAGTAGTACCTAACCTACATTAGTCATTGTCGCTGGGGCACATGGAAAAAACATTATTAAATGTTAAATAGACCGGTCTTCAAGACTACAGCTAAATCGATTTAATTTAATTTATCAGAAACTTTATCCAATCTGCATTGTAAGCCTATATTAGACAGAAACTAAAGAAACATTGAATTATTCTATTCCAACTGTTGTGACGAAACGTCAAATAATTTCTCATCTACAAAAAATAATTCGATGTGCGAGTCGTCCCGGGCGGGCTGCAACTTCCCGGTATTTATGTAATGATGTAATGTAATCTTGCGTGCTTGCCGCCCGCGCCGCTTGTGCCGACTTGTTTCGTGTAATTTTGTGGTAATTGTCTACCAATAATTGTTGAGCGGTTACAACGTTGGGTGTATTGTTAATTGGCTGAATAAGTATACCATTTATTTTGATGGAGAACAAACACTACAATATCTCCGTAGTCTCTGACGTACGAATACGTTGTTCTCGGGAGTAGTTGAATAACACCTCAAAGACAATATTTTGTTCGAGATATAAATTTCTGTCATGCTTCGTCTAAGTTCTATTGATTTTGAATAAGGCGTTCCAAAGCCAGCAACAAAAACTTCCGCGTCTAGGTACCTAACACTGTCGGCGATTATAAGACATATTTTCCTAAAATAACAGCACCATAAATATAGATCGCACTGTCAAGCCTTAAGAGAGTTATCTGTTAAAGCCGATTCATCTCGGAGCTAGTTTCCAGTCCGTGTACCAGGGCGCGTGTCGGCGGCCGGGGCGGGCGGCGCTGCGGGCGGCGCCCGCGGGGGCATGTGCCGCCGACTGCCGAGTGAGTCGGACACGGCCGGACTACGACATGTATGATGTAGCCACGGTGTAGTTAGGCGAGGGCTAGGCTTGGAGGTTGCTGGAGTAGACGACATCCTTTCAGACACAAGCCTTCACTTGTTATAATGGCTTCTCGAATTTATCAATTGGTCAATAATTTTAAGTGCAATAGTCTAAAGAAATGCCAGTCAACAAAACAAATTAACTTAGATAATTGATTGGTCGAGCCTCGTCACTGCAAATTAATATGTTACACACATTTGTAATAACAAAACCAAAGGTTATTCATAGGAAATTCCACTACCACAACACGCAGCGAAAGGCATCGCTAGCGCGGCCTCCGTGTCGAGGCACAAGGCATCAATAAAAGGCATAAAGCCGCGGCCGAGGCGGGTACAGCCGGCAATAAAACACAACTGCCACGAATCAACTTCCCCCTTGACGATTTAAAACAACCCCTTGCTGTGGTTAAGGTGTCTAACTACTGCAGTGTAATTTGATCATTTAATATCTTAAATCGTGCGTGAGATTACGAAGAAGATTCTACCAGTGTCTCGAGTGACGTCATCCTTGGCACGGATCCGTAATATCAGCATGAAACCCAACTATGCTTTAAAACCAGCGCAACATAGATAGATACTAACTTTGCTTATTTACTGCCTAACTGCTGTGGGCATTATTATATGTATACCTATTGAATACTATTACTCGTAAACGATCTAACTGAAAAGTCACTAGACTAGTTATATCCACCCTGGGGCGAGTTGTATCTAACGGACGTTTAAAAGAGATTTTGACACTTTTATTTTGTATAATAAACTCACAATCATGAATTCCTTCACTGCGAATAAATGATAGTTTTTCGCAGGAAATATGAAAGCTTTATGAATAATAAAAACAACAACAATGTGACTCCGCAAAGCGGAGAGCGACTAATCGGAGCAGCCCTGGGCCAGGCTAGCTGCAGGCTAGCCTGGCCCAGGGCTGAAACTGCATGTTATAAGCAGAGAGCGGCTAATATGATCAGCCCTGGGCCAGGCTAGCCTGCAATACAGGCTGAAACTGCATGTTATAAGCAGAGAGCAGCTAATATGATCAGCCCGGGGCCAGGCTAGCCTGCAATACAGGCTGCAACTGCATGTTATAAGCAGAGAGCGACTAATCGGAGCAGCCCTGGGCCAGGCTAGCCTGCAATACAGGCTGCAACTGCATGTTATAAGCAGAGAGCGACTAATCGGAGCAGCCCTGGGCCAGGCTAGCCTGCAATACAGGCTGCAACTGCATGTTATAAGCAGAGAGCGACTAATCGGAGCAGCCCTGGGCCAGGCTAGCCTGCAATACAGGCTGCAACTGCATGTTATAAGCAGAGAGCAGCTAATATGATCAGCCCGGGGCCAGGCTAGCCTGCAATACAGGCTGCAACTGCATGTTATAAGCAGAGAGCGACTAATCGGAGCAGCCCGGGGCCAGGCTAGCCTGCAATACAGGCTGCAACTGCATGTTATAAGCAGAGAGCGGCTAATCGGAGCAGCCCTGGGCCAGGCTAGCCTGCAATACAGGCTGCAACTGCATGTTATAAGCAGAGAGCGGCTAATCGGAGCAGCCCTGGGCCAGGCTAGCCTGCAATACAGGCTGCAACTGCATGTTATAAGCAGAGAGCGGCTAATCGGAGCAGCCCTGGGCCAGGCTAGCCTGCAATACAGGCTGCAACTGCATGTTATAAGCAGAGAGCGGCTAATCGGAGCAGCCCTGGGCCAGGCTAGCCTGCAATACAGGCTGAAACTGCATGTTATAAGCAGAGAGCAGCTAATATGATCAGCCCGGGGCCAGGCTAGCCTGCAATACAGGCTGCAACTGCATGTTATAAGCAGAGAGCGACTAATCGGAGCAGCCCTGGGCCAGGCTAGCCTGCAATACAGGCTGCAACTGCATGTTATAAGCAGAGAGCGACTAATCGGAGCAGCCCTGGGCCAGGCTAGCCTGCAATACAGGCTGCAACTGCATGTTATAAGCAGAGAGCGACTAATCGGAGCAGCCCTGGGCCAGGCTAGCCTGCAATACAGGCTGCAACTGCATGTTATAAGCAGAGAGCGGCTAATCGGAGAAGCCCTGGGACAGGCTAGCCTGCAATACAGGCTGCAACTGCATGTTATAAGCAGAGAGCGGCTAATCGGAGCAGCCCTGGGCCAGGCTAGCCTGCAATACAGGCTGCAACTGCATGTTATAAGCAGAGAGCGGCTAATCGGAGCAGCCCTGGGCCAGGCTAGCCTGCAATACAGGCTGCAACTGCATGTTATAAGCAGAGAGCGGCTAATCGGAGCAGCCCTGGGCCAGGCTAGCCTGCAATACAGGCTGCAACTGCATGTTATAAGCAGAGAGCGGCTAATCGGAGCAGCCCTGGGCCAAGCTAGCCTGCAATACAGGCTGCAACTGCATGTTATAAGCAGAGAGCGGCTAATCGGAGCAGCCCTGGGCCAGGCTAGCCTGCAATACAAGCTGCAACTGCATGTTATAAGCAGAGAGCGGCTAATCGGAGCAGCCCTGGGCCAGGCTAGCCTGCAATACAGGCTGCAACTGCATGTTATAAGCAGAGAGCGGCTAATCGGAGCAGCCCTGGGCCAGGCTAGCCTGCAATACAGGCTGCAACTGCATGTTATAAGCAGAGAGCGGCTAATCGGAGCAGCCCTGGGCCAGGCCAGCCTGCAATACAGGCTGCAACTGCATGTTATAAGCAGAGAGCGGCTAATCGGAGCAGCCCTGGGCCAGGCTAGCCTGCAATACAGGCTGCAACTGCATGTTATAAGGCGAGGCGTCGGCACGGACAGTACGGAAACGGCAAATTAAGTCATCGCTCTTTCTTAACGATTTAAACTTGGTTTGTTGAGGGGCTTGGAAATAAACGGTCGTCTACAAATACAAATAGGAAAAGATTTTCCGCCAAAATTACTGAGATTTCTACCTAGTTAACAATGGTTTAAATGTTAATGGTTACAAAGCATTTCTAGAAACAAAAGTAATTTGTAATGTTGTTTGTAATCAATGTAAGTCAATGTAAGTCTGTCTATAAATTTTGGGGTGAAACTATAATTATAAAGGCAGAAAAGGCACTTATAACGCTGCTATATTTTATTTACCCTTGCACACACACACACACTACGCCACTTTGAAACACAATTAAGCTATAACTGTTTTTATTTGCTATATGTAGATCCCACTTTACAAGCTGGCTATTAGTAATATAGCATATAGTTGGCACAGACTGCCAACAAAAGTGTCCCCAACTACGGCATCGGCAATCTCCGAATGGATTAATTTCATACCATAGTAAAGGAGCATTCTATTCGAACCAATAAGCACACGTACACTACACTGAATTTTATTCAGAACTTTCAACTCTGGTAAGTAAGTAATTGTATTATTTATCTTTTATCGAATGCATCCACAAGCACTTTAGTAGCTCTACCACGAGTTTATACTTCCGATAGTCGTTATCGTACATCTACGTAAAATATTTGTATGGCTAACCAAATAACGTCGGGGACTGTCCGTCCGAGCCCCGAATGGTCCACAACGCTTCTAATAAATGGGATCAGGTCTAGCCGTGTCATTCATATTCGCAGTATTCGCATATGTTTTCATTATCTTATATGAATAAGTAAATTATGAGTTCCACCTTGTATTAACTTTGTAGCCTCCCTCTGGCTAGATGGTGGGAGTTTTGTAATCTATCACAAATGTGAGCACACATATGGACATGATTTAAAATCACACCTGCGCCTCGTTCCCATAAATATTCCTGTTATATTGTGTATTGATTGGTTCCGAAGCTATTTCAACTAGCGTGCAGTAGGTATGCCGCAGGGTGGGCAGCGGGGCGGGGGGAGGGAGGCGCGGGACCTCTATTACATGCATTTAAATCGCAGCATTTAAATGAGCGCTATTCTTCCGCCGCCGGGCGCCGGCCGGCTGGTGAACCGCGCCGGGACACCCCGCAGCGTGTACACGGCACAAACACGTGTACGGCCGCTTTGTAATGAGTACGGGGCTTTATGTATCGCTGAAAGGCTTTCAAGATGAGAAGTGACTGCCGTGAAGGGTATATTCTGAAAACGTTGTCTGAATGTCGGAAAAGTTTAACTATTTCGGCATAAATAAGGGCCACCGCAGACTTGCTACTTTTTGCATAGGCTATCGGCGATTATGCGACTGCATCGCGTTTTGGCGACTCTCTGCGATCGGACGCAGCGACTGCTCCGATACTAAAAGCGACTAAATCGCCGATCGCCGATGTTAAAAGTAGCAAGTCTGCGATGTCCCTAACACGATCGTAAACTTAAAATCAAATTGTATAGTGATGGAACAGGAACGCAATGAAACCGTTCAGATCTAAACTTTACGAGCTATAAACGTGCGCAAATAACACTAACAATCTGCCAGTGAACTGTCTGAAAGCCTCTGATGAGAGAAGAGATAGCTTTTAGTGCCATGAAGAGAGAGTCCGTAATACGTAGTTGGTAGCGAGAACAAGAGTCGAAAGACGTACTATGGGACAAACAAAAGATTACGCATTGGGATATATCGTCCTGAACGCGAGGTATAACAACACGAATAACTGATTCATACGACAAACACTAACATTGCACCGACATGACACCTTCAATGATAAAGTAAGGTTAGGTTAGGATTAAAATTTGATCATCACCAAAATTCTAGACTATTCATCCACCTTATGCATCCACCACGACTGGTATTATGTCGGTAAAAATCCAATGTATTGATCGTTATTTAACATCGACATGCCGAAATATCTTCTATACATATAATAAGAATGTAAAATTGGTCGCGTCTGTACATTCGAAATATTTAAAAAAAAAATAGTGGGGGGGACTTAGATGGACCAGCAGAATTCATTTTTATCATTTTTAGAATTTTTGTCTGTGGGTATGTTTGTATGTTTGTATGTTTGTATGTTTGCTCAGATTTTCGAAAGAGCACAACTTCGAATCCACCGGATGGATTTCAATGAAATTTGGCATGGATGTGACTAATAGTCTAACTTAACATCTAGGATACTTTTTTTTTCGAAAATGTTTAACGTTTCCACAGAAAATTCAAAAAACTACTTAAAAATTTTAAATGTTTGAAAGAGCACAACTTTGAATCCACCGGATTAATTTCAATGAAATTTGGCATGGATATGACTAATAGTCTAACTTAACATCTAGCATATATTTTTTTTCGGTAAAGTTTAGGGTTGCCACAAAACATTCAAAAACTACCTAAATATTCGAACACGCACAACTTCGAATCCAATGGATTGATTTCAATGAAATTTGGCATGGATATGACTAATAGTCCAACTTAACATCTAGGATATTTTTTTCTAAAATATTAGGTTGTAAATTTTTATGACCACACATAAATTCTAGCAAAAAATAAGTTTTAGTTATTGAAATACGTCTATTTAGAGCGGAGCCCTACGGAGCCCTACGTTGTGTATGATCCGACACTATTTTGAATAGATAATCTTAATTTTAATAATAATAATAAATATTTTATTGCTGCGTTCTACAATCTTAAGTTTCGTTTTTCTTAACTAGATGTCGCTATACTTAAAATCAGACAATACCTGCCTTGCACCACATGTCAAAATTTAATATCTTCCTTGCTTCAAGAAATTTAGTTTTTTTATTCCTACGTATAAAAAACATTAAGCAGGTCTTTATATCACGCGGAATCTTAGACGTTAGTTAACTCTGGAATTCATCTCCACAGTACTAATGCCGTAGGGAAGCTACCTACCTAAGAAGTAAGTCTAGAGGACCTGCTGATTTTGAATTAAGTAGTAATAGAAACATAGACATTGAACTCTGAACTCCAACCCCTCAGGAATGATGCTGCTGGGTAACTGCCTGCTTAAAACATAAATCTGGAGGACCTGCTAACTTTGAATTAGCAATGTGGGTATCAAATAGAAACTTCTCAGGCGAGGTCGCGTTTCCGATCCGGCGCTAGAATTTAAGGAAAACATGTAAAATGACTACTTATAAGTGCCCTCCTAGGCCTAAACAAAATAAACGCTTTGACTATTGACTTAGACGATAAACTCCCGACTCTAACTTTTTAAGCACGATGTTGCGAAGTGACTCTTACCTAAGCCGTGAGTCTGGAGCACTCACTCATTTTAAATAAGGAACATGGGTATCAAGTACAAACTTAAACATTGAGCTCTGGAGTCCAACCGCTCAGTCGTGATACTGTGAGTAACTACAGATATAGATAGACGGATACAGATAGACTGGTATAGACAGAGATACTCACCTACCGATAGATTACAGACAGACCGATTCAGACAGACAGATACTTACAGCTAAACTGATACACACAGACAAATAAAGTCAAACTTTTGTTATACAACTAAGGCGCCAGGCAAGCGTACGGCCCACCTGTTGTTAAGCAGTTACCGTACCCTATAGATGCTTGCAACCAAAGGCATCGGTAGCACGTTTCCAACCTGAAGGGGAGTGGGGTTAGTGGGAGGGGACGGGGACGGAGAGGTGGCTGGGTTGCGCTTCCGGCTCTCTCCCTCATCATACGAAACGAAGGTAAATTAGCTACTTGAATGCCGATCTCCACCTTACTGGTCAGACTCTACCACCTTACTGGTATAGACTGGTACAGATAGACAGCCACGGACAGACGAACTCAGACTGATGCAGACTGACGTAATACAGATTAGACGATAGACAAAATTATATTTAAGGGCTTCACCGACTGGACGCGGACGGAGTCGCGGGCACAGCTAGTAATATAATATTATGGTATTCTGGACATTCTGTCATAAGAGTAAAATTACCAAACTAGTGTGTATTCTATTCTATTCTATACTATACTGTGGTGGGAAGAATAGTATTGAAAGCATTACTTCGAATGCTACACAGTAGGCGCCTGGCGCAGATCGTCGTGAATCGCGAATATTAACCGAACAGTAAATATCGACTTGATGCAGCACATTTTTTTGACTTCACGGTCATTCCTACTCCATAATTATTAAGTTTAAAAGAAACTTGCTAGGAATAATCTGATATAAGAGGTTGTATACACGGAACTGGGAAATACGAGCGATGTTGGATGGCGTCCAAGTGCTTAGGTTACGCGGCGCGGCGGCGGCGGCGAGTTGCCGGCTTTATCGACCTTGGCGCCGGAGCCGCCGGCAATAACCAGATCGAAAGCGTCCCGAAACAGAGTTAAACTAGATAGAGTTAGAAATGGTACGTAACTTAAATGGTAGCTAAACCTGTCATGTTGGTCTAAATGAAGCTATCTTCAAGTGCGTCCAAGTGCGAACGAAGAACGACGTAAGTACAACTTGCGCAACAACTTGATTAATATGGGCAAAGACACACAAGGAAACTATTGTTATACTGCGCCCACTTGCTATAAAGAAAATATACATAGCTATGCATTTTTCATTAAGTCAACAGTTAGTTATTTGCGTAGGCGTCGTTCGTCGCTCATTCAGCTTGTGAGCGAAATCGACTTTTTTATAATCAGTACAATAATATGACAACATAACCCGTATTTTAAAAGTCACGACAATGGAGTACAGTTGTGATTGAGATGAATGATCGAGCGACCTCGACGTTGGTTCTTGGGTTATATGTATAACTAAAATACCATTGTAAATAGCAGCTAATTAATATTGAAAATGTTCCCTAACAGAAGGTTGACTTTTCAATTAGTTCCCGTCTTATTAACAAGTAGGAATTGTTTACTTTACAAGGAATAGCAAGCGGGAGTGGCATTGAACGATTCATATTAATTATAGGAACCAGTCTACAGGCGGAAGCGTGTGTCGTCGGCGCTATATCAGTGGTAAGTATAGTAATAGTTAATAGTCATTGTCGGGGAATAAAATCAACTCTAATTTTCAAGTAAGAGTATCACGTGGACGGTGAACGAATCATCGTGAGAAAATCTGCACGATTATCGAAGACGGTTAAAGTTCGCCATCACCCATTGGGCCAGCATGGTAGACTATGGAGTCTTATGGCCCGAATCCCCCTCGCACTAAAGGAAATTGTACCTACCTCCTATGACAATCGGACCAAAATATGTAGGTATAAGTGCACCGCAGTCACACGAGTAGAGTGCACCTCTGCTTACTCCTACGATAGTGATAGTGATCCATGATAGTGTTCATATAAAATAATAATTTAATATGCGCCAGGAGATAAATCGACTAAATCCAGGACCGCAGTTAGCATCGCACGAGCCGCACTCTCGCAAATTGCCGGATTATGTCGTTCGAGAATGTTCCATCCGAATAAATTAGTTTGCATTCAATATAATTCAATTCGTTGGGGCTCATCGTTTTTAGCACATTTACATTTAGCTCCACAACGAGAATATAGACTGATTATTGAGTGCTTTATGGTTTCGATGTATACACTTTAATTCCTAGAGTAAATAATAATAGTATACTTGTATGAAGTCAACTAAGGCTGGGAACGATTAGATGCTGACAATAATGAAAGGCAGAAGTAATGTAGACAATTTATTGCTCTGCAATGGATTAAATTAATACTTTCACGATGAGTACTGCAAAGAATCGAACATATAATAAGGTCGCCGTCGGCAAGAGGCTCATTTGAATGCTACAATTTTTATTCCAATTTATTTGGCTGCAATGGTCGATGCTCGACACCGCCACCCCGCGCCTCGTGTCAGAAAAGGACATAGGATTAGGTTTTGTTTTACTGATCATTGGTTCTCTAACACCGCAAGTAGGTCAGTACGTACTCGATGTGACATGTAACGCCCAAATCTAAACATATTGTATGAAAGGTGGACACTTTATGAATGTCAAGTTATCTCTATAAAAGCTAGGTACGTAGGTAAACATCAAGGTCTCAAAACTATAACTCTTGATAGGTATGGTTCAAAAAACGCCAATGGATTCACTCTCACTGTACGTAGTGTGTCACAGTTTATGTGCTGGTACGTATGTGCTCAGCAGGATTACACAAATCTGCTATTTTCCGGGCCATTGCAGCCGCTCGCCGGCGTAATCCCCATTATGTGAATGGTTCCGTTCCCTATTGATACACCGACCAAGTGTCGTGTCGCTCTGTGAAATACACATTCTTATACTGGAGACTGGTTTAGCAAACTTTGATTTTACAAAAAATTTATGAATATACTTACTATTGTTGTAATTAACTTTCTAGCGATTAAACTATGAAGAACGTGTTGAACGCAGTAGCAGTTTGCGTGTCTCTACGTGTTTACGAAAATAAGCTTCACTACTAAAAATATAAATGCAGAATAAACCAACGATTAAATCGAATCATGACACCATTCTACCAATCCTAGCTTTAAAACTATCGTATTAATCCGGGAACGCAGCGGTGAGTGGGGCTCACTTATTTGACGGCGGCTGTCCGTCGGCCGGGGCGGGCGGCGCTGGCGCGGGGCGGGCGGCGGCCCGCTGAATAAAACATACCGTCCAGCCCACGTAATGAATGCCAATCGGAATCCGGACAGAGTTCGATAGAGCCACGGAATATTGAAAGGTTACTAAGTTTCGTTAAACTAATACATAGTTACGTAGTTTTTATTCATTTTTATCTTGTAATTAATTCGATTAACATTTTTGGACTATTATTTTGACGGGCCCGTTGGCGTGGTTGGTAAGATTCCGCCTATCACGCTGCAAGTCGTAGGTTCAATTCCTATCCGGGAAATGCATTTGTGTGCATGAAGATGTCTGTATGTCCCGAGTCTGGGTGTAATTATGTATATTAAGTGGCTATGTATTTACAAGCGACTGTAGCCTAGGGGCGAACACGTTGGGCTCAATCAGATGGTCCCAGGTTCGATCCCCGGTGGGGCATGCACCAATGGATGAATTTTCATCTATGTGCATAATTTACAGTTCGCTAACGGTGAGGGAAAACATCGTGAGGAAACCTACCTATCCCTCGGGATTAGGTAATAGTCAGTTCCTGTATACACGGCGACAAGGTTCACCACCTGTCACGTTGGGTTCTGACTATCTGGTGAAACGTGGGCTTTGAGTTGGTTAATACCTCCACAATGTGGTGGTGTATGGCCACTCAAGCCTCTGACTACCCCCCGAATGGGGATAAAAGTCGTGACGTTATATTTATTTATTTATTTTTTATTTATGTATTTACAAAAAAAAAGTAGTAGGTACCTATATGTATTAATATCAGTTATCTGGTTTCCATAGTACAAGCTCTGCGTAATTTGGGATCAGGTAGCCGTGTGTAAAGGAATGTCCCAGGATATTTATTTATTTATTATAAAATGTGACAAAAATCGGTTTTGTATTTCTCCTATGAATTAGGAATAGGAGAAAGAGACTCGGTACGACTTAATCCCTGAAATAGAGACTTGTCGCATTAACGTGCCAGTCTTGCAGCTGCTGGCTGGATCACGTGGCATTCCACCACAAGCCAATTTTCAGTTTAAAACATCTTATTATCCGGATTCGATTCATGATTCGTTAACCTGTCTGTTCAATTTCGAAGCTCTTAGAGCCCGAAAACTCCGGCACAAGCAAGCCCTCATACCAAAAAGAAAAAAATCTAATGTAAATAAGGTCCGTTTGATCCCAGAATACCAGATTCCCAAAACACCAAAAGGTCTCCCTTTTAAATCGCTTCCATCACGATGAAGCTTTGTCATTCATTATTACGTCTACGATAAGGACTTAACACGTTTACCGATGTGTCCAGCCTGTGATAAAGGTGCGATTTATATAAGTATACGGCATTCCGGCCGCGTCGCGTCACGTCGGTGACCGACCAGCCGCTGCCGACCACCCTTGTCAAGTTGACTAGTGACTAGTGGCGACTGGCGAGCGGTATGCGCTGGAGATTTAAATCCTTTCTGGAGTGGCTAAATAAAAGGGACCAGTGAGTGATGGATTAGGTTTATATTCACATTTGAAGATTACTTGAACAAGAAAGTGTAAAGTTGTGTGGTGCATGTGTGAGTTCCAAAAGATACGACCGAGCACATAACTGACCTTAAAGTAGTCCAAAGTACGTAGAATAGACGCTAATATATCACAATGATATTACGCTGATAGGTGCATATCGCGAAAAACTAAAATGCATCTCGTGTCCACATTGGTCTTCTCCATCTTCCTCTACGGAGCAGAGACTTGTACCCTGAGAAAGGGAGACCGGTAGCGCATAGATGCGTTCGAGATGTGGTGATGGAGAGAGATGCTTGGGGTACATTGGACAGAACACCGGACCAATGCATCCATACTCTCCGAACTCAAAATCAGCACTAGACTCTCTACTATATGTCTACGTAGAATTTTTGAGTTTTTGGGCCACATTGCCCGCAAAAAAGTGTCAATCTCGAAAAACTCCAAGTAATAGGCAAAGTAGAGGGTCGAAGACCCAGGAGAAGGTTCCCCATGCGCTGGACGTACCAAAAAGGCACGGCACTGTACACCTCAGTATGCGAAGCGATCCATATCGATCCATATCATATCCAGGACGAGACGTGGCGCGACGTCGTGCAGAACCGAGTGCTTCACAGAGGTCACGACCCTCAGCATTGAGGATAAACGACGCAAGGAGGAGGATATCACAAGCCTTGATTACACGAGAACATAGTTTAAATTTGCCAAAACACAATAATTGATCCTACAAACAACAATACCACCTCGTATCGTACGATTGTACTCTGACACGACTGACAACCGTGGCCTCGTTTAACTTGCGAACTCGAGATGTTGGTTGAAACACAATTAATCCTGTACTTATCTAGTTCCCGCCACACCGACATGCCGCGTGTTTGCTACACCGACGAGCGACTACACGGCGTGTGTTACCTGCTTCATGTGGTCCATTATGAATGTGAAAGTATTTGACTAATTTGTACAAGAGGTCACAATACTGGTATAATGGGTTATAACCTTTGGCAATGTCTTTGGTTATAATATGTATTCGTATTATTACATGTCTATATGATATTGTATTTATGATTTGCATTCGATTTTGATCATGATCGTGGCGGCAGGTTAACAGTGTTGCTAACAAGGCTATAGCAAAGGTCGCTAAACAGAAGATTCAACATTCGCCAGATGTCGCTAAATGGTAGGATTGATGAATTCCAACTGCAAAAAAGGTCCGCTCACAGACTTGTGATCGAAAAATCAACCAATTAGCATTGCATTTAAGATAAAATCACATTATTATTAAAGAATCATGCTGAATGAAATCCCCTATTCGAAAATCGAATCCCGTAAGCAAAAGGTTGTAAAGAATAAGAAAGAAATGACTGTAATACTTTTATTTTGAGGCGTGAGAAAATTTGATACCAAAAATGGGCATGATCCTTTGTCTATTGAACAAGGAGATAAAAAAGTCGCTAAGTTGGTAACACTGCAGGTAAATTAAGTCCAACGTGTGAGGGGTTGAAATACTTTCGTCACCGATCTCTGCAACAATTATTGTAATATAGAATGAATGTGTCAGTGGACGAGGGTAATATTAAGGACTGTTTGTTTGACACATAAACCCTTGCGAGTGGGAGTTCTTGTAGCTCTCAAGGGTCTGGCTGAGTGGCACGTTATAAAGCCGACTCTACACTCGCGCCGCGAAGGCCCGCGACCCTATTGTTAACGTGGCGAGAAAGATGCGTTCGCGGGCCTTTGAATAAGCTGGGTTTTTAGAGTTCGGTACTTGAAAAGGAAACCAAAGAGCTCTCCTGCAAATATGAGATGCAAATATCCTAAATAAAACATTATTTTTCAGATATGTGTTTAATAATACGGAGCTACATTTATATTATCTCCTGGGTCCTGTAAGTGAACCCTACGGAGTTTGATTGCGTCATTCTGTGCGGCGCGGCGGCGGCGGTGGCGTATGATCGGCCCGGCTCGACATTCAATAAGTGCGCGTCACTCCGCGGCCGCGGGCGGCGCCGCCGGCGCGGGCGGGCGGACACCCGCTGAATACATTATCCCGTTAGACGTGATTGTCGCGGGATTGATGACGATACCAACTTTCACATGCATGTGCCGGATCGAACGGTGGACTGGTGCTTTTATAACGACTTTTATCTTTGCTAGTCTGTTCATAATAAGCAAGCACTCGGCCCGCCTGATAGTCAGCAGTAACCGTAGCCTATAGATTGCAAAACCGAAGGCATCGCTCGCAAGTTGCCGACTTGAATTGAAATGGGTCAAATAGAGGGGGTGAGGTTGCGCATCCGGTTCTCTCATCCTCTCTCATGTAAGGATTTCGGCCAGTATTTTATATTTTATAAAAACAAGAAAATATTTCCACAAAACTCATTTGCATCTCAAAAACACCTCACTCCGAAGGTCAAATCGCATTAGTGCAACCCGGCTTTCATTTGAGACGACACGAGCCGCTACCTGAGCCTCGTACGTACGAGGACCTCATACGTTGTACGAGTACGTGGCCGCCCCCGGCTCCCTGAAACTTTTATCACCCCTCTTCACACGCGGGGTGGCGGTTGCGGGGGGCGGGGGGCGGGGGGCCGGCACGGGGAGGGGGTTTCGGGCTCGCTCACCCGTGCTTATGACGTACGGGCCGACGGACATGTGGTTGCCGGACTGATTGGCATGTCTAAATCTTCAATAGTTAATAGCTTGCGCTGAGTAAGGTCGGGGCCAGTGGGAATTTCCGATTAATAGTTTTCGGATGGCGTGGGCGGTAATATTTCTATCTATCGGTAGTTATCATACCATTTGAGGATAGATGGCGGCACTGCCAGTGTAAACAATAGCTCTGCGTAATTTTATTCTTAAAAATCGTTTTAATAGTTCCCTGTAGTTTAAAATAGCATAAATATATGTATCTACAGTTATCTCAAACACCCTATTGTACTCAGGACCTATAAGTGCTTATTAATAAAAATAAACAGTGTAATTCATCAAGTGAACGTTAAGCGTTAATTTGAAATGTGGACAGTGATCAATTTAAATAAACAGTTTTACGCCTTCCAATGACGATTACTAACCTTATGCATTAACACTGACGCCAAAAAGTGCAATTTTCACTAGTGTTAAATTATAATTAAAGTGATTCGTTAATTTTCAAATAAACTCACCAAACATTTAACCTATAATTAGAAAACAGCGCCATCTTACCGTACCACTAGCAACTTACTGCACAATATCAATGTCCTCAACCCATATAATTGTAACCTAGTAAGGCAAACAGGCACTAGGTGTCGTTTGTAGTCAGAACTTAACAATAACAATGGTTAATACCTGTGCTGCGTGTAACAAGTTAACACGATCGGCTTACATAAGTTGTAATATATGCGACCTCTTTTATCATCTTATATGTGTGAACTTATCAAAACCATCTGAAGAACTAAAGAGCAACTGGGCCTGCCCTTCGTGTCAATGTAAGGAGAACGTTACACAACGCACCAACGGCCGCAGACCGAACTCAGCCACTAAAATTCCTCCGATAATCACGTCTACCTCTTCAACTGAATCAGACATCTTAAAAACGGTCGCATCAGAAATAAAATTACTGCGCGAAGACGTTAGCGAATTAAAAAGTCATATTAAGTCTTTGACCGACCATATCACACTCTGTAATTCCCGCCTTGATGAGCAAGAAACAAGAATAAAATCTCTGGAAAAGTATAAGAGTGACATTATTACACTGAATAGCACTATTGCCGACCTACGCGAGCAAATAGATTTCCAGACTCAAGCCTCCATAAAAAATGAATTGGAAATTGCTGGCGTAAACGAACTGCCGAATGAAAACCCGCTTGATATCATCGGATTAGTAGCTCATAAAATAGGAGTGTCTATTGACGAAAGAGACTTAGACTTCGCGACCAGGGTCGGACCACGGCGCCAGCCATCCAAAGAAGTTGGTGGTGCTGGTGACGCCCCTCCCCGATACCTTGTAGTACGATTTCTACGTCGCACCAAACGTGATGAGTTCTTAAAAGCCGCAAAGACCAGACGTCTAATTACTACCACCGATATTGATGTACCTGGAACTGAGAGGAACTTATACGTTAACGAGCGCTTGACATACACACGACGTCAGTTATTTCGGACCGCTAAACTTCGTTCTAAAGAATACGGATTTAAGTTCTGCTGGCTCAAGAACGGATCAATACTCATTCGTAAACAGGAAGGGAGTCCATCCATTGTCATCCGAAACACGCAAGACCTAGAACACCATCTGAGCCTCGGCACTCAGTCCCCTGGCGGATCTCATACTACTGAATATTAACTGCTTTAAAATTCACTGCCACTTTTGTACTCGTATAATTATATCGTTCCTATTTGAGTTTATTCTGTTTTGCAAAAGTGTAATTTTTTTATTTTTTTTTTAAATTTTAATTATTCTTTTTTTATTTAATTATTTGTCTTGTTTCGATTTCTAGTTATTATTCTAGTTTTATGCATTCTCGCACCAAATTATGTACGTATGCACACACCGTATGTACATACCGTATGTACACACTCTCACATCACACTAAAGACACCAACACACATCCCCTAGGCACTCTAGTCCTCCCGTACTTTCCTATCTTACTTCACACCAAACCTTTATATCTCTGTCTGTGACATCAAGAGTTTATTTAAACATTTTCACCTTTATCTATGGATTTACTTAATGTTATCCAAGACATCGACGAAAACCTTTCTGCAGATTGTTTCATCCTGGATCAATTAGAAGACTGCAAGAAACAACTTAATAAAGTTCAACATAATTTTAAAATACTTACTCTAAATATTAGAAGTTACCAACGAAATTTTGACGCTTTTTTAACTGCATTCAAAAGACTTGACCTTGACTTTGACGCAATTATTTTAACAGAATGCTGGTTGAATGACGGAACTATTCTAGAACTCTTACCGGGGTACACGGTCTCCAGAACACATTCGCAATCGAATAAAAATGGGGGCGTCATTATTTATTCAAATAAGGCATGGAAAATTTCCACGATTCAACTTAATATTACAGATGCAGACAGCCTACTAATTATTATCAACAACAGTACAGCTCTCTTAGGTATATATCGTTCGCCGTCCTCTCATAATCTTGACGCGTTCATTGAATCCCTAGATAGTACACTGAATAATTTACGTAAATACCCAGTGGTAATAGTTGCCGGTGACATTAACATTGATATTTATAATGATTCTAACATAAGTAGTTCCGACTACCTTAACCTAATGGCAAGCCATGCCCTGATCCCAACGATATCCAAACCTACTAGAGAACGTGCTTGCCTCGACCATATTTTTATCAAGTCATCCTTGATATGCACCGGAATGGTCTGCAAATGCTCAATCACTGATCACGACATAGCAATCGCTTTCACGTCTCTTAAAAATAAACCAACCAATACACTCAAATCTCGCTGTAGACTCATCACAGACGAGGAAGCGGTAGTCATTGAAATTAATAACTTAACGTGGGAAGAGGTCTTAAATGATCGATGTATTCACTCCGCTGTTAGTCGTTTTACTGATATATTATCAAGAACTATACTCAAAAACTCCCGCAAAACTACAGTCAGCAGAACCAAATATAACATAAAGCCATGGATAACCCCTGGTCTTATCCGGTGCATGCGGCATCGTGACAAACTGCATCTTGCCTCTCGAAAACTCCCTCGTGACGAAATGCGCCTTCTGATTTTTACCCGATACAGAAACTTCTGTAACAAGTTATTACACAATATCAAGACCAACTACAACAGTCAACGAATTGATGAAAATCAGAACGATCCCAAAAAGCTTTGGAAGACCCTAAAATCAATAATTGAAACAGACACTCAACGTAATGACTCTATTAATTTAATAACCAATTCACAAGATCCGACACAATCTTTAAATAACTGCAATGCCTATTTTACTGCACTGGGAAAATCACTTTCCGACCACATACTTACAAAACTTTCGGTTTCGGAGGAGTCACTTGTCAATAAATACAGCCCACGAGATACTTCTCTTCATTCCTTCTTATTTATTCCAACTGACGAATCTGAAGTTGAAAAAATCATTTCCCAGCTCAAAATTGATAGCGCTCCAGGCCCGGACGGAATTAAGGCCCGTTTAATTAAAGCAGTAAAACCAGCAATCGTAAGACCTCTAACTCACCTAATCAACTTGAGCCTGGACACAGGAATCTTCCCAGATAGTTGGAAGGTTGCGGCAGTGAGCCCCATACATAAAAGTGGTCCGAAGGATTCCCCCGACAACTACAGACCTATCGCACTACTGAACATATTTTCGAAAATTCTTGAAAGAATCGTCCACTCCCGCTTATCAAAGTTCTTAGAACAGAATGACCGCATTTCAGACAGACAGTTTGGCTTCAGGAAAGGGAGATCTACCGAGGAGGCTGCCACGCTTCTTACAAATCTCGTATGTTTATCTACAGACAACTGTGAGCCCACTTTGGCTGTTTTCATAGACTTAGCAAAAGCCTTTGACACGGTCTCGATTCCTCTACTTTTGAAAAAACTAGACGCAGCGGGCATCAGAGGTATTCCGCTTGCCTGGTTTAAAAGCTATCTTACCAACCGTAAGCAATTCGTTAAGGTTGGAGAAAACACAAGCGGGCTACTACCTATTAACTACGGAGTTCCGCAGGGTAGTATACTTGGTCCAACTCTCTTTACACTCTACATAAACGAAATACTTAACCTCCAAATCCCCAACGCACACATAATATCTTACGCTGACGATACAGCATTAATTTTTCAAGCCAATACCTGGGTTCAAGTCTTTCGCCATGCTGAAAACGGATTATTGATGGTCGCTGAAGCACTTGACAGAAATTTGCTAACCCTTAACATTAAAAAAACCAAGTTCATCACTTTCTTTAAAACCCTAAAAAGTTCACCCCCTAACAGTTTAACATTAAAATTTCACACTTGCAACGCACACCTGCAACAAAACCATTCCTCTTGTTGTACCTGTCCTACCTTAGATCGAACCCAATCTTTTAGATATTTAGGCATCACACTAGATGAAAACTTGTCATACCATCAGCATGTTCACCAGCTGTCTAAAAGAGTGAGAAAACTGATTTTTATGTCAAAAAAGTTACGGGACTGCACACCACTCCAAACCCTGAGCACTGTATTTCACGCCCTGTGTCAGTCCATTTTACAATATGGTATATCCGTCTGGGGTGGAGCCGGTAAAAGTTATTTTATTTTAATAGAGCGAGCTCAAAGAGCAGTTATTAAAGTAATGCTAAGAAAGCCTCTACGTCACCCCACAGACCAATTATACAAAGAATTTCCAGTACTCCGAGTAAGACAGTTATTTATTTTCAAAGCTACTCTTAAAGTTCATAAATCCCTCAAGTGTAGACCAGACTACCAAACTCTTGTTTCAAAGCGCGTCTTCTCAATCCCTTTACCTCATGCTGTTTCTCTCATGGCCCGACGTTGTCCAGCCTACTTACATCCTCTTATTTATAACAGAGTCTCTAAATTCATCGAAATTAAGAGTCTATCAAATTTCTCCTGCAAACACGTTTTAAAAAAATGGCTGTCTTCCTTATCCTATGACGAATCCGAAAATATAATTTCACAGACTCAGTTTCACACTTTCTAACACATACTATTTCCCCTCATTACACTTACCGTCATACACTCACACACACTATACACTCACACAATACAGAATTACACTCTATCACACCTACATACGCATACGTTCACCTTATAATGTTCCTATTTTTTTTTGTTATTTTTATTTTTTCTTATTCTTCTCCTTTTGTTACACGTAGCTCACCTAACTTGACTTATAATTGTAATCTCCTCATATGTTTCAGAATTTTGCCACTACTCTGGTTCCCAAGATACAAGCATTTGCTTAGTTTGGGTTCCACAGTAACACGCCCATGTTTTTGTGATTTAGTTACATGCTTTATACCATTATACTACTATTGTAATTTACGCACGTGTAACTGATGTTTTAAAATAAATTTATTCTTATTCTTATTCTTATTCTTATTTGAGTGTAGTTTTGGTTATTTGGATTTTTGTGTACTATCAATATCATAAATGCTATAGTCGACAATGGGAATCAGCACCATTGTCGACTATAGCATTTATCATATTATGCACAACTTAACTTGATAAGCTAACTGTATTGCACTCCTTCTCATGATCGTAACGTATGAGCAAAACATAAATAATTTAGAGGTGTCAAATTTAGTTTAGTTGTAATTTGTAGCTAACATAATAAGCACCAATTTAATATTTCGTTTAGTTAATTAATATTTTATGTTCTACATTGTTCAGTTCCTGTATTACCTACCTATCAGCAACGAATTGCATTACGTGGATATAACATACCAACCACTGATAGGTATTTGAAGAACCCAAATGCCACTCTAACATGAAAACAGACCAGTAAACAGACAACGTCTTGCTTATATTACCATAGATGAGACTCAGCGCCGACACTTCAAGAGCGAGTCAGCGGCGGACGGAGGTTTTTACGAACAGTTACAATAATAGCCAGCCGTGAAGTAGCGCAGCAGTTGGGACATAGTTGCGGGATGTTGCCAACTTGGGGCCGTGTTGTGAGAGCGCGTAAATATACAGAACTCGACTCTATGAAGCCGTAGTTTCTGCGAATAATATCAACAACAAAGAAATACTTCATCGCCCAGTGCACTGAACAGCGACGCGCGCACGACCGCAACGCGTCCGCGACTTTCGTGCCAAATGCAATGCAATACCTGCGTTTCATATAATTACAGTCAGCGGTTGTAGGGCTGCATCGTTGCCAGAAGTACGGTAATTGCAGCTTTGAACAGTAATTAGGCTTTCAAATTGTACAATGTACCTATCGTCCAATGGCTACCGCCCTTCGCTTAAAATACGGTTATTATAATTTCCAGATAAAATATTTATTGCTTACATCGTATTGTATACAAGATACGGTATTTTTTGGCAAAAAAACTTAATTTAGCTCTTATGTATGGTATTCGTAAAGGTAACTAGCGGCGACACTGTGATTATACGCTACAGTACCTCTAATCAATAACAATAATAATCATGGTACTGAATAAACATCGAGACTCGAACAATAATTGGTGAAAGTTTTCAACAACTCGATTTCTGAGATTGTTCCAACAGTCGAACATATGCCAAACCAATAGTTAGAGAAACACAGGATGACATTTTATCAGGATAATACAAATTATTGTTAAGATTTAATAATGCCGCCGCTACTACAATAATATTATTATCCACGTTGCGTCTAAACTGCTACAATAAATGACGTCACTCATTTGTCGGGAGAGGGTTGTTCCGCTCCATCATGCGGCGTAATGAGCGCCACACGTGGCTGTGTGTGGGGAGTGTGGCTGTCTGTGGCTGTCTGTGGCTGTGGCCGTCCGTGTGTGTAATGACGCAGCTGTGGATTCCCGCGGGAATAATGGAATAAGGCATGTGTTCTGGCGTCGCCGGCAGGGATCGTGTTTGCGCTTTTTGTGGAGATAACAACGCGGAGTTTATTACGTGTAGACGAGGAAATGTTATTAAAATGATACGTACTATGTACCTATATAATGAAAACTCTGTTTACGTAACATGTGTTCTGGGAAGTAGTTATTACTTTATAAATCCCAAAGTTAGCAGCTCTTGGGATTTCTTAACATTCCCTCGACTCCTGATAAACACAGTCTTAATTGATTCAGAACAATACATTTTATAAGTAGGTACTTAAACGTTTCCTACAAATTGAAGCCAAGTCAACCGGCCGGAGAGCGAGTGGCAACTTGTTACCTTTGGTGCGTTCCATTCACTGTTAATTTTGTTAATTTCGTTATTTTCGATCACAAATCTCGTTCCACTCGCACCAACTTGTACTGAAAGTGATCATTATTATCGTTTTTAACAGTTTTTGTGGACGAAAATAGCAAAAAATACGGTGAATGGAACGCAGCACTTGTTACTTCGCTAATAGATCGAGTGTTAGGGCTCGGGGCAGGGGGGAGGGGGTGGGGGTGAAGGGCGGGAGATTTGAATTATAAATTAGTGAAGTATAGAAAAGTGCGTGGGTGCGGCGTTCCGGGGGGGTGTTTGCTGAAATAATTGTCTGCATCACCTCGCAGCTCGGCCGCTGAGACGAACACGCCGACCAGATAGATCAGATAGCTTTTAGATGCATGGTGTAACTAATGATACGTAACAAGTGAAATGATAGAGTTTGAAACTGCAATAATAGATATATTGCCGAAAACTTTCCAGTGACTTCAGGTATAGATTGACCACTCCTCGACCAAAAAAATATAAACAGCTTTATTCACTCTAAGCGTCGGGCCCCACCTACGCGCTGCGTCGTCGCAGGTGTCAGCGGGCGAGAGACGAAGCGGGGGAGGGTGATGTGCCAGTACAAAATCTTGCGACGACGCAGCGCAACCCAGCGCAGCGCGTAGGTGGGGCCCGGGTCTATGTCAGCAAATCGAGCTTATATAGGAAAGGTATTACAATATTTTTTCATAGAGTTTCAGTGTCTTTTTTAAATAAAAACGATGTAAGTACTACAAAGAGCGAGTCGAGTTAGAGTGCGGCTCCACTAGTGCGCTGCGCTGCGTCGTCGCAACGGATCAAAGGGTCGACGGGCGCGAGACGAAGCGGGGGAAGGTGATGCGCCAGTACAAAATCTTGCGACGACGCAACGCAACGCGCGAATGGAGCCCGGCCCTTAGTGCTGACAGCCAGCGCAGGTAGAGTTCTCTCCGCGTGACACAGCCACACTGTGAACAGGCTACGATAAGCTGACGCACACCACTGCTCCGAATTAGTTTGGCACATTCGCTCGGGCCCAACTTGCACAATCTCGGCCCACAAACCTACGCGGGGCGAAAACTGCGGTACGAGTTGGCGAATTCCATAAAACGAGCGGCCAGACACAAGCACAACAGTCGTGCAGTGCCGTAAAACTTGCAATACCTACAACACATGTGTCTTTCGCCACATTCTGTTCGCAGCAAATTATAAATGTACACATTACACCCAGGGCGGCGCGGCGCGCGGCAGGTGCCCGGAGCTCGCTCTTTTGTGCTCGACATTCGTAGTTTAATAAACAGAGGATACGCTCCCATTGTGCACCTTTGTAGTGAACGAGTAGTACGTACATCCCCGCGACAACGTACACCGGTGCACCCATTGTGACTCTAATACCGAGGTGTTGAGGACTATTTTGTCGTGTACGAGGCGTATCGTCCGCGTCGTGTTCACCTGCGGGAATAGAGTCGGGGACAACAGTCGGCACAAGTTTTAATTAATCCGCGCGGTTGTAGCGCCGCGGCGCGGGCCTTGGCCGGTGCCGCGCCGCCGCCGCGCCGCCGCCGCGCCGCTGCCGGCTCGCTGCGACTGATCTCGTGTTTTTGGCATTCAGCTCACGATAGGAATCGGTGTTTTGGGAAACAACTTTGGGTTGTAAAAAATGGAATGGAAGGCGGCTAGCGAAATACTTCTTTTTTATTTGATAGGATTAAAAAGTTGGAATAAGAGTCATAGCACAACTTTGATGGACGAAAATATTAACAATATCTTGGACTCTAGGTAAGAATAACTAACATTATTTATTTTATAATATCTACATCGCAATGAGAGACATAGGTAGTTATCGTGTTTACAAATTGTATGCCCAAGCACCACTGCAAACTCTGACTGTATCGCGAATCATAATACATTTTCGGTACATACAGCACTCTCAAAACCGCTTCAATAACATAAATTAGAAATAAACCATCGAAGAGAAGGCCGGAACCACACGCACATTTGCATTTCAATAGAAATGATAAATCACAACACAGGCCTTCACTTCCCGCGCGGGGAGAGGTGGCGATGGCGCGGCGGTGGCGCGACCGTGGCGTGGCGGTGGCGTGGTGGTGGCGTAGCGGTGGCGCGGTGGCGGCGGCGGCGCGGCGTTTGCGACCAATGCGGGGCTTGTCAAGTGCGGAGAGCCGCGCTCGCCCGCATTTCGGAAATTAGAAATATGTTGACCACACAGTCCTTCTGTAAAATAACGAATTACTTACTACCAGTGCAGATAGGCAACCAAAAAATTACAATTAATATAAAACTATATAGGATACTTATACTGTGACTATATACAGGCTGACTGGTTAAACACTTTACATATTGAAGGACATGATGATTTATGGTAACATGAAATGATTAAAAAAATAAAGTTTAAAAATTACCAAAATTGAACTACAGAGAAAACCTTAATTAAATGAATGTGCTAAAACTTGGAAATTGTGGACACCGCTATTGCTAGTACGCGTGTTCTGCGCGAACGGAGTTAATGACACTTGATAGGTACGTCAAATCAAGGAGGTACGATTCTGACCACGCTTATTGTTTTGAGTGGATAATCTATACTAATATATAAAGAGGGAAATGCTGACTGACTGACTGACTGACTGACTGACTGACTGACTCATCAACGCCGAGCCGAAACTACTGAAGTTAGAGACATGAAATTTAGACAGTAGATATATTTTGTGACGTAGGCAAGCAATAAGAAGCGATTTTTGAAAATTCAACCCCTAAGGGGGTTAAATAGGGGATGAAAGTTTGTATGCAAGTTCGTCATTTTTCAAGTTAGAATTATAAAAATTGGTGTGGAGGTGAAGTTTTAAAAATAAAAAATATGGTTTTCAGCTTTTTGAAAAATTCAACCCCTAAGGTGGTAAAATAGGGGATGAAAGTTAGTTGGGAAGTGAGTATAGATGTTCGTCATTTTTGATGATAGAATTATGAAAATTGGTGTATAGGTTCCTTTTTATAAATAAAAAATTTGAATTGCTGCGTTTTTGAAAATTCAACCCCTGAGGGGGTAAAATAGGGGACGAAAGTTTGTATGGAAGTTCGTCATTTCTGAGGTTAGAATAATGAAAATTTGTGTTTAGGTTTCTTTTTACGTATTATAAATAAAAAAAATCTGCATTTTTGAACTTTCAACCCCTAAGGGGATTAAATAGGGGATGAAAGTTTGTATGCAAGTTTGTCATTTTTCAAGTTAGAATTATGAAAATTGGGGTTTAAGTGTCTTTTTAAAAATAAAAAATTATGGGTCTCGGCGTTTTTGAAAATTCAACCCCTAAGGGGATTAAATAGGGGATGAAAGTTTGTATACAAATTCGTCATTTTTCAAGTTAGAACTATGAAAATTAGTGTTTAGGTGTCTTTTTAAAAATAAAAAAATATGGGTTTGGGCGTGTTTGAAAATTCAACCCCTAAGGGGGTAAAATAGGGGACGAAAGTTTGTATGGAAGTTCGTCATTTCTGAGGTTAGAATAATGAAAATTAGTGTTTAGGTATCTTTTAAAAAAAAATGTTTCGGCGTTTTTTTAAAATTCAACCCTTATGAGGATTAAATAGGGGATGAAAGTTTGTATGTATGCAAGTTCGTCATTTTTCAAGTTAAAATTATGAAAATTGGTGTTTAGGTGACTTTTTAAAAATAAAAAATATGGGTTTCGGCGTTTTTTAATATTCAACTCCTAAGGTGGTAAAATAGGGGATGAAAGTTCATATGGAAATTCGTCATTTCCGAGGTAATAAATAACACGAATGAATAATTGAGTTTAGGTTTCTTTTTACGTATCAAAAAATATGGATTTCAACTTTTTTTATGTAGCCAATTGACTACAGCTCATATTATATGGGCTGGCTTGACCGGGGTAGTACCACCCTCTCACAGAAGATCGGCGTAAAGCAGCTATTACAGCTGCGTTTCGTACGATGAGTGAGGGAGCCAAAAGCTCCATCCCACTCCCCTTCAGGTCGGCAATTTGCGAGCAATGCCTTTGGTATTGTAAGCATCTATAGGCTACGGTCACTGCTTAACATCAAGCGGGCCGTAAGCTTTTTTGCCAACGCAGTCCTATAAAAAAATGTAGGTTGATCCTTTAAGGAAAATATTTATATAGTAAGCATCTATCATCATATACGGTAACTGCTTAACATCGGGCGGGCCGTACGCTTTATTGTCACCCCAGTCCTATAATAACAAAAAAACAGGTTGATACTTTAATGAAAATATTTATATAGTAAGCATCTATAGGCTACGGTAACTGCTTAACATCAGGTGGGCCGTACGCTTTTTTGGTACCGCAGTCCTATAAAAATAATATAGATTGATGCTTTAAGGAAAAAATATATATAGTAAGCATCAATAGGCTACGGTAACTGCTTAACATCAGGCGGGCCGTACGCTTTTTTGCCACCGCATTCCTATAATAAAAAATATAGGTTGATACTTCAAAGAGAATATTTATATAGTAAGCATCTATAGGCTACGGTAACTGCTTAACATCAGGCGGGCCGTACGCTTTTTTGCCACCGCAGTCCTATAATAAAAAAATATAGGTCGATACTTTAAGGAGAATATTTATATAGTAAGCATCTATAGGCTACGGTAACCGCTTAACGTCAGGCGGGCCGTAAGCATTTTTGCAACCGCAGTCCTATAATAAAAAAATCTGGTTAATACTTTAAGGAAAATATTTATATAGTAAGCATCTATAGGCTACGGTAACTGCTTAACATCAGGCGGGCCGCACGATTTTTTGCCACCGCAGTCCTATAATAAAAAAATATAGGTCGATACTTTAAGGAGAATATTTATATACTAAGCATCTATAGGCTACGGTAACCGCTTAACGTCAGGCGAGCCGTACGTATTTTTGCAACCGCAGTCCTATAATAAAAAAAATCTGGTTATACTTTAAGGAAAATATTTATATAGTAAGCATCTATAGGCTACGGTAACTGCTTAACATCAGGCGGGCCGTACGCTTTTTGCCACCGCAGTCCTATAATAAAAAAATATCCGGGATCCGGCAAACGGAAGCTGGGATCTGAAAAAACGGGATCCGGGATTAAGAAAATGAGATCCGGGATACGGGATCCGGGATAGGAAATCTGGGGTAAGAAATCCGGGATATGGGATACGGGACCCGTGATATCCGGGATACGGGAACCGGGATCCGGCAAACGGAATCTGGGATCCGGGAAACGAGATCTAGGATACGGAACCCGGGAAACAAGATCCAGGATAAGAAATTCAGGATATTTGATATGAGATTCGTGATATCAGGGATACGGAATCCGGGTAACGAGTTCCGGGATACGGGATCCAGGAAACGAGATCCGGGATATGGGATACGAGATACGGGATCCGTGATATCCGGGATACGGGATCCGGGATTTAGCTAACGGAATCTGGGAACGGGATCCGGGATATTCGGTATACGGGATTCGGGATCCGGAAAACGGGATCCAGGATCCGGAAAACGGGATCCAGGATCCGGGCAACGGAACCTGAGTAACGAGATCCGGGATACAAAATCCGGGTCCGGGAAACGGGATCCGGGGTCCGATTTTTTTTAATTTCAATTCTGCGCGGACGAAGTCGCGGGCAAAAGCTAGTTAAAGATAAATTAGGCAAATTTTAGGCACCTATTTTTTACATTATTAGAACGAGAATCGAGTACTGAGTACTCTATATCAATATGTAAAGTGTTCAACCAGTCAGCCTGTATAAGTATAAAATGGGAGCAGTGATAGCTAATTGGAAATTGGGCTTATTATTATTATATACAGGGTGTCCCAAAACTTTGCCACATGGAGAGGAAGTACCTTAAATATTGTAGATAGATAATTTTACTGAATGAAGACTTCATTTTTATTTTAAAAACAATACGAACTGCATTCAAGGATTTTTGAAAACTCGCTTGCCACACTCGGGAATCGAACCGGCTAAAATCCGAAAAAATAACAGCCTGTACTTTTATGGTATCAATCGATAGGATCAATCACAACGATGAAATCACTCTAACAAACATGGGAAATTAAATGAAAGGAAAACCGTGATATCTTAACTTATAAGAATTAAAATAAGTGAAAATTAAAATAAGTAACGATTTTATGGGTTTCCTTTGATTTAATTTACTATGTTTCTTAAAGAGATTTTATCCTTATGATTGACCCTATCGATTGATGCTATAAAAGTACAGGATGTTATTATTCGGATTTTAGCCGGTTCGATTCCCGAGTGTGGCAAGCGAGTTTTCAAAATGAAAGGAAACCATAAAAACTTCACTTATTTAAATTGAACGAATAATAAATGGTAAACTAATAACTAATTTGTTGCTCGAAATTAGCTCCATTTTTTGTCGATACACTTTATCTTTGAATTCATGAATTTATAAGTTTAGATTTCATGGTTTTCCTTTCATTTAATTTACCATGTTTGTTAGAAAGATTTGGTTCTTATCATTGATCCTATCGATTGATGTCATAAAAGAACAGGATGTTATTTTTCGCATTTTAGCCGGTTCGATTCCCGAGTGTGGCAAGCGAGTTTTCAAAAATCTTTGAATGCAGTTCGTATTGTTTTTAAAATAAAAATGAAGTCTTCATTCAGTAAAATTCTCTATCTACAATATTTAAGGTACTTCCCCTCCATGTGGCAAAGTTTTGGGACACCCTGTATATGATGAGGATGTACCTTGATCTAATGACATTTGACCGATGAGACTTGAAAACGAATATCTCGAATTTCTGTTTGGCACTACCATTACATAGATACGTCATACCTTCAGACAAAATAATCCCACCAAAAACATTTCATATAAAATGTTGGCAACACGAGACCCTGTCAAAAAGTTATCAGATCTCATGTAGAGTCAAGCTTCTAACTCTACATGCCTTAACTCTACAAGTCCTTACTTCACAACGGCCAATCCACATATTTTGACTAAGGTGTAGAGTTTGTGAAGTAAGGGCTTGTAGAGTTAGGGCGTGTAGATTTAGAAGCTTGACTCTACATGAGATCTGATAACTTTTTGATAGGGTCACGTCAACATTTTACATGAAAATGTTTTTGGTGGGATTTCACTTCTTTTTGTAAGTTGCTTATGACAATATCTTTTAATTCGTTTTTTTTTTTTGTCTTTTGTCCATTCGCAACGTGCACACGTCGGGCGTAATCGACAATATCGACAACAATCGTTTCTGTTCGGACGATAAGCTCGCGCCGCCCTGTATACAGCGGGTACAAATTAGGCGTTTTCTGCGCGCTTAATTCCATTCCGTAATTTAAAGAGTGTGATTTACTAAAACTCCTGAAATATGTATTTTATTATTATTTACATGGAGTCCCTATATCAATTTTCAGACCTTAAGGATCAAAATTTGCGGAGGTCTCATACAAACTTCCATCCCCTAGTTTAACGGGTTGGGGGGTAAAAGTTCCAAGTTTTATAATTTTCTTGTTGTTTGTGTACTAATACTAACTTACATACCAATTTTCAGATTTTTAGGACTTCAGGAAGAACCCTAAGAAGTGATGAAATCGGGGCTTTTTAGATATCAATAAAATCTAAAGTATAGAGCTATGCAATTCAAACTTTGTATATTTAATGAGTCTACTATTAACATCATATCCCGAGAATTTTGTACCTCTAGCATCAAAATTTGTGGAACCTCATACAAACTTAAAAAAAAGTAAAAGCAAAAGTTCCAAGTTTTTATTAAATTTTTCTGTTGCTTGTGTACTAATGCTAGCTTTCATACCAAATTTCAGCTTTCTAGGACTTCAGGAAGTGCCCTATGAGTTTTGATGATCATCAGTGAGTCAGTGACGAAATGGGGGCTTTTCAGATATCAATAAAATCTAAATTATAAGAGCTATGCAATTGAAACTTAATATGTTCAATGATACCACTATTGACATCATATTCCGAGATTTTTTTTTATCTGGTATAAACCAAACCCAAGTTATGAGGGTTCAATTGGCCCCAGATATGTAGCAGCATTCGTAATATATACCGCGATGATGGGGTGAAATAACCCTTGCAGAACAAAAATGAATTAGGAACGTCATTTATAACACATAGCGGTTCGCACGCAACGATCGAGCCGTAGGCCACGTGTTACACGATGAGTCTCCAGTTGTGGTAAGGGAAAAGGTGGACTAAATGTCTATGTCTAAATGTCTAATTAACCAATTTTCAGTTCATAGCCAGTTGAAAATTATTGAACTACGAATTTCAACACAATGTTCTCGTGTAGGTAATTCTGTTATTGGACAAAATTTGCAGCGTTTTACCAGCTGTGGGCAAGTTGTGGACAGCAACAGCTGTCTGTGGCCCGGGGCAACTGCCCCGGGCCTCCACAAAAGAGGGCCCCCACAAAAGACTCCGAAAAAAAAACAACTTTCATTAAATTTTCAACCATGTAAATTATAAAAAAAATAAGCAAAACCATCTATCCAGGCTATCTCTCCTGAACATTAAAAGTATTAAACAGTGTAGTGATTTACTTCAGAAACTAGATTTTTGCGAAATCAACAATTTTTTTGTCGAAAAAAGCTCGGAAGATTTCGTTCGTAAACGCTTAAATTTAATTTCAGATAATTCTTGTTTTTGAATATATTGATTGTGCGATATTCCAAAAATTCACTTGGTTTCACAATAAATTATTTACTGACTGAAACTCGACTGAAAAAAATGTTAATTTTTTTTGGAAAATAATTAGAGTCCAGGGGCCTCCACTTTTTTGTTGCCCCAGGGCCTCCAGACCTCTAAATCCGGCCCTGGGATTGTGGAGGGCCGCGGCCTGCGGGAGCGGGGGTCGTCGGTGTCGGACGCAGCCGAGCGCGGCCTTTCTTGAAATAAATTTGCTGTAGGTATAATTATTATGTGTGTAATATATTTGTTGCCGGCCAAAATATAGTACACTAGCTTTTGCCCGCGACTTCGTCCGCGCAGGTTATACATATAAAAAAATCCGTTTCCGTTTACTGGAACCCAAATCCCGTATCCTGGATATCCCGGATCCCGTATCTCATATCCCTGATTCTGTATCCCATATCCCGTATCACGTATCCCGTATCCCGTATCCCGTATCCCGTATCCCGTATCCCGTATCCCGTATCCCGTATCCCGTATCCCGTATCCCGTATCCCGTATCCCGTATCCCGTATCCCGTATCCCGTATCCCGTATCCCGTATCCCGTATCCCGTATCCCGTATCCCGTATCCCGTATCCCGTATCCCGTATCCCGTATCCCGTATCCCGTATCCCGTATCCCGTATCCCGTATCCAGTATCCGTATCCAGTATCCGTATCCAGTATCCATATCCAGTATCCGTATCCGTATCCAGTATCCGTATCCAGTATCCGTATCCCATATCCCGTATCTCGTATCCCGTATCCATATCCGTATCCCGTATCACGCATCCCACATCCCGTATTCCGTATCCCGCATCCCACATCCCGTAACCGGTATCCCGTAACCGGTATCCGGTATCCGGTATCCCGTATCCCGTATCACGTATCCCATATCCCAATTCCCGTATCCCATATCGCGTATCCCATATCCCATACCCCGTATAATTTTCAAAAATGATTTTTATTTTTAAAAGACACCTAATCACCAATTTTCATAATTCTAACTACAAAAATGACGAACTTCCATACAAACTTTCATCCCCTATTTTACCCCTTAGGGGATGAATTTTCAAAAACCCTGAAATTAATATTGTTTAACTTTTAAAAGTCACCTAATCACCAATTGTTATAATTCCAACTTCAAAAAATGACGAACTTCCATACAAACTTTCCCTCACTATTTTAACCCCTTAGGGTTTAAATTTACAAAAAAGCTGAAATTATTATTTTTAATACGTAAAAAGAAACCTAAACACAAATTTTCATTATGCTAACCTCAGAAATGACGAACTTACATACAAACTTTCGTCCCCTATTTTACCCCCTTAGGGGATGAATTTTCAAAAACGCAGCAATTCAAGTTTTTTATTTTTAAAAAGGAACCTAAATACCAATTTTCATAATTCTAACTTCAAAAATGACGAACATCTATACAAACTTCCCAAGTAACTTTCATCCCCTATTTTACTACCTTAGGGGTTGAATATTCAAAAACGCCGAAAACCATATTTTTTATTTTTAAAAAGACACCTCAACGCTAATTTTTATAATTCTAACTTTAAAAATGACGAACTTGCATACAAACTTTCATCCCCTATTTAACCCCCTTAGGGGTTGATTTTTCCAAAATCGCTTCTTATTGCTTGCCTACGTCACTAAATATATCTACTATCCAAATTTCATGTCTCTAACTTCAGTAGTTTCGGCTCGGCGTTGATGAGTCAGTCAGTCAGTCAGTCAGTCAGTCAGTGAGTCAGTCAGTCAGTCAGTCAGTCAGTCAGTCAGCATTTCCCTCTTTATATATTAGTATAGATTACTGCTGCGGTCTCTAATGAGTGTGTTGTTGACCCCGTTGTTGATGGGCGAAAGCGCGGTGCAGCGCAGCTCCAGGCCTCCACAGCGCGGTCAGCATTGCAACCCTTGATGGACAAGCTAAAATAAAGACCGAGACCAAAGGTCCTTTCAAAGGACCAAAGGTCTTCCAAAGGACCTTTATAGCGCGGCCAGCAAGGGTAGCTATGATGACCAAGCTTGGAGGCCGTGAGCGTAGCGAAGCTTAGCTTGAGGCCAGTATAGCGTGGTCAGCAGGACACTCATTAGAGACCAAGGCTTGTATAGTGCTTTACTCGAAAATGCGACTATTAGTTTAACCACAACTAGCTAAGTGGGTATAAAAATTGATACAAATCTTTATATTTTTAAGAACTATATCTATAGTTGTGTATTGTATCTGTTTACGTTTCCATGGCAACGGCACGACCTACTCGTTTTAACCGTCAATCAGATTTTTAACGAACCATAAACATACCTGTTTGTTACGTTTCCATGGCAACGGTCAAATAACAGCAATATAATGATGGTCATACTCGATAATAATACATTGTATGTCATGTAGCTCTTGCAATACGACAAATCCGATTTTGCTCGAAGAAGGTTTGCGAAATAATGACAACATTATAAACTTGTTTGAGTACGGTCCTGTGCCACTTGTATACTTATAGATGATATAAAACCTGATTGAGCAGTCATAAACTCTGTCTATGTAAGCTAGGCCAGTGTTATCAAGCGCCGTCATACTTTGATAAGAGCTGCTTATCTTGTAGTTGATAAACAAGTTTTGAACTTAAATAACAAGCTGACATGTGAACGGTACATCTCAGATCAAACATGCGCCGCCTCCAGTCGTCGCATTAAAGTATTAACCCAAGTTAATAACTTGGAGAACTTGATAATAAGATGGTAAGTCTAACGACTTTAATGTGACGTGGTTATGTTCTAAAGTTTGCAACATTCCAATTTGTATTCGTTTCGTGTTGAGGGGGTAACTAAGAGGATATGCACACGGAGCAACTTTAGTTGCCGAAACTATCAACTTTTTAATCGTTTTTTGGCAGTTGCAGCAAACAATTGCTAGTTGCAGCAACAGTTGCCGCGATTGCCGCAATCGTTTCGCAATTGTTTTATATGAAAACAGCTAGTTGCGATTTGCCAGTTGCCGCAAAAGTTGCCCGTGTGCATAGCCCCTAAGGGACGTGGAATCCTGGAGATGCGGGCTCTGGATGGAGAATGATGTGATTTTATAAAGATCCGACAGTCGACGATCTGTGAAGTAATATGTAGGTAGGTATAGTAGGTAGATACATCAGTTTATTTGGACGTAGGTAAATTGCTTCTTTGTTGTAAGAATTTTTCAAGTGTGCGTGGATGGCCAAATCCGAAACTATGAGGAATAGCGAAACGTACTCAAAGGAGTCTCGTGGCCGATTTTGATGAAAACTAAAACTGCATCATTGGATTTAAAAAATAATAATATTCGTAGCCAGGAATCGAACCAGTTGATTTTGAAAAAAAACATTGCTGTATTATTATACCACTCGATAATGTCGCTAATAAGGAACGAATTCTGGGAAGTAATGACATACGGTAAACTTAAGGAAAGAGCTCGTTTTAAACCAAATACTATTTTATTTCTCTTACGTTAGGTACCTATAGTTCGCGACAGGTCGAGATGACATTCGGGTTATGAGCTTTTTGCAGAATAAAATCGGAATCAAAATTAGCAGGACCCGCAACGCAACAGAATAATTGAATTTAATTATTTTGTAGCCGATTTTAATTGTTTATCGAGTCCTGCTAATTTTGATTCGGATTTTATTCTGCAAAAAGCTCATAACCCGAATGTCATCTCGATCTGTCGCGAACTTATACCTCTTAAACCTAAACGTTTAAAATGATTGAAAATTTGTAATTAGCACTTAATATTGCGAAGATGACTGCAGTTTATTAAAATCCAAACTTTCCTCAATTTCGACGAATTTTGTTTTTTAAAAGTCCAATTGTGCCGTTTTAGTTTTCATCAAAATTGGCCCCGAGACTCCCTTGAGTACTTTTCGCTATTCTTCATAGTTTTGGATTTGACCATCCACGCACACTTGAAAAATTCACCCTGTATAGTTTCAGTAGGTATGTAGAACTATTAGTAATGATACATCATTAATAATGCACGGTCGCGTAATCATCTCTGAATTAGCCGCAAATCTGCTCTAAACGGCTCGTTCCGGTTGGACTGCGGTATCTATTGTGCTACACCCATTGACATTATAACTTCCTTGGCTACACCATTTGCGTAATATACCGTGTAATACAACGATAGCTTTGTGACGTGATGCACGCACTTATTGACTGAGATAATGGTAGAGTCAATGACCGATGTTTTTCATTACTAGTGTTAGATATACTACCATCAGGTTTATCTGAAAGAGCACAGTGACGCCGCGCCGCACGGCACCGCAGTGACGCCGCGCCGCACGGCACCGCAGCCACTCCAAGGCATTGGCCCGCCGACCGCTCCCGCTCGTCCCACCGAGCGATGTTCAATAAACACGAGTGCGCTGGCTGCTAAGGTTTATCACTGCCAAGCTAAGGTTTATTCCTCGCAATGTACTTACATTTATACTTACGTTACTCAATGTACTTATATTTTGTGTCTTCTTATTTATGAAAAAAAAAATCGTTTGGGCAGGATTCCGTAATATTAAATAATACAACGTAGATACGCTACGTAAATAATACTTAGTTTGTTCTCGATTCACAGAAAAGGCAAATTGAACAGTTTAATTAGATGCTTGAGGCACGTATGGTATTATACCTATGTGAATTTAATAACTATGACAAGCCAAGTATTCACACCATATTTCTCTTTTGCTAGGCGTTTGTTTTATCTGTAACTAATCTACATTAGAGAATGAACAGAAGTATTTCCATTATCCAAAGTATAAATTGTAGAGACAACCCACGCTCTGCCCTTTCAAAGCCTTTTGTGTGTATATCACTTAATACTCATCTCATTGTTTGCGCGGAGAAATGAATCGAAAACATCATACATTATATTACTTCAAGTGGGCCGTACTCACAACAAAGGGTACGTTTCAACAGGGTTAGTACTGAATATAAACTTCGCAATGTTTGTATGTCTGGAACTAACTATAATAATAATAATAATATCCCGGGACATTTTTTACACACGGCTACCTGATCCCAAACTAAGCAGAGCTTGTACTATGGAAACCAGATAACTGATATTACTACATATACTACTTTTTTCATTTGTAAATAGGTACATACTTTATATACATATACACCCAGACTCGGGACATACAGACATGTTCATGCACACAAATGCATGTCCCGGGTAGGAATCGAACCTACGACCTGCAGCGTGAAAGGCCGAATCTTAGCCAACCATGCCAACGGGCCCGTCAAAACTACCATTATACATTAGAAACAATTGTAAAGCTACATAATAAAGTGAGCCGCGGAATGAGTACCGTAGTTGGGAGCTAAAATCATACGTCGTGCGGCAGTGTATCATCCCATCACCCGTCTGTGGTTAGCCAATCAGACGCCAGTCAAGAACACGAGCCCTAAAGCTAAACCAACACAAACTAATTCAAACTTTACTTACTGATACGTGTCTGCTACATTCACCTGTACTTTTTCAGAGTTCAACTTATTAAAATGAAAAAAAAAAACAGGCGCTCCCACGAGAGGAGGTGCGATGCTCGTAAAGTCACGCCGAGGGCAGACGCTCGACGACTTCAGTGAACCAGCGCACAGGGTTTAATGAACACGGTGTTTCTACGTAGTAGCTAACTTGTTGTAGTTGATCCGATATATATGATATTTTTGTGTTAAATTATTGGGATAACGTATTTTTGTGTTGATAGTAAGTTAATAAGTAAACACATGTACTGATTAAATGTCTACGTAGGTACGTAGCAACAAAATTTTAAATCAATGATCTCATGTATCGAGTCATAGTATGGATTTAAGGACTAAGTACGCGAACCATAGTCGATAAGTAATTGAGACTAGGTGGAATAGGTGGAACAGATATTTTTAAATACTAGGAATAGGTGCACCTAGTCCCAAATTTACCTAGTACAACCCATCTCTACGATTTAGAGTTATTGGAATAATACGTTGTTTTGTAAAAAAAATATATTACTTACACCTGTCAAGTCGCACGGTAATTTCATTTCTATGTTTCATATGTGTCTGATATCGAATTGGAGTGGATGCCTTCATTCCTGTCTTAAGTAACATTAAGTATGTATTTTATAATTATTTGTTGGCAGATAAATAAAAACAACATTATTGAGTGTTTTCCTCGTTCTGAGCGACGGCCTCAACTTCCAACTCGTGACGCCCCTCCGGCAATATTTATTATGTTTGGCAAGTTTCACAGCCGATACGAATCCACCGGCGACGGAGAGGAGCGCAATTACCTTATTGATTAGCACTTTAACCTAAAGTGAGTTTACTTTTTTATTCTTTCGAATTGTTTCCACTAGCCCCTCGGGAGGCTTAAAGGAAAAATACATAGGTATTTCTTATTTAATAAGGAAATACATAGGAAAGTAAGTTCTGTTTTAAATTTATTTTATTCCATTGTTCGTTTTTACTAGTTTCATGTTAAAAGCAGACATACGCTTCATTCTGTGTATAAAAGTTTTCCGTCGTACTCGATTTTATTTCGATCACTTGGAATCGAATCGAGATTACAATTTCAATACGCTTGGAGGCTTTTCAGCAAAATTGTTTGAAGCAATCAACGCGGGCGTCCGAGGAATGTACTACAATGCAATCAGGCTTTACGCGAAACGGATACATCGTCCGGCGCGAGGACTGCGGCACGACCCGCGGCGCGGCGCCGACGACGGCGGTGCTGGCGCGTGGCGCGGCGCGGCGCAGGGGTGCGGGGGTGCGGGGGGAGGCGAGCAGCGGCGCGGCGCGGCGCGGGGGCGGGGATCGATCGCGGCTCTTCATCAGGCGCGCCCGGCGCCGGCTGCACCCCGGGGGCCTGTTCGTAACGAACCTTAATTATGTTGCGATCCATTGATGCGATTTTTTCGACGCGTTATCAAGGACACCTCTATGTTTCGGCAAATTGGTATTGCGATAGGTACGTGTCGACACCGGCCGGCATCTGCCCCGGCATGCCGGTGATGCGAGTGTGTGCCGCACAGCGCCGGCCGCCGAGTGGCGCGCGCGGACGCTCCACAGTAAACAATCCGGGTCGGGGTCAGGTGGTGCGAATTGCAGCGGGAGAATATTTATAGCAGAAATTGTTTCAGCTTTGCTACAGGAAAGATTATTTTAGAATGATTTTATGGTTATTTTAAGATTATTTTCTGAGTTTATCATTTATTTATTATGACAAAAAGATGGATTAAAGAAAATACTAATATTTTAGTACTCCATAACTGTCACCAAATAGACTACAAATGCATTATTACGTGCTACGATTGCGTCGCTCTCGCTACGCACTACCCGTGGCGCAATTTGAAATGCTTCCCCAAGCTGCGCTGCTGCGCAATTTATGAACGCAGTAAGTATGTACCACTTACTGCGTTCTTCGAAATTTGCTCTTTGAGCCCTGTATATATTTTTACTAATCTTTGCGTAACAAATTGCAGGCAACCAAAAATAAAATTTCAAGTTTGACAGCGTTTTAATCGAAACCGTTCACATGTTCTTTACTGCGTTTATAAATTGCGCGGCAGTACGGCAATGAAACGTAACAAATTTAATACAAGCACGTATTTATTATTATTAAATTACATGTATGTGTAAATAACTGCCATCCGCTGCCGGTTAGAGAAGATCTTTGGGCACCATCTCGTCTCAATTACGATGACACGGTCGAATTGATTCCGAACAATTTGCCTCATTATAGTTTTTACTAAAGGGATTCTACTATATATTTTTTAAGCGCCGCCAGTATTATTACCAGTATTATTTCTGTTCTTTGTTTTGTTTCATTGCTTGTTAGTTTTGTTTCATTGTTTGTTGTTGTCTTAGTTCCGCCATACACCTGACTGCTTGTCGACAGCTCTAGGGCAGTTGGTTGCAGTCAACCGCAGTTTCAATACAAAATTGACATTCACCATACACGGACCGCCCAAGTAGTCGGCTGGCTGTCGATGCGGTCGACTGCAACCAACTGTTGCGCCACTAGAGCTGTCGACAAGCAGTCAGGTGTATGGCGGCACTAAGACAACAACAAACAATGAAACAAAACTAACAAGCAATGAAACAAAACAAAGAACAGAAATAATACTGGTTAATAATAATTGATAGCACAATTACAGAATAGGTATGTTAGGATGAACGTTATACGATTAGAAACCATAAATTAGATTCAGACATAGTAATCTAAGGATCGCGTGAAGAAACACCATTTTCTCCTCGACCTTCCAGGATATCATAAGGAAACAATGAGGATCAGTAATAGGTCAACAAATCAACTCATAACCAACACTAACAGTTAAAACTAAGCTTTCTTATCAATATAGTTTTTAAATCATCGAAATCGGTCCATCGGTTGCGATTTCCTAACACATTTTATGTATCCAACATTTATCGACGGGCGGTAAGTGCGGCCAGCGCGCGTGACGTCACCGAGCTCGCCTCGTTGATTTCGCGCTGTGCCCGGTTTCCCGCTTGCGCCGCCATTCACTATTTTAGGTGTTATTCATTTAAATTACATGCTGTAAAGGGCCATATTGATCTATATTAAATGCACAATGTATTTAAGGTACTTAATTGGATAAGGATTAATGCTGTATTGCTTAAAATCGCTTCGTAAATAAGCCATTATTTCTCGTAAAAAGTAAAGGATAAAAAATGGTTATTGTGGGTTATCCCTAAGAGATAGACATAAATACCATCGCGGACTTTTTGTATACCTTTTTATGGTGTACAATACTGTAGTACATTATTTTGATCTATCTCGTAGGATTCAGCCAGCGTTTGCAATGTAAGCGCAAAAAAATGTATTTATTTACGACATCACATTAGAAACCTCTAATATTATCAGTGTTTCTCTACTATATTAAGCATGTATTATACATAATAAACCTTCCTCTTGAATCACTATCTATTAAAAAAAACCGCATCAAAATCCGCTGCGTAGTTTTAAAGATCTAAGCATACATAGAGACAGACAGCCAGAAAGCGGGAAGCGACTTTGTTTTATACCTACTAGGTATGTAGTGATAGTGAATCCTTAGGTAGGGTGATGGGTAATATAATATTATGTTAATAATAGATTATAAAGGAATAATAAATAATAATAATAAATATCGCCAGACTTACACGCCATCTGTATGGTCCCAAACTAAGGGGGCGTCCATAAATTACGTGAGGTGATTTTTGTGAATTTTTGCCTCCCCCATCCCCCTTAGTAAGATGTTGTGAGATTTTGCTCGACCCCCTCCCTCCCCCTCTAATCTTAGGTGAGATTTTTCAAAAGCCATATTCTAGTGGAGAAACATGTTTTACTTAATTTAACCCAGTTTTCTCGCAGTTTAAGGGTGCGTTTCCATTGAAGCGGAGCGGGGCGGAGAAGAGCAGTGAAAAGTGGCAACTTTTTCCATTTAAGCGGAACTGGGTTGAGCAGAGCGGGGCGGAGCGGAGCGGGGTGGAGTGGAGCGGGGCGGAGCGGAGCGAGGCGGAGTCAAGCTGAGCTGCATTGAGCCGTGTTCCGATCAGTCAAATTTGAGTCAAATTCAATCTCATGGAGTGATCATACGTCATGTTATCGGTTAAGAAAAGAACAGCGCTTTTACATCTTTCTCTACTAGAAGATGAAAATTCGGAAGCTATCCGCCGCGTGTTCATATACTGTATTCGAAAGTCCGCTCAGCTCAGCTCCGCTCAGCTTCGGTTAGATCCGCTCAGTTCCGCTCAGCTCCGCTCAGCTTCGCTCAGCTCCGCTCAGCTTCGGTCAGATCCGCTCAGCTCCACTCAGCTCCGCTCCACTCAGCTCCGGTCCGCTCCGCTCCGCTCCGCTCCGCTCCGCTTCGTGCCCACCACTCGGCACCACAGCCTGCTCGACTCCGTTCATTTGTTTTATTCGAAAGTCCACTCAACTCCGCTCCGCTCCGCTTACACTGTTTCCACTGTTGCGGAGTGGAGATTTCGAGCACTGTGATTGGCCAGTTCACGGTCCGCTCCGCCCAGCTCCGCTTCAATGGACACGCACCCAAATTTTTGCGGAGAAAAAATTACGTGAGATTTGCATCGACCCCCCCCCCCTCTAAATGCCTCACGTAATTTATGGACGCCCCCTAAGCACCGCTGATACTTGGCTACCATACAATGGACTAGGGGCGATCTCAGTGACAACCAGACCAGAGTAGATTACGAAAAGGCCATTTCCGAAATTTGCCTCTGGCGGGAATCGAACCCACAACCACCCGATGCAGTGAGCCAAGCGGCCAACGCTCAAACTATAGCGCCAAGCGGTCGTCAAAAATAAACAGGAATAAAAATAGTGCTCAATAGGATAAACACCTAATCTACCTACTTATGACAGGATAATACCTACCTTCCTAGGTATCTTATATATCTTATAGTACTTTGGGTAGGTACACCGAACCTTTCCATGCTTAACCTAGTGGTAAAATAATAGGTTTCTTTGTATAAATAGTATTCATAACAGAAAAGGTAAGTGAAAAGGTACCTAAGTGTACCTTTTCCGTTTCCAACCACGTGTCTCGGCGCTGGTGTATTTTAAATTATTGTTTAAGTAGTCGAATACCATAAAAAATTCTACTTTTGGCAGGTTATCCGACTTAGCTTGTTGAAAACTTTCCTGTAAACTCATTTTGAGGCTTAAAACACGCTGCGCGCGAACAATACAACCGAACCCTAGCGCTAGCTGAGCGCGTATCAGCCCGCGTGACGTCACAGCGAGTGCGGCGGCCGGCGCGGCCCGCTCAGGAAACTTCGTTAGGAAATTAGTCGTATCTTCGTTAATTTTTGTCGTAGACCAAAAATTATTGAGCTGTATGTTATAGAATCCTTAGCTCTATAAATCTGCAGTTTCAACTAAATTCGTTACGGTAATTCATTACCTTGTATTTTACAAATCAACGAGACTGCTATTTATTTCTTAGAAATGCCTACTACCTAAGCATAACGTATTTCACGTTTTTTGCTGTATGAAATCGTTACATCATGGTACACCGTAGACGATTCGAGCACAAGTATCGCCGTAGTCAAACCGTAGCGCGTAGTAGTATTCGTAGCACCGTAGCATAGCTTTCTCGTAGGTCGTAGTAAAGTTTATTGAAGAGAAGAAGGCGCGAGACTATCAGTTTCTTGAAGCGCTTCGGCCGTTTTTTAAACTTTCATTACTTTGGTCTCGGTACGATACACCTTTTAATTCTTAGTTTTTCTTTTGTTGTTCTTTTTTATCTCCATTAGAGGATCGTCACAGACGTACTTTGGCTGGATCCCATGGACCACCGTTGAAATTTACACGTACACAGAATAGGTACATACATTCCGATATGTGTGTATTTTTAACCGACTTCAAAAAGGAGGAGGTTTCTTAATTCGACTAAGTATAATATGTCGTTTTTTAAATCTATTTATTCGATTGCCATCAGTTGCGGTGATGTTATCTCACATACACGCATATTGAGCTGAACGTGGAAACTTAAACATACGAATTTAAATAATGTTGTGGTTTTATACCAATACAGGTTTTCAATGTCTGTCAGTAATCCCAAATGCAATGAAAAGAGAATAATTTATATTTTCCTTCTTTATTTGAGGTTGTGTCTTCAAGAACTGGCTGGACCATAACAAGGCCGGTCTCAGGTTTCCGATACAGCGGAGCATGTGAGCGCATGTAACCTGGCGCGCTGCGCGAGCGCGCTCATTATACATTCGCGGCGTGTTCGCTCCGCACTCCCCTCACTTAAACATTTATCAGTGGATTGCGGCGCGTAAAAACGCCGCTGCTAACCCGACCCTCGAATAACATAACTGATTACATACATGCAATGCTTAATTTGGAGGCCATGATGCGGGACCAACTCTTAATGATGGCGGAAAAATATAGTAGCATACCTGATAAGGAATTTGCCAGCACCGATAAGAAACATAGAGAAATGCGGGCCCAGCCAGCATGCAATAGAATGTAGACATTTGTTTATCCAACATTGTAATAAAGCTATTGCTTGTAGATAACAAAACTATCTCGGAAGTAATTGTTAAGGAGTGGTAGTTGGAAACAAAAGCCTTTAAGTACTATCCGTATGGAAGTCAGGAGTCACGGCCGTTGGAACAAGTTTGAGATCAGATTGCCGGCTCAGCGGACAACAATAAATAATAGCGCATGAGAGGGGCCGGGGGCGCGGGGAGGGGAGGAGGGGGGGGCGCTAGCCTCAGCACTGATATCGCTTAGATATCGAAAAACGTTACGATAGCGTACACTAGCATTAATTTATTACATTGTATTACATTGTGTTCTGGTACCGCAATAGCGTATAGCTAGAGATGCCTCCCACGTAACCGAGGTTCGCAGGTTCGATCCCCACCTCAGCCGGTAACCATTGATATGAACTGACAGCGAGCACAAGTATTTAGCTACGTTGGTAGGGTTGATGGAACGTCTAGTATTGTAACCAAACGTTGCTACTAATTAGTAGTTAAAAAAAATGCCACAATATTTCACAACGAGGGCCATTATTCATAATTTTACTAGATTATAGGTTTAGCAAACACCGATCCCACCTTGTCTCTTTCAGAATGCCGGAAGAAGATTCCATCCCGTAATAAAAACAGCTACAATACCTCATACTTAAGGCCGTGGTCTCTTATTAAATGCCATCGGCCGCTTACAGCGTCACGCGTACGGCGCGTCACAATGTTTACTATAGAAAAGTACTGTTGTGGTCTCCTTCACACGCCGACGTCACTATAGTAAAATTGTGACGCGGCGTACGCGTGCCGCTGTAAGCTGCCGATGGCATTTAATAGGAGATCACGGCCTAAATACAATAATACCCCCCGCCAATACGAGACAAGCGAAGCGCAAGGGCACTACTATACCTTTTCTCGAAGCGTTTCGTCGTTTTTTTAACCCTCATAACTTGGGTTTGGATTTAGACTTGCAACGAATAGTATATTTGGCCATACGCCGAATACTGAATATTCGGCGAGCTTCCTGGCCGAATAGCCGAATATTCGGCAAAAGTATTTGGCCGGTGTGTGGAAGAAAGGGAAAGAGGTAGTGTTTATTCAGAGCGTCTTTCCTCTGAAGCTGGGATGGTTTATGAGAAAAAAGTAGTAAACTACTACGCAAAAATGCAGAAAAATTGGTCTTTCTGCACCATAATCTATCGCTTCTAAATTTTGATTACCATAAATCAAATGCAAAGACAATGATATTTATTTCATTGGTTTTGGTTGTTAAATTTTGTAATAAAGAAGTTGATCATATAATCAGGATTGTAGAGTTTGTGAAGTAAGCGTTTGTAGAGTTAGGGCGTGTAGAGTTAGAAGCTTGACTCTACGTGAGATCTGATAACTTTTTGACAGGGTCTCGTGTTGAAAACATTTTACATGAAAATGTTTTTGGTGGGTGTAATATACATATTACTTTTGTAATTACATGTATACCTACTTCTGGCCGAACACACTGTATTGCGATAATGGACTTCTGACTAAATTAAATTGCTGTGAGAATTCTATCTCACCACTGAAATAATTAATGACTAGGCATCAGTTTGTATTTGCCTATAATAATTGAATTGTCCCGGGTGCGTCTTGCCCTCCCCCCCCTCCTGCCCTGTCGCGGCGGGCTAACTATCATACCCGTGAATAAATTACGAGAAGGCTAATACGTAATGTAGGGTGCAGATTGAATTACGCGCACCTCGCCCGCCCTAGAGCCGCGGAGGCGGGGGGCGCTAGGGCGCGGGGGGGGCTTGTTGCGACACCCTCCCGCCCGGGTCGTTAGTGACCTCTACACTGAGGTTAGCTCTACTCATTAATATTTGCGTAATGTGACAGTCGATAGATGTACCAACTTAGCTATGCAAAATGACAAATTTCAAAGGATGCAATTTCGCTAGTAATTTGGTCATAACTTAACTATTTTTTGTCATATAACAAAAAATTTACACTTTATGTTATGGATTTCTTAGATTTCTTGGATTTGTTAGCTCTATAGATCTGCATTCTCAACTTAATTCGTTATGGATCTCCATTATTTTGTGCGTAGGTAGGTATATGAGTTTACAACAAAACCCTACCTACCTAATGGTTTACAAACAGTGACGACTCTGGAGACGTTGTTTTTGTGTCCATTGCAAAACGTTTCACTTGTCCGCTGTTCCGGGTTAATGGAAATATTGTTATATTAAGATTCAGTGTTCCCAGCAAGCCGGGCTGTGACCAGATCGCGCTCCCGATAACTAACGAGATATTTGGCAAAGCTTGGCGCCGATGGATTGTTAGAGGCTCTCACTTAAGGCGGAAACCCACCGCGGCGCACGGAGAGGCTACACACATGGGCCACACTTCGCTTTGCAAGAAAATGTATGTAGGACGTCATTTCGTGCGTAGCCTCTCCGTGCGTCGCGGTGGACACGGTTACATAATTGTACATTTTCTTGCAAAGCGAAGCTTGACCCACGTGCGTTGCCTCTCCGTGCGCCGCGGTAGGTTTACGCCTTTATTATTAGGCGAGCGGGCGCGCCGACGCACAGTGGCCGGATTTCGGGGCTTCCCTTTCATAGGATTTTTGAAAATTAAAATGAGTTTTTTGGTACATTGAAGTACACAGTCTCGTTGATAACATCGTAACATTAAATTATCTAGTAGTCATGGATTTTTTATTATCTATTAACACCATGAAATACGGATTTTTAGATTTCAAATGTATGGAAATGGAATTTGTTTTCCTTATAACTTTTTTGTGTTTCGAGTTGTAAAGCTGAAACTTTTATGTATTGTTACTAAGTTAGTAACCAAGCCATATGACCTTTGACCTTGACCCGGGACGGTCCTATTCAAGAGATATGATTTTTTGAAAAATGACTGTTTGGTGACATTATTTCAGGCAATTTATGTTCAAATAATGAGTGTAACAAGCCTTTTTATGTGAATTATTGTTACTGAATCAACTCTACTACTACGACTAGATTGACCTGGACTAAGAAAATTCCCGTTATAAGACAAAAAAATAAAATAAAACACATTTTTATGACTAATATTCAATATTACACATAAGTCGTACAAAACCTACACATTTTGACTAGGTAGGTAGCAGTTGCCACTACCTGCCCCCATTGTCTATTGTTTGTTCCACACACAGGTGTCACCAAATGTCAGGTTTCACTAATTAGGGGTATTAGGGATTAAATATTAAGTCTAATTATTGTGTTGTTATTGTAGGTGAATGTTTGTCATACAAGATTCCTGGAAATGACTTAGGGTTCTAAATGAAAGCAGTATAAATGCCGAGAGTACCTTTATTTCGTTTCACTTATAATAACTACTTCGTATCCTAAATGTTCTCCTTTAACAATTTTGACTTGTTCAGTATAGTCTGGTCAAAAACGTCGAGATTTTAAAATCTCGACGTTTTTGTAATTATGAAGCAAAATTCTTGAAACGAACATATTGTTTATAACTTAAAAGAAAACTATCCAAGAAAATTTTCGGTATGAAACGGGTCTCAACGTGGACATAGTTAAACAAGGTGCAGGTACTATAAATGATGGGAACACTGCACGAAGATTATTTGAAAATCCCGAAGCAACTGCATAGATAACGGGTGTTGATGAAGAGCTGATCAGAAGATTTGCAGTTATTCTTCAGGTAGTATCTTGTGGAGAGTTTATTGACGTGGAAAAGTTCCGGCAATATTGTGCTGCAACAGCTCATAAATATGTCGAGCTATATGCATGGTAGTATATGTCCTCTAGCGTACAAAAACTACTCATGCATGGTGCTGATATAATTAAGCAGAAGAACTATCCCAATCGGTAAACTCCCTGAAGAGGCCTCTGAAGCACGCAATAAAAATATTAAAAATTTTAGAGCGTGCCACACGCGTAAATTCAGCAGAATCGCAAGAAATGAGGATATTATCCACAATTTATTAATGTCTTCTGACCCATTCTTATCAAGTTTTATACCTAAGATAAGTAAACTTCACCATAAACAACTATCAGATGAAGCCAAATTGTGATCCCTAATACCCCTAATTGGTGAAACCGAAACATCTGGTGACATCTGTGTATGGAACAAACAATAAATATTTCCAGGAATCTTGTATGCCAAACATTCACCTACAATAACAACACAATGATTAGACGATCCTTAATCCCTAATACCCCTAATTAGTGAAACCTGACATTTGGTGACACCTGTGTGTGGAACAAACAATAGACAATGGGGGCAGGTAGTGACAACTGCTACCTACCTAGTCAAAATGTGTAGGTTTTGTACTACTTATGTGTAACTCAATGGAATATTGAATATTAGTCATAAAAAATGTGTTTTATTTTATTTTTATGTTTATAACGGGGATTTTCTTAGTCCAGGTCAATCTAGTCGTAGTAGTAGAGTTGATTCAGTAACAATAATTCACATAAAAAGGCTTGTTACACTCATTATTTGAACATAAATTGCCTGAATAAATGTCACCAAACAGTCATTTTTCAAAAAATCATATCTCTTGAATAGGACTGTCCCGGGTCAAGGTCAAAGGTCATATGGCTTGGTTACTAACTCAGTAACAATACATAAAAGTTTCAGCTTTACAACTCGAAACACAAAAAAGTTATAAGGAAAACAAATTCCATTTCCATACATCTGAAATCTAAAAATCCATATTTCATGGTGTTAGTAGCTAATAAAAAATCCGTGACTACTAGATAATTTAATGTTACGATGTTATTAACGAGACTGTGTACTTAAATGTACCAAAACACACATTTTAATTTTCAAAAATCCTATGAAAGGGAAGCCCCAAAATCCGGCCACTGTGCGACGGGCAGACAGACAGGCAGCGGGACGGCTGCATGGCGGGACAATAATATGGACGAATTATGTTCTTTTAAAATTGTTTAACATTTCCGGAAAATAAATTGGTGGGCTTCCGCTCCGATTATTCTTGAGATAATAGGCAATATTCACACAAAAAAGCTTCCTTCTATCAAACCTAATCGTGACGTAATCAAAAGCTTAATGCCTTTTTAGTCCTAGGTATACACTACTAAATATGCATCACTGCATGTGAAGCAATTCTTTGACTACATTCCAAACTAAGTTGGTACCTATCTTTGATGAACGTCCTCCATACAGGTATACGGCTACCAGACATGACTACCAGGCTTGACCTATATTTATGAACGAGTCGGTCATGTTCTTAACATACCCAACAAAAACGGGTCATGTAGGCATGTACCCGCGGGGCGCGGCGACACATTGCATGAATAATGCACGACCTGCTTCAAAGGTTAAAATTAATTAAACTTGCAAATTAAATAACGCGCTGCGGCCCCGCGCCCGCGCCGCACCGCCCCGCGGCCACCTGCCGCGCGGACGCGCGACTAAGCGGGTTATTGTTCCACAACTACTAATTACGTTACAAGTGTGCTGATTTGAGCCGCTACGCTACGCTTGTTAGCAGTTTGTGAAGCGCTCGAGGGGGGGGGCGTTACACGGCTCTTAATTGATATGGGAACGAAATGGCCCGAATGTGCAGAGATTTTTTTTTGCCTAGCGATACCTGTTTGTTTATTTATTATTTAGTTACTCAGTAAAAGTCTAGTGAGCTAATGTGGAGAAAAAAATCTTCACAAATTTTATGTATAGAATGCACAAGGCAGTATGTACCTACCGAGTGCTAGTACAGCGGCGCCGTGACGCGCCGCGTCGCCGCTGCGTGACGTCACTGGCGGCGTGCCAAGCGTGCCGGCCGCGCTATCGATTGGCGCCTCACCCGCGCCGCTACGCGCCTCGATACCGGTCCAGTACACAAACGATATTATGCAAAGTAGGTATTGACGCATCCAAATGAGCCCAAAGGTGCACCCGAGCTATCAGTTTAGGTGTCTGACCATGTACTTAGTCATAACTAATCAGTTAGCTGCAGTCAGCCGTCGCTCGGGCGCGGCGTGTGGGTCTTGTGGAGGCCTAATAGATCGTACAAGATAATGTGAGTAACATGTGATAATGTGTGTACCAGATATTTAGACGAGCTCGGATTATGTAGCAAACTGTACAACGAAATGTCTGTGCTGTTTTGGGCAGTGTGTAAAAATGGTTTGCTTTGCTATATTTGGCAACATGAAAGATATACGCAGCCGCAGAAGTAAGCAAAGGCGACAAACCTTTGACTAAAACTACCGCAGAGTGCGTTTGATACGTACTACCTAACTCTTGACCCCCGGGTTACTCGTCTCAATGAATCGGTCCGGCGCTTCGCCGGCGCCTGCCGGCGACGTGTCCGGTCGTAGCCGCCGGAAGTAGGAACCGCTGCACCAGCCCGTGAGAGCTACCCTCCCAATCGTAAATATCCCGGATCCCCCACCCACTCTATGAGACTCAGGGGGTCGCCCCTCGCTCTCGGCAAGCAAGTACCGGTGATATGAATGGTTCTGGGTAAACGCAAAATACAAAAACTTTCTTGGGTTACACGATTAGCCGGATACAGTCTCGCGCTTGTGATAACGTTTCCGGTCGATTAATGGATGGTTGACATTGATTAAACTCTACCAGAATGACTTGCTACCTATATTGCTTCCTTAAAGTGCTCCTGACGATAAAATTTCAGTAAAACTAGGTGACTCACAGAAGCGGCGCGCGACCATGCCAATCTGTAAAGGTAGGAGTTCAATGCAAGCGGCACACGGCCGACGTCAGTCAATCTCATAGCAATTGAATGCCGTCGTGCCGTCGCGGCACATGTCATCGCGACATTTTTTATGAAACTGACGTCTGCCGACCGACGTCGGCCGTCTGCCCGTGTCCGCGATACCTATGCGCGACCTTACAATGAAAGCGTTTTTACGCTTTAACCATAGATTTATTATGGTCTAGATGGTCTGTTACGCTGCAATCGGAACGAAAATAACAGGCCAGATTTGAAAGCGATGTGTGCGTGTCACGCACACAAGTATTCGTAGACTATTGTTTGTCAAGTGCGTTGCGTCACTGTTGATACGTGCTGAGTGATACCAGCTTTTGAATATTTCCCATAAAGGTAGGGAAAAAATATGTTTTGATTTCGGGGTGTCTAATTAAAATGTAAATTCATTTAATTATGATTTTTATTATTCACATACCTATTAGTATAATAACACTCTATGACAAAGTCGACGGAGCCCCGCGGACGCGGGGTTCATATTTCTGTGTTCAGGGGCATCAGTAACCTAACACGAAGGGAGTGACGGGGTTTAGCTCGCTCGCTCGCTAACCCCCGTCACTCCCTTCGAACCTAACCCAGACAAGTCAAATGCCCCGAAGTCCCAAGCTTGCACGTATTGAATGGAGCTCTCTGATTGGTGCAAATGGCGGTCGCGCCCGTCTATTTGATGTTTCCTAGTTTGGCTTGAAGTACATTTTTTGAAGAACATGTTCAAGTTTCAAAATATAAAAATGTTGATGAGTTGTAAAATCGGTGGCTGAGTTAGTAAATTTGATGGCGACTTATAAATCAGGAGGAGTAATAATAATTGGTGTTCTTTATTTGATGTTCTTATTTAGGTAGTGTTGTAAATAAGACGAATTAGTTTATTAGAAGCTTTCATATATTTCTGTGGCTTAGTTATAAAATTAGAAGTCAAATTCCGTGGATTTATAATTCCCCAAAAAAATTGCAAACGCTCACATGGGAATTTTAAATTCAATTATCAGGCAACCTTGTCAACATGGCGTCAAATGGCCGTTATATTTTTGAATAAAATTACACTTCATAAATCTAATTATGTCTTTAGCAAATAATTATTTCGAGTTTACTTATCGATGATAGATAATTTTTTTAATTGTTTTTATTCGTCCCCTGTAATTTCTGCATACATTTATTGCACATATTGTCATTTTTATACGGCAAAAAAACGGTGTTCACCTTACAATGTCAGTGTCGCTACTGAGCGGGCGAAATGAACTTATGAGCCAACAGTTGGCTGATATATTTTTTGGCGTTTTGGCGCTCGAACCCTATATCTAGACAAATTAATAATCAAAGGCTTTAACAAACGGATACATCTACAATTTTACAACAAAAACGTACCCCTGGTCCAGGAGCCGGCGCGGCGGTGCCAGCCTTCCCGCTCTCAGTTGCAGGTAACTGTTAGCGCCGCACGCACCCTAACCATCAGGGAAGTAGTTTGTAGTCATTATAATTTATTCGAAATAAATTGAGGAATAGTTTATATACTTCCACACATAAATGTACGATATATTTATACTATACGAGGTCAGCTCCAGTCCAGTGCTACACACAGCTGTCATTTGATCCCCGTCGACATACAATAATTAGCGTCCATTAGAGCCGTTTTCATGTTTACGCGCATTCCTGCTGCTGCTGGCGCGACCGACGCGCGATGCGGCCAATTTACAAACACGAGGACGGCCGCTCCTCGAAGGGCGTGGTTTCCTGCCAGCCATTCATAGTCGCGTAACTGCCAACCCTTATTGCGGGTGACGAACAGAACAGGCAATGTATCGTTCACATACCGATATGCTTGAGTAAAATAGCATCGTATACGAGTACATACAGCAACGAGTGACGCTACTACAATGAGCTGTGACGTAGGACTCTCGCAAAGTTGTGGCTTGCCTTGATTTATGACGCTTCGGGCGGCGTAAACATTTAGGTATTATAATACATTGCTACTTGTAACGAGTTTCACTTTTAAGGGAAGAAAATCATAAGATAATGTGCCCAAACACCTTGAACTGCACACGTTCATATTGCGGTTGTTAAACCACTAGGTAATCGTAATAAAAAGGTTGTAAATAAGTTATTCTCCCCAAGTGGATCGAGTCGCTTCTGTTCAAGCGACATGATTCACGCGAGCGTGACTCTGAATCACGCTCGTGTCTGCGGTGAATAATCCCCGTAACTTACACCTCCACTACTTAAACCTCGTTTACGAGAGCCCCGGGGCCCGCGGCGCCCCGGCGACCACCCCGGGGCCCGCTCGGAACGTGCCGTGTACCTCGCACCCCGCACCTCGCACGCGTTACAAGCAGCAGCCCCGTGACGAATGTGGAAACTTGCTCCGACACGTCCCCAAGTATAGTTGGCGTGTTACGAGTTGGCCTTTGGTTGTAGTTCGACATGTACATCACACAACCAAGAGCTGGCCGCACTCGTGAATTGCAAGAACTGTACCAGGTGTTGCAAGTTTATATTGACAACATTTTGTTCAGGCACGTCAAAAAACCCCAGTGATTTGGTAACATGATAATTTTATTTATAATAATCAAATCTTACTCAATGAAAATATAATTTTCTGCTTGATTGAGTTGAATACGGAAAACCCATAATATATTCAGAGATAAATCTGAAAAATTTGTACTATACTCATGGAGCAAAGTTTTTCTTGATCGATGACTATACTACGTCTACGTATGGTAGGTAGGTACTTTACTTAGCATTTAAGGTCATGAAAGTCTTCTCAAAAATAAGATAAGTAGTTACGACTTGTACAACAAAAGTGAAGTTGGTGTATGAGGTCATGTCATGTGACAATCGGTCGCCGCGGGCCACCCCCGAGCCTGATATCACTTCCTCAATAATTCGTGCTGACTTTGACCTGATTTGACAGAAAAAATACCCGCTGAGACCTTAAATATTTTCCTGTTACATTATCAGGATATACTGAGTAGGTACGAGATTAAACGGGAACAGTTGCCGCTTCTGACTGATTTTCGTGGAACAACGACAACTTCTCTGAGAAACCAGCATTGCGTTGTGAACAATATCTTATATGGCAAACTAGCTCTTGCCGGTGACTTCGTCTGCGCAGCATCTAAAATAAACAGACATATACTTAAGGACGTTTAAAAATGCTCAAAAGATGCACTTTAACATATGGTAGAATAAAACTTAGGAAGACACCACCTTCTGCCACTGGCTTCCTCCCCCCTCAAAATACGAAAAAATGTAAAATTAATTTTGATTTATTTCAAATGAACAATCCAATCCCTTGACCCCGCGCTCTCCTTACCCGGCATTTATTTTATAATGATACGGACATCATCTTCCAATTTTACTCGTGATGAACAAAAAACGTTTATTGTGACTTAACTACATAATATAATAGTTAAACGTTTTTGTGGGTAAATAGTACCTATTAAAAAAGTAAGTTTAAAAACTAAAACCCGACTACTGAAAAATCGCGCTCTAAAAAGTATGAAACAAGAAAATATTCTCATCTAGAGGATAGCCGTGGTCCGTGTAGGTCCTTTAGGGCCAAATGGCATATGAACACGGACCACGGCTATCCTCTAGATGAGAATATTTTCTTGTTTCATACTTTTTAGAGCGCGATTTTTCAGTAGTCGGGTTTTAGTTTTTAAACTTACTTTTTATTTAAATATTTTGGAGTTATAGGTAACAATATATATATTTTTTTGAAATGTGCTCATCAAGCTCTTTCATTTGATACCCCACACGGTTTTATTAAAAAATGTATTTTTTTTTGTTCATGACATTATGTCCTCTAGAGGGCGCCATATGCAATTTTATGTGACGTCACATAGCCTATAACCAGCGCGCCATTAAGCCGCTTCTAACGATACCTCATTTGTCAAATTACGACAAGTAATTTGGAAGTTAGGAGGGAACAGACGCACATACATACATACATACATACATACATACATACATACAAACATACATACATACATACATACATACATACATACCGGTCAAAATCATAACCCTCCGCCGTAGTCGGGTAAAAATATGTAGTAAGCACATTATTTTATGTTATCATCAATAGTTCCGCAGAGCACGTTAAAGCGTTGCTCAACAAAAGTAAACCATGAATACGGGGCTTTATTACCCGACTACGGCGGAGGGTTTTGATTTTGACCGGTATGTATGTATGTATGTATGTATGTATGTATGTATGTATGTATGTATGTATGTATGTATGTGCATCTGTTCCCACCTAACTTACAAACGACTTGTCGTAATTTAACAAATGAGGTATCGTTAGAAGCGGCTTAATGGCGCGCTGGTTATAGGCTATGTGACGTCACATAAAATTGCATATGGCGCCCTCTAGAGGACATAATGTCATGAACTAAAAAAAAAACATTTTTTAATGAAACCGTGTGGGGTATCAAATGAAAGAGCTTGATAAGCACATTACAAAAATATATATATTGTTACCTATAACTCCAAATAATTAAATAAAAAGTAAGTTTAAAAACTAAAACCCTACTACTGAAAAATCGCGCTCTAAAAAGTATGAAACAAGAAAATATTCTCATCTAGAGGATAGCCGTGGTCCGTGTTCATATGCCATTTGGCCCTAAGGGACCTACACGGACCACGGCTATCCTCTAGATGAGAATATTTTCTTGTTTCATACTTTTTAGAGCGCGACTTTTCAGTAGTCGGGTTTTAGTTTTTAAACTTACTTTTTTATCTGATGTGATTGGGCGCGCACGATGCCGCCGCCGCCGCCGCCTGCCAGAAGGGCTAGACAAATGGCTGAAGTCTACAAATTCGCTACGCTTCATCTATGGAAATGACATAAGTGACGTGATCTCAAGCGTGATCTTCATAGCAACTTGTTGTTGATTTACATAGCGAAGTTTGACATTTCCATACATTGTGAAGTTTGTTCTTTTCTATTCGATTAGCGTTCATGCCACTTGGCTAGCCCCTCTGGGATCGTTGTCTTGCAGCGACTCGCGAGTTGTTCAAACGCGGCGGCGTCGACTCTCTATTGTTCATGCATCCCGGTTAGCTAAGTCACGTGGAACTGAGTAAAAACATTCACCACACACAGCTCACGCGAGACGAGGTTCCCGTGTCCCGGAGCGTGCAAATATTTCATGTGTCAAGTCGTTCCGTGAAGCCTGTCTGCGAGAATGAAGATAGACGTTTTACGCGGCGAAGAGAAATCTGAAATAAGTAAACTTGGATACGAATAAATGGGAAATGCTTTGAATATTGATATAACTAAGCTTTGAAGCTTCTCGGTTCTCTTTGTGGGCAGGTGGATTGTTAGGTTATCCGGGTCTCGGCACCTGGCGCCGCGTACCAATTTCCGCACGTCACCAGCACACCGCCGCCGCCGCCGCCGCCGCCGCGCTCATAATATCGACGATATTAGTAGGCGTAAGCTTTTGTTTTGTATTATTTCCTCAGAAGCACTTGCTTGTCTTGATTTGATTTTATATCGATAGTCTTCTCGTATGGAAATTCGCGGCTATTTACGCTCACTGCCCGTGACTTCAATTCCGTCGTAGTACTGTTTCCTATATCTATTTCGTTGGAATCACCATAATAGTCCGGGTTCCCTAGTGCGTTCTTTTTTATTTGTATCAAGCTAATTTTGCGTGAGTAGCTTCATTTTGATGAGACGCCCAACAATTTCTGTACGAAAAATCTTGATCACTACTCACGGAAAATTAGCTTGATACTAATAAAAAAATATGCACTAGGGAACCCGGACTATAACTACAATAAATGTACATAAATAGATGTGTCCATATGGCGCGCATGCCTCACCCGAGCACTCATATTATGACATTACGTCTATGCGTTCCAACGTCAAAACTGAATGCTCGCGCGAGGCATGCGCCTGATGAAGACGCCGCCAATAAACAGTTTTAAAATGTTCAGATGACTGGTGCTACGACCGTGGCGCGTGCAGGGCTGGCGCGCGCGCGGGTGTCGCCTGCGCCGGCCGGCTCGGCTTGACAAACAAAGCCCGAACGAAACAAACTAATAATAATAATAATATCCTGGGACATTTTTTTACACACGGCCACCTGATCCCAAACTAAGCAGAGCTTGTACTATGGAAACCAGATAACTGATATTACTATATATACTACTTTTTTATTTTTAAATACATACTTAATATACATATACACCCAGACTCGGGACATACATACATACATGTACAGACATACATACATGTTCATGCACACAAATGCATGTCCCGGGTAGGAATCGAACCTACGACCTGCAGCGTGAAAGGCGCCATCACGCCAACCACGCCAATGGGCCTGTCACTGTATGAAATGAAAACTCATTATTTCATACATAATTAAAAAAAGTAAAAAAAAACCGTCAACAAACTAATCGTATCATTTGGCTTGGTACGCAGTACGCACGCTGGGAATCAGTTTACTTAGCTCTAATGAACGTGTACCGTAATTTACATGTTGTATGAGGCGATATGATAATGAGAGCGCTCCGCGGCTCACGCCGACTGAGCCGAGCTCAGCTAATCAACTTAACGGACGCACGAGCTAGCGGGGCTCTTAGCTAACACGTGCGAGCTTGGTTAGCTAACGACGGCGCGGCTAACCACTCTGTTATGTACTTGCCTACTTCGAAGATAAAAATGTTGTCATAACCAATTAAGTAAATCAATTCTTCACATTTATTTTCAATTTGTGTAACCACATTATATCTGCGGAATAAGTGATTCAAGCGAAGTTTGTACAAATCCGCATTGTGTACGGTAAGTGAGTTAGTTACTTGTCGCGGTAACCTTGTTACCCGGAGCCGGAGCCGGAGCAGGAGCCGGGGCCGGGGCCGGGACCGGGGCCGGAGCCGCTCGCTCGAAGCGTCACTAATGACGACAACTCGCACAACTTTACGCAAGTACCTACCTCATCTCAGCCGAAAGACGTCCACTGCTGGACATAGGCCTCCCCCAAGGTTCGCCACAATGACCGGTCTTGCGCTGCCCGCATCCAGCGGATTCCCGCGACCTTCACCAGGTCGTCGGTCCACCTTGTGGGAGGCCTACCCACGCTACGCTTTCCGGTGCGCGGCCGCCACTCGAGAACTTTTCGGCCCCATCGGCCATCCGTTCTACGAGCAATGTGCCCTGCCCACTGCCACTTAAGTTTTGCAATCCTACGGGCTATGTCAGTTACCTTGGTCCTTCTGCGTATCTCCTCATTCCTGATTTGATCTCGCAGGGAAACTCCGAGCATAGCCCTCTCCATTGCCCTTTGGGTGACCTTGAGCCTTCTTATGAGGCCCATTGTAAGCGGCCATGTCTCAGTGCCATAGGTCATCACTGGCAACACACACTGGTCGAAGACTTTCGTCTTGAGACACTGCGGTACCTACCTACCTACTTGAAATGTCTTTAATTATATTCAATGTATGTCTTTAATTATATGTATGTCGGAGAAGGAATGATGGGGGCCATCGCTTTCTCATATTGTGGGTATAAAGATGACTAATAAGATCTCGAAATGGCACGAACACAGTTTCCAATCGCGCGACTCGACTACTCGGCGGTGCAAATCGTACAGAAGGGCTAGACAAGTGGCATGAACGCTAATCGAATAGACTTCACAATGTATGGAAATATCAAACGTCCCTATGTAGATCAACAGCAAAGTTGCTATGTAGATCACGTGACTTATGTCATTTCCATACATGAAGCGTAGCGATTTGAAACAAATTTGAGCGAACGCTTGTAGACCTCAGCCACTTGTCTAGCCCTTCTGTGCTCTCCGCCGATGCCGGCCTATGCAAGTGGACTCTGTCCAAACGCCCACAGATGGCGCTGTCGTCCCATTTCGATCGTTTCAATACATACTTTTTAAAAGTCTCTGTGCCGTACATAGTTATACGCATGGATTGCTAGTTTCATGTTCTTACTGTACGTAATAACAAGTGAAGAACCTGAAATTTTACCGGCTTAAAAAATAATCTACGTTCTGCTATCTGTTCGTGCTGCATGTGTATCTTAAGGCCCCGCTTCTCGGCCGAACGTTTTCGCTGTCTGGATTGGTCGAGAGAGGACTAACCCCGCCCACTTTTTTTTCGAAAATATCGAAAATCATTAATTGTAACGTGGAAAACTATTGCATCACCAAAATCTAACTAATTTTTTAAGGTATTATCTTTCTCCATCTTTTGGTAAAAAAATATTTACTAATGCTGAGCCGTTTGGTAGAACATAATAATAATAATAATAATATCCTGGGATATTTTTTACACACGGCTACCTGATCCCAAACTAAGCAGAGGTTGTACTATGGGAACCAGATAACTGCACCTCCACCACGCCAACCACGCCAACGGGCCCGTCAACACAAATCGATACAAATACACGAAAACGATCGATACAAATTTAAATTTGAAAACTGCTACACTTTGATATTTATTTTTCACATAGTAAATGTAGCACTTTTTTCCTGCTTAAAATTTTAAAGATGATCATTTTTTCAATAAATACGGTGATATATATTTGTTTTTAATTTTTAATCCACTCGTATAAGAGCAGATAGCCTTCAAAAATGCCTCGTTAGCTGCTTGTACCGTCTTAAGGCAGGTCGTTACCGAAAACTATTTTTATTTCCGGGCAGGGGTGATTGACAGCTCTCGGACGGAAATTAATTTTAGACCATTTTACAACTGAGCACGCTGAGCGATGACTGGTGAACTAGTGCCTACTTGTTCATTTCTATATTGTTCAGTCGTACAATGAAACACACAATACGGGCTCCAGACTGGACTTATTTCAACGGGCGCTGTATTTAATTGGTAGCGGCGCGGAGCGCGCCGCGCGACCGACCGGCCCGGCTTTGTTCGTGCACGTCTGTCGGCCCCTTATCTGACGTCGGATCAGCATCGTCGCGCCGCGATGTCGTCCCGCCGTCGTGCCACCTTTGTACCGCTTCCTAATCATCGTCCGATTGTCTGAGGGCCCTCTTGTTAACAGCACCTTTTAAATATTCAAGAGCAGTCATTAGGAGGCGAAGTTTATCTTTCCGCGCTCATTATCCGACGCGACGGGGCCGGAGCCGAGGCCGGGGCCGGGGCCGCCCAGGACGGATAACTTCTGCCTATCACGCGGCTCACATTCAGATGATAAACGACGGTAACTTTTATGACATAATTTAAGAAGTTTTCAGATGTACTTACTGAAACTGAACGGTGATCAAATTGAGAACTACTTAATTGGTCCCACCCGGCATTCCCAGTAGTAGGTAAATACGTATGTTTTTCGAAATGGCTAGATAGGTATACCTATTGTATAAAACGGTTATCATTTTGAAATGTTCAACACAGTAGGAGACATTAAAATCAACAGTTTACAAAGGTACCTACCTATATGTAGGTACGTATAGCGATATAAACTTAACACTGACAAGGCCCCAAGAAATGGTTGTTGTTGTATCGCGATGATTACACCGTAAACATTTCATGTTACACCACCGCGTTGGGAAGCGAGCGCCGCGCCGGCCGGGCGCCGGGCGCCGGGCGCGGCCGCCGCGGTGTTAAGACGATACAAGAAAAAAATGAATTTTAGTTTCGGGGTGTGGCTAGCGTCGCGTGAGCTGCCGAAGGATATATCCCTCTCGCTTAGCTAGGACAGAACAGCTATGGAGTAGACTATAGTATAGTTATTTTTTGAAGGAACAATATTGTTTAATTCGTACAATTAAAATAATATGTCCCAGTGCACCTTTTAAAATAGATGAAATGGATGAAAATATTCAAATAAATTTTTTCGTTTTATATGGGATTTTTATGTCGAGTGTATTTGAAAAAAATAATTTAATTTCTATGTTGTTTTTATTGCTGAAGACAAAGTAAGTCAAAAGAAGACAAACGATACCTACAATATGCTGATAGATACGTATAACAATATTTCGATCGTATAATAGCCTATAACCAGCGGACGATCCAGACGCGTCCAACGATATCTCATTAGTCAAATTATTATGATAAAAATAGTTTGGACGTTATACGGGAGCAGATGAACATACATACATATCGGTCAAAATCATAACCCTCCGCCCACCGTAGTCGGGTAAAAATGTACATACTCTGTGTCTGTGACTGACTGCCGGATATGAGTATCTTTTTCATGTTTCGTAGGCAAAGGAATACTTTGGTACTTAACTTCGATGCCGATCATGAAGTCATCAGCGGTGTCATAATATTTATTTTTACCATATTTAATTTATTTTTTAATTTAATTTTCAGTTTTTATTAATTTTATTGATTTAACCATGCATTTATTTATTGTTTATCTTTTTATCTTTATTTTTTTATCTATCAAAATCACCCTTAGACTGGTTACCGCCACAGGTGACAAGAGGGCTGGCTCTTTCCTTGCTCAAAAAACTCGCTTGACAACAGGAACAGCTTGAATACAGGGAGGACATGCAGCCAGTATCCCACGCGGACGGTATTTGTTTAATTAGGGGTAGGTTTTTATTTTATTGTATTTTATTTTAATTTATGTTATATTATATTGTATTTTAATGATATAATTTTTATAAAAAAAAACAAACCGACTTCAAAAAAACCTGGATCACTAAAAAGCCTGAAATAATATTTCTATTACCACCTCTGCCTACCCCTTTGGGAAAACCAGACGTGATGGTGTGTTATCGAGTATTTGGGGTCGGTGCCAATCTATAGTAGGTAGACTTGGCATACTAAGATTGGCACCGACTCCAAATACTCGATAACACACCATCACGTCTGGTTATCCCGAAGGGGTAGGCAGAGGTGGTAATAGAAATATTATTTCAGGCTTTTTAGTGATCCAGGTTTTTTTGAAGTCGGTTTTTTTTTTTTATAAAAATTATTTTATTTCACGATTTTTAGTGGCGCCATACCAATGAACATTTTGGCATATTGAACCGTATGAAGCAAGCCCAACAAAAGGTAACTGCTGTAAATCTTTGAGGAATTCCCTCGACTGTCTATGGTCTCCATCATCAGACCTGTAATGGCACTTATAACCCATATGGGTGCTAAGTTCTCTCCAATACAAATTAATCAAGCCCAAACACCAGGTAATTGCTGTAAATCGTTGAGGAGTTCTCTCAACTGTCTTTTGGCTCCATCATCAGACCCCTAATGACAGTCACAACCCATCTAGGTGTAAAGTTCTCATCAATACAAATTAATCAAGCCCAAACACAAGGTAGCTACTGTAAAACGTTGAGGAGTTCCCTTGACTGTCCTTCGTCTTCATCATCAGACTCCTAATGACAGTCACAACCCATCTAGGTGTAAAGTTCTCATCAATACAAATAAATCAAGCCCAAACACCAGGTAATTTCTGTAAATCGTTGAGGAGTTCTCTCGACTGTCTTTTGGCTCCATCATCAGACCCCTAATGACAATCACAACCCATCTAGGTGTAAAGTTCTCATCAATAAAAATTAATCAAGCCCAAACACAAGGTAGCTACTGTAAAACGTTGAGGAGTTCCCTTAACTGTCCTTCGTCTTCATCATCAGACCCCTAATGACAGTCACAACCCATCTAGGTGTAAAGTTCTCATCAATACAAATTAATCAAGCCCAAACACCAGGTAATTGTTGTTAATCGTTGAGGAGTTCCCTCGACTGTCTTTCGGCTCCATCATCAGATCGACTCCAGACCTTCATAAAATAGTAGTGCTTTAAAATACTTAATGAAAAAAAATTACAAACGCACTAGTCGCCCCTACGATTTTCGAAGGTTTCCCTCGATTTCTCTGGGATGCCATCATCAGATCCTGGTTTCCTTATCATGGTACCACCGCTGGAATATCTCCTTTCCAACAAAAAAGAATCATCAAAATCGGTTCATAAACGACGAAGTTATCCGCGAACAAACATAAAAAAAAAAAAAAAAAATATACGGTCGTATTGAGAAACCTCCTCCTTTTTTTTTGAAGTCGGTTTAAAAACATGAAAAATAAAAAATATTTTTTTATTTTTTTTAATTTAATTTTACTTTTATTTATTGTTTTATATTTATTGTGAAATTATAATAATTTTAATAATCAATATTGGACTATGTCTGAAACAAATACATTGAATTGAATAATTTAAATACAAAAATTATCACATTAACTCGTTAAATCACGGTTTACACCCGCTAGAACGAAAAAGATCCTAACATGGTAGGTAGGACCTGAGGGTTGGCCAGTTAATTACTTAAAATACACTATATTTATTTCAAGAAAACATTCATAAGATCTGAAGGCGTCGGAATCGCACATAAAGGGTTCCGTACCACCGTAGAATAAACACATCAAAAATATCAAGTTTGAGACTTGATATTTATTTTTAAATGTTATTATATTTTTAGTATTTGTTCTGCACCGGCAACAGAAATACACATTCAGTGAAAATTTCAACTCTCTACCTGTTACGGTTCGTGAGATACAGCCCGCGCTGACAGACGGACAGACAGACAGACGGACAGCGTAGGCCTAGTAATAGGGTCCCGTTAGCACCCTTTGGAACCCTAAAAAGTAGCCTATGTTCTCCGCCAAGTCCCAGTCTATCTCCATACCAAAATTCATCAACATTGGTTCAGCGGTTTAGCCGTGAAAAGGTAACAGACAGAGTTACTTTCGTTTATAATATAATAGATTGAATAGGACGGACAAACATTTTCCTATCCATATCTGTAATGTTATTTTTTACGATAATTTATTGATGTATGATATATTTATTACTTGCCCATCCATACCTACAACAAACGCAATAAAGCGACTCCATTGTTTTGACAAGCAATGTATTCCCACTGTCGGCCCAAGACCATGCTGCAAGTATATAACAGTAAGCGAAATAGGGAGTTTTTACAGAAATGACACGAATAACTATGAAATGACAAGAGATGACACAAAATGACAAGAGATGAAAAGAAATTACACAAGACAAGGAAAAGCAAACGAAAATCACACTGCAGTGCAGGTCGTAGGTTCGATTCCTGCCCAGGACATGCATTTGTGTGCATGAACATGTCCGCATGTCCCGAGTCTAGGTGTAATTAAGTGTATATTTAGTTTGTATTTACAAACAAAAAGTAGTATATGTAGTAATATCAGTTATCTGGTTTCCATAGTACAAGCTCTGCTTAGTTTGGGATCAGGTAGTCATGTGTAAAAGAATTTCCAAGGATATTTATTTATTTATCGTAGGCGTCGGCGGACTGTAAATACTGTACTGTACCTGTAATGTGGCACGACCGTAATATTTTTTCGTAATATTTTTTAAAAAATCCTTCACAGGTCCGACGTCGAACAAGTCCGAGCGGACACTGACAATACAAAGTTAGAGAGAGACATGGTTAGTTCAAGTACTTAAAATGTGAGATGGCGATATTGTGCGCGCGCTCGGAAATAAACAACGTAAGCGCCAAACCACATTTACTTGAATTAAAAAAAAACTACTTCATGAATTAAAATATGGTGGAAGGGTAGTTTAGATATCATTATTTGCTATGTTTTAGAAATAATTTCGTGATCTAAATCGTAAAAACATCGTGGTAGCAAGGAAAATTGTAAATAATTAGAGCTCATTTCATAAAAAAATTTTATCGAGAAAATTTCATCAAATCGTGATTTGGATTTAAAGATACTCAAGATAATAGAGTCAAAAATCATACATCTAAATATAAGATTCCTAGTCCACATACTTACTTAAAGAAAAAGTAGAATAGAAAATCAACCAAATTTCGAACCCTCCTCTTAACAAGCGCGGGGCAAAATTAAAACCTGTATAGGCAGGCGCACCCGCCGCGCCGTGTTTTTGCCTCCCGACAATACATAATTAATTCCCGTTCCCGGCCTTCCCGCCCCGCCGCCCGCGTCCCCCATCTCGCACCCTATTTCTACACGCGCACGTAAACCTACATGCTCATTAGAACGTAGGTAAGCCGAGGAAAGTGTTAAAATCTACTACTTCCTACGTTGTATATGCACTTATGAAGGAGAAAAATGTAAAAAGATACAGAAAAATACATAGGTATTTTTTTACAAATATTTCACGCCAACTCTATGGTCTCAAACTAAGCGACGCTTGTACTTGTACTTTGCGTACCGTGCAATGGACTGGGGGCGATCCCAGTGCCACCCAGGAGGGCAAATCATGAAAAGAGCATTTCCGCAACCGGCTTCTGGCGGTAATCGAACCATCCACGCTTAAACTACTGCGCCAAGCGGACGTCATCTACCTAATTCTATCTAAACTGGGAGCAATGGTTTTATACTCCTCTCAAAAGTGCTGTTCATACACCGGCCTGATCGCGACTCCCGCGGTCCGAGCCCGCCGAGTACACCGCGCGATGAGTGCCCCAGTACCACACTCGAAGGTTCGCTGGCTATGTATGTATTATGCATAGCCGGTTGGCTTCTACTTCCACACCCGGCTCGTGCTCGAATCAATCAATACTTTCTTACTTGAATATGATGCCCCGTTCCATTATAACATGCGTGCAGATAAACTTCAGAATACCTATAATGCGAGAGCAATAGATACAGCCGTGAGTGTCGTGCGTCTCGTCTCGAGTGACGAGTGCGGGAAGTATGGAGGGACGGCTAATGTACGGGTAAACACATTAGCCGCGGAACACTAAGCCGCCGACGACGACGGAGCGGCGAGACGAGACCGACACGACGCGTCGCCGACCTCGGGACGAGATTGAGCGCTTCCGACGGGAATTGACGGTAAATTATTGAAACTTCATTTCTAATGCAGTATATTTTTTAATGTTATATTACATTATTAGGTACCTAGGTGGTTATTATAAGTAGCACAGCCTGTCTGTAATGTTCTCGCTACCTCTCGATCATTGGACTTGGAAAAAATATTGGCTGGAATAGAATATACCTATTGTTATGATTCAGATTTTTTCCAAGTATCGATTATTATAGATTAAAAATTTATAGATATTTCTGTCAGTTTTTGTAGTCCGAGGTACCGATCGCGTCGTAATTATTTGTATAGCGGCGCTCGTTAGATCATACCAATAGGAGTAAAGTACTCAAATAACAATAAACTATTGTTTACCGTTTAGTATAATGTTGTTAAATTTTATGGATCGTTAGCGAATTGTGTTACCTGCAACTATACGCCGAGAGTAGCCTCTCGTCGCGTTTCGTCGTCCGCCTCGCCACTCACTCGCCATTGTGAATTGTGAAAGACTTGTAAATGTACGTGTTCGTTTACCTATGACTTTGAAAATATCATAGGTACCCACCTATATAGGTATTTACTTATTTCCTCTGATAAAAGCTACATGACATTTACCGTGTACACAATAGCGTCCGTTATGACATTACTAATGCAACGGTATTGTGTGGACTGGCGATAGGCGCAAGCGAACAATACGGAAACACGAGAATACTCTCACTGTGCATTCTCACGCCGCGCCGCCCCGCGCCCGCGTATGGTTCATAGGACATTATCTATTCTGTGGTATAACTATAGTTACTGCTGATGATACATTAATAAATATAGATATTTTGTTCCTTATATGTACGTACGAAAGCCGATGTTTAGGCTTAAGTTTATAAGTAAAAAGTTTTATGAGCGTTTTTGGAAATTCATCCCTTGTGTGAAATTGGGGATGAAAGTTTGTGTGCAAATCCCATGCGGCACACGATTAGTAGGTATTGAAATAATGCATTTCCTGTGACTATTGTTACTATGTTCTACAGAAACAGACAGAATAGATTTGTATGGGCCCAGAGGTAGATTATTTTATTTACTCTAGTAGTACCTAATTACTCGAGACTAGCTAGATGAAATCTACACTGAACTTTATGATTATTCCATTCTCATATATAATAAAATACCCACCAAAAACATTTTCATGTAAAATGTTGCCAAAACGAGACGAGACCAGACCGCAGACCGCACTGTTAAAAAGTTATCAGATCTCATGTAGAGCCAAGCTTTTAACTCTACACGCCCTTATTCTACAAGCCCTAACTTCACAAACTCTATACACTTAGTCAAAATATGTGGCTTGGCCGTTTCGTTACTACAAGAACTATTGTAGTAAGTGTTCTGTTGTGTGTTCTGTTAGTGTGTATTGTATAAGTAATGAAAAGTAATAAATTGATAGCGAAACGGCTAAGCCACATATTATTTTGACTAAGGTGTATAGAGTTTGTGAAGTTACGGCTTGTAGAGTTAGAAGCTTGGCTTTACATGATATCTGATAACTTTTTAACAGTGCGGTCTGGTCTCGTTTTGGCAACATTATACATGAAAATGATTTTGGTGACATTTCACTTCTTTTTGTAAGTTGCGACAATATTTGTTATTTTTTGTTTTTTTTTTCTGTCTTTTGTCCACTCGCAACGGGCACACGTCGGACGTAATCGGCAACATCGAAAACAATCGTTTCTGTTCGGACGGCAAGCTCGGGCCGCGCTGTGTACAGCGGGTACACATTAGGCGTTTTGCGCGCGCTTAATTCCATTCCCTAATTAAAGCGTATGATTTACTAAAAATCCTGAAATATGTAATTTATTATTATTTATAAGATAGAGACCCTTTATCAATTTTCAGACATCTCGCATCAAAATTTGCGGAAGTCTCATACAAACTTCCATCACCTAGTTTAAGGGTTTGGGGCGTAAAAGTTCCAAGTTTTAGATTTATTTGTTGTTTTTGTACTAATACTAGCTTACATACCAAATTTCAGCTTTCTGGGACTTCAGGAAGTACCTTAAGAATTTTTTTGATCATCAGTGAGTCAGTGACGAAATTGGGGTTTTTTAAATATCAATAAAATCTAAAGAATAAAAGCTATGTAATTGAAACTTAATATCTTTAATGAGTCCACTATTGACATCATATTCTGAGAATTTTGTTTATCTGGTATAATTCAAACCCAAGTTATGAGGGTTCAATAAAACGACGAAGCGCTTCGAGAAAAGCTAGTAGTGTCCTTGTGCTTCGCTTGCCTCGTCTTGGCGGGGGCACTGCCGTGCCCCCAGATAATTATATTAAAGTAACAAAATTGCATTTTTTGTAAATGGGTAAACGACAATAAGTGTTACTTTTTCCTACACCTTTAAACATAAAATAAGTAGCGCAATATTTAGCTGGTGGCGCGAGGCGCGAGGCGCGAAGCACGGGCATAGAGGCATAGAGGCACCGCACCAGTGCGAACACTCCACTCGTGCTGCGTGACAACGCAATGTTGCCACTTGCACTATGTGCTCTTCACTCGTCAGATCAGAATAGCATAATATACAATAGAAATGGGTAGGAAGCTGTGCAGTCCTTTCGAAATGGAAAAACTGTTGGTCTGGTTTCATACATATGTTTTGTCAGCAAGTCCTGAGAAGAAATTTAATTTCTATGAAATAATATCAATTATAGTGTGGGTAAATGGCAACCCGGTACGTAAGGTAGCAACCACCCTATCATTCCAAATTCATTGGTAGCATCCCATGCGTATCGTCACTCGCTACGTACAACGCTAATTAACACTTATCTGCAAATCTCCGCCCTTCCCCGCTCACCCGCTGTGTTGTTACCCGCCACGTATCTGATTTTCCTTCATTTTCTTCGCTAATTAAACTCTAGGCTTCATTTTAATATTCTGTTCTGTTTTAATTAAAACAAAATTAATAACAAAGTGTATGTTTTGCAAACCCAACGTTTGAGACATAACACCAGATTACGGCGACGTTATAACCGTATCGATCGGCCTTCCAATTTATATTGTTACTTGAACGACTTTACATGGATATGTATTGTATAAAGTTGATGTGTAACGACGAACCACCGACTGAGGGCTAGCGGCACGGCGCGGGCGGCGGGGGCGGCGGCGCGCAGGGGGCCGCGGTCCAGCTCACTTTTAATAAAACATCAAACCTGCAGCGTCACACTCGCTCGTGTGCGCGACGCATTGTCCCGCGACGTGATGAGGCGCTGTTTGATGTATCGCCGCCTAATTTATTTCAACGTGGTTTAATCTTATAACCATAACCACATAAGTATAATATAAAATGGAGCAATTGGACGTACTGTATTATAATACGCTAACCTCATAAATCTCTTCTTGTAATCTCACTATCAATATACTGTTCCGTTCAAAAGTAAATTCCTCGCAAAGGCAGCTATTAAAAGAAACTCCTTTGACTTGTACGACGAAGAAAACCGTGAGTGACACGTAATATATTACAGCAGCTGTGGAGTGGCGCCGGCTCCGGACCGTCCGCAGCGGTGTCGCGGAAGGGTTTAGCTTTATCTCGTAAGATTGATTGAGTTGCTACGACGTGCGGACGAGCCGCGATAACAACCCACCTAGCGATAACATACCATTTCAGTATTTTCATATCCGACTACCCATCTACTATCTCAGAAAAGTCTACGATGACGCTACGATACGCCGTAGCGGATGCTACGTCGTAGCATTGAATTGTAGCTATAGTGCTATTAACTGACGAAACGCAGCATGGGTACCTTTTTACAATGTGTTTCGTACGATGAGTGAGAGAGCTGAAAGACCACCCCTCCTCCCCTCCCTACATCCCACTCCCCTTCTAAGCATCTATAGGCTACGGTAACTACTTAACATCAGGCGGGCCGAAGCTTTTTTGCCACCGCAGACTAAATAAAAAAAAATGGATGAACGGTCATTCTCGTGCTTTTCTTTGCTGTACATTTTTCCTACAGTTTGTTTGTTCTAAAATACACAACACTAACTTATTAGTTCGATAGTAAATCAATAGTGCTTACACCAGTATTTATTCCTCTAACATTACATTTCGTGGGGCTGGCGAGTTTTTACATTAGTGTATGGCAACAACTGTCAATATGCAATAATAATTGGATGGTTCTTGCGATATTTATCGACTGTGATATAATCAATTACCCGAGAATTGCCCACTGTATGGTGTCGCACATGTCATGAGTAAACACGCTTAGGTCCGTTTAAAACTTAATTATTTATCCTTTCACAACAACAACCGACACGCAGTTGAATATCACCAACGGTCAGACAAATCTTTTCTGAATCCGTCGGTCCGTGGCGCCAAATCAAAGGGAATCTCAAACTCAAACACGACACGGGACCAATCGAATTACCGGGGCCGGCGCCCGGTCCACCGCCCCCGCGTCCACCGCCGCCGCGTCCACCGCCACCACGGCCACCACCACCGCATACACCGCCACCGGACAAAACAAACACAGGACACGCTGCCGAGTATACCTACATAATTATTCAAATCATGAGTGTCCCTACAGAACATCAAGAGGTAGTGTGTCGGTACTAGGTTTAGGGTGGGGTTAAATTATTATTAAAGTTTAAGTACCTACCTACTATTAAAAAAGTTTATTTCAATACCACAAAATGTTCTTTTAATGTAACTTGTGTTAGATTAATGTTCAGGCAAAATAAAATTATTTGTCGGTAATGTTAAATGCAACCGGCCGATTCGCGTGATACTGTATTTTTTATACAAAGTGTTTGACTAAGTATTAGTTTGTGTCGGGCGACATAAACATAACACGTGTTCGGTTACTCAGCCCAAACAGGCAGAAATAGTAATATCTTACTGCAAGGAATATTTATTATTTCACCATTATAGGCGTCGAGATCTAAGAGGCCCGTTTTGACACGTATTTAGGGATGCGAACCAAAGACATCGGTATTCTGAGTATCTCATTATCACGAAAAATCGATTTCAATATCATTAAAACGTGTCTTTTTATCATTATTTTTAGTTTTAAGTTCCAGAAAGTGATACAATGGAACATAAGAAAACCTGAATTCTATAGCAAAAATAAAACAAATCGCCAAAGTCAACGTGATAGTATACAGAAACAGTCAAAAAATGTAGCCAAGTCACAAGAAAAATACACCGAATACAAAAGAGCGCACAGTCAAATACAAGTAATTTTTTCTTTACGCCTTGGGGTCCTAAGCTTACTTAAAGGCCTAAAAAAACCTTTTTTTTTATATGGAATCGATATCCGTTCAAAATTAGCGATCAAATTAGTTACTTACAGCACTATGGCTTAAAAAAGTGTACTCTACAATCTACATGAACATGTAGACAAATGTTGTTTATAAAATTAACTCAGGCCCGAGTGTGGCGCGCGACGAGCGACGGCGCGGTGGCGGTACGCGTTGTTTTAATTAGCTACGTCCAGAAGTGTCACATGCCGCGCGAGGAAAATTTTCCTCGCGGTGTTTGACTTGCCTCACGTGAGGCAAATGCGCGCCCTGCCTCACCTGAGCACTCAGATTTGCGTCGCCTAGTTTGGCAGTCGTGAGACAGAACGATGTCAAACGTGTCAAACTGATTGATCGGGTATACCTTTCCCTGTCTAGAGTGTCAGTTGCCTCGCCATTTGCCTCGCGCGGCATGCGACTGAGGCAAACGTCGTGCTTCGCGAGGCATGTGGGTGAGCAGCCTCGCGCGGCATGTGACACTTCTGGACGTAGCTATTGAATAAGGGCGCCGGCAAACATGCTGCTGGCTAAACTGCCTAATTATGTATGTAAACTGGCCCTTGTTGAGCTCCAGCCGGAGCCGGACCGGCCGGTGATCGCGTCACGTCGCGAATCGTGTCACGGCACTCATTACATACAATCATAATATAATTATTTATAATACCTACCTAAAAGAGTCGCATTATTTATAACATTTTACACGGGTTTTGATGATCATAATGATCTTCAGTAAGCTCGGTCCCCAAAAAATATAGCCTATGTTACTCAGGGATCATGTAGTATTCTAATGGTGAAAGAATTTTTGAAATCGATCCAGTAGTTTTTGAGTTTACTCATTACAACATACATACAAATCTTTTCTCTTTATAATATTAGTATAGATATAGATAGTAAACATATTAATGAAATTTTAAATGATATTTTTTTTTGTTAATCCCCCAAAATGTAGCAAATTTTAAAAATATGACAACACCGTTACCGGCAGTAATGATGTTAGATCGTGTGGCGGCACCTCTGACCACAAAGAACGTAATGGCGTCATTTTATGAAAAAAAAAAAAAATGTAAACTGGGTAATTGTTTTCCAAAAAAAGGGGAGGCCTTTGCCCAGCAGTGGGACACTTCTAAGCTAAGAAAAATATTACAAAAATAGAATCCACTCTCGATACCCAACAATACGTTTTCGGGTCGGACAGGGTTTTCTTAACACACTGTACATCGTTGAGAACATGGAAATCTTTGATCTGACCCTTATTCATGAGTTTTACAAGACAGAACGTTCAGCGCGGTACGATGCATTTTTAATTGAAGGAACCTGGGCTTAGTCAGTTTTAAGGACTTTATTATGAATATACTCCAATGACGGTGCAGCTGATGTGTTGGAAACAGTGCCAACACCCAATTTCTTTGATTTAGCCTGTAACATTAGTTTCTGATACTGTCAAAACATAGAAATAATATTATTCGTCAAGGACGTACATTCGTCAACCACATATTACTTTTATCTTCATTAGAAATAAGCCCCACCGAGCGAGCATGGAAAAGTGGAATAATGATTCTCATCCAACAAACGGCAGCAGTTATTTGTCCCGCAGGACACAGCGCCGTAAGAGAGTGCGGGGGTGCGGGAATGCGGGGTGCGCGCGGAGGGGAGGTGCTATTAATATTGGCTTTCATTAGCCAGACGGTGAGTGCGCCGCAACAGTGCGTGTACTGCAGACCCACACACCCGCCCGTGTAGTCAGACGCAACGAAGAAGCCGACTCTTAAGAAAAAGTTATAACCTAACTAGCTTTTGCCCGCGACTTTGATCGCGCATTTGTCCCACGGGAACATAGGTACTATCGAGATAAAAAGTATCCTATGTACTATACCAGACTATAATCTATATCTGTGCCAAATTTCATCCAGATCCGTTCAGCCGTTCTGGCGTGCTTGAGTAACAAATATCCATCCATCCATCCATTCATCTAAACTTTCACATTTATAATATTAGTGGGATTATACGATAAAAAGTTAAACCACGTTACCTTAAAGGCTTCTATGCTATGACTTCTTGTCGCAGTCGGGGACCTACAAAACATGTACCTACCTTGGATGTTATGGTCCCCCGACTACGACTACGGTAACAAGTACGAAGTTACCATGGAAAGGAGACCGGCACAGTTTCATACAATCTTGGGGCAAGATTGTAAAAGGATGAAAGTGGTGTCAATTGTTAGCTAATATAATTATTAAACTATCACTGAAAATTCTACGGATTCCTAAAATCTGAGAGCCGAGTTATAAGTTTCATTTTAACTTAAGTAAAAGTGAGGTTATGTATAAAAACCTTTGTAAACTGCTAATTTTTATGTGCGATAGGTCCGATTTATGTTTCAAACACAATAAACCCACTTCCTTCACAAAATGGGAAAGATAAGTCGAGGAAATATCAATAAAATGGGAAAATCACTCAAAATGAATAAGCAATAACAAACGATACGTTTTTTTAAAGTTTGTTTTACGGCCCTGGCTAAATCCCATCTCCATCTCCCCATCTCCATCCCATCCCATCACATCCCATCCCATCCCATTTCCTTTAGAACAAGATTATATTACCTATGTATTACTAAATCACGAGCTGCAGGTGACCAAGTTAAAACAAGTTCAACCCCGTAGTTTTTTAACAAATAATAGTAACAGACAAAAAATACAACTTTATTTCTTGTATTTCATTACTTTGGTTAAAGATACGATATATTTTCGTTATTGGCGGCGTCTTCATCAGGCGCATGCCTCGCGCGAGCACCCACTTTTGACGTCGGAACGCATAGACGTAATGTCATAATATGAGTGCTCGGGTGAGGCATGCGCGCCATATGGACACATCTATTGAATATTACTTTGTAAATTGCCCGACACACACTTGGCCGGTTTATATCAATATAAAACATATCTGATTCAAACATTACTGCGTGATACGCAGGTCAAATCGAATCTCATGTTCGCTAGCCTCTTACCCGCATTGACGAGGGGATAAAATTAAATAATGTGGCGCCGGCCCAAAAGCGCGTGCTACGCGTGCTACGCTGCCAGAACATTATTGCTACGCCGCCGTTATACCATTGCTACGTCGCCGCTACACCATTGCTACGCAGGGCTACGACGTAGTCCAACTGAATATTCGATTGCAATCATTTTATATTTTGTAGCACATTTAGTTCTGTGCAGTTAACTATATAGTCCGAACACAACTTTGGTTATTGTATATCACGTTATACATACGATGTTATATTGTAATTCATAATATTAATGAATAATGCATGGCCCGATATGCACTGGGCCGGCTGCTACCCGACCTAATTATTATTCCTAACTTAATTACGATACGCAGTGAAAAGATTGCTTTTAATTAAATCGTGATATTTTCGTGTTTACGTCCGGGGCCGAACCACGGGTCGAAGTAATCCAGTTATTCAGGTAATATACGTGCTTACAAGACAAACAAAAATATCGTATTTTATACAAAATGTATGTATAGATACAGGGTGTATTTTTGAGACGGGGCGGTAAGCGCAGCTACTTGAACAGTTATAGTTAAAGGAAAACGTTCGTAGGAGCCTATCCATAACTTTTTGAGATATTATGAACTGCATTACGGGGCAACAAGGCACCGGGTGATGATGGAATAACGGCTGAGCTCCTGAAGGCGGGTGGAAAACCGGTCCTTAAGGCCCTTCAGAAGCTGTTCGGTTCCGTCATACTCGAGGGCAAAACGCCGCAGGCATGGAACAGAGGTGTGGTGGTTCTTTTCTTCAAAAAGGGCGATAACGCTCTGCTGAAGAATTATAGACCCATCTCACTTCTGAGCCATGTCTACAAGCTGTTTTCGAGGGTCATAACGAACCGTCTCGCACGCAAGTTTGACGACTTCCAGCCTCCCGAACAAGCCGGTTTCCGTAAAGGCTTTAGTACCGTAGACCACATACATACGCTGCGACAGGTTATACAGAAGACCGAGGAGTATAACCTCCCCCTTTGCTTAGCGTTTGTGGATTACGAGAAAGCCTTTGATTCGGTCGAGACCTGGGCTGTATTGCGGTCTCTCCAGCGATGCCAAGTCGATTACCGGTACATCGAAGTGCTGAAGTGTTTGTACGAAAACGCCACTATGTCAGTCCGTTTACAGGACCAGAACTCGAAACCTATTCGGTTGCAGCGAGGTGTGAGACAGGGAGACGTTATCTCTCCGAAACTGTTCACCGCTGCACTGGAAGACGTTTTCAAGATTCTGGACTGGAATGGGCTGGGCATAAACATAAACGGCGAGTACATCACTCACCTTCGGTTTGCCGACGACATAGTGGTCATGGCTGAGACTATCGAAGACCTTAATACGATGCTTGATGGCCTCAGTAGAGCCTCCGAACGAGTTGGTCTTAAAATGAACATGGGCAAAACGAAGATCATGTCGAATTGCCGTGTTGTACCTGCTCCCGTGAAGATCGGAGACTCTACACTCGAAGTTGTCGACGATTATGTCTACCTGGGACAAACCATCCAGTTAGGTAGGTCCAACTTCGAGAAAGAGGTCAATCGACGAATCCGACTCGGCTGGGCAGCGTTCGGAAAGCTACGCAATATCTTCTCGTCCCAAATACCGCAGTGTCTCAAGACGAAAGTCTTCGACCAGTGTGTGTTGCCAGTGATGACCTATGGCACTGAGACATGGCCGCTTACAATGGGCCTCATAAGAAGGCTCAAGGTCACCCAAAGGGCAATGGAGAGGGCTATGCTCGGAGTTTCCCTGCGAGATCAAATCAGGAATGAGGAGATACGCAGAAGGACCAAGGTAACTGACATAGCCCGTAGGATTGCAAAACTTAAGTGGCAGTGGGCAGGGCACATTGCCCGTAGAACGGATGGCCGATGGGGCCGAAAAGTTCTCGAGTGGCGGCCGCGCACCGGAAAGCGTAGCGTGGGTAGGCCTCCCACAAGGTGGACCGACGACCTGGTGAAGGTCGCGGGAATCCGCTGGATGCGGGCAGCGCAAGACCGGTCATTGTGGCGAACCTTGGGGGAGGCCTATGTCCAGCAGTGGACGTCTTTCGGCTGAGATGATGATGATGATGCATTACGGGGGCCCTCTTAGATTAAGTATGTTCCACAGAACGGTCCCCCGACTGCAATGACAATGCACTTGTTTTATACTTTTTAGTTCGTTTTTTGGCAGGGCAGTAGTGTTTTTAATTATATATTTTTTTATTATTTAAATCGGACATTCCATTCAAAAGATATTACGAATTTTAAAAAAGGGTGTTAAATAGGGGATGAAAGTTTATATGCAAGTTCGTCATTTTTGAAGTTAGGATGATGAAAATACGTGTGGAGGTTTCTTTTTATAAATAAAGAAATTGTAACTTTAACGTTTTCGAAAATTTAACCCCTATGGGAGTAAAATAGGGGGTAAAAGTTTGTATGGCGGTACCGATTCCGGCCAATCTCCGAAACGGCTGGACTGATTTTGAAGGGACTTTTACTGGCAAATACGATACGGTATCGGGTATCCGGACTGCAGGATCTGAGATCAGCGATCCGGGATCTGGGATACCGGATCCGGGATATACGGGACACGGGATACGAGATCCGGGATATCTGGGACACGGGATCCGGCAAACGGGATCCAGGATCCGGTAAAAACGGGAAACGGGATCAGAGATCCGATTTTTTAAAAATTTAAATTCTACGCGTACGAAGTCGCGGGGAAAAGCTATACAGGATGTCCCACAACTTTGCCACATGGAGGGAAAGTACCTTAAATACCGTAGATAGACAATTTTAATGAATGAAGACTTCATTTTGATTTTAAAAACAATACGAACTGCATTCAAAGATTTTTGAAAAGTCGCTTGCCACATTCGGGAATCGAACCCGCCTAAAATCCAAATAATAACATCCTGCACTTTTATGGCATCAATCGATAGGGTCAATCATAAGGATAAAATCACTCAAACAAACATATTAAATTAAATGAAAGGAAACTGGAAACCCATAAAATCGTTACTTATTTTAATTTTAATAAATTAAAGTTAACATATCATGGTTTTCCTTTCAATTAATTTACCATGATTGTTAGAGAGATTTGATCCTTATGATTTATGCTATCGATTGATGCCATAAAAGTACAGGGTGTTATTTTTTGGGATTTCAGCCGGTTCGATTCCCGAGTGTGGCAAGCGACTCTTCGAAAATCTTTGAATGCAGTTCGTATTGTTTTTAAAATAAAAATGAAGTCTTCCTTTAGTAAAATTGTCTATCTACAGTATTTAAGATACTTTCCCTGCATGAGGCAAAGTTGTGGGACATCCTGTATATTATAAATGCGACGGTAAGTGTGTGTGCGTGAATGTTTGTTGCCACTATCTCCATAACTACCTAACCAATTTTAATGAATTTTGAAACATAGATAGTGTAGGCTCTGAAATAAGACAGGTTTATCCAATTTCCACGCGGGCGAAGCCGCGGGGCACAGCTAGTATATAAATAAAATAAGTTAGCTACCTATACCTACAGTGTAGACAATCTTGGTCTATATACTGCAACAATTCGTTATCTGAATACCTTATGGACTCCGCAGCAACTATGTATGAAATATTTATAGTATTTATTTATTTTATAATCGGTACGATACGTGCCCAGTTACACCAATTATCAAGTAGCTAAGTAAAACAAAATAATAATAATAAACACAATAAGTAAAATAAACAAAACGATTAAGTAATTCAAAGATATATGAATATAAAAAACCCTGGAGCACTAAGATTGACACCGACTTGGAAACATGACGGTATTGCCAATACGGCTCAACTTCTGGTGAATAATTCCTTCTTATGTATTTAATGATTGAATTTATTATCGAATTGCGACTGCGATATCAGCCGTGTGAATTTTACAACACGTAGTGGTGCGCTGAGCACAAGTTTTGTGATTGTGATGTTAGAAGTTACCATACCTATTAAATAATACATATATGCCTCGTACAAAAAACTAACGATCCATCGAAATGTAAAAGGATCGCCTTTCATCTATTTTGAAGGGACGATCGCCCGCCTGCCCTTTGATGAGCTTACTTAGCACCGATAAAGAGCTTACTTAGTTAAATACGTAACTATTACTTTCTGCTTGTGTGCCTACTCGTTTTCGTAGCCAGTTGCAATACATTGTTACACAGGTGGAAGAAAGGGGATCGCGCTCACCGAAAACAGGCATGATTGGAGGCTATCTCCTCTTAGACGAGTGGGGTAAAAATCTACATTTTTACCCCACTCGTTTCTAAAAACAAAAATGTGACAGTATTTATTAAACCTTCATCTTTAAATTTTAAGTAGGAAAAAGTGCTAAGTACCTACTTCCTGTGACGCTGTTTTCGCCTTTAAAGGACATTGCTTTTTTTCGCCCTGTACGATAAAGACATCGGACATTCATGATAATTATTAGTCCATTTTATTATATAACTTGCATACATCTGTTTAACACGGACTAGCTTAATAAAGTAAAAAGTATTTGAAACTACTATTTTCGTTAGTTCAATTAGTCCTGCATCAAATTCCTATCGATCCGCACGCGGCGCACGCGCTGCTCCGCCACCTGCCCGCCGCTAGCGCAGACCTATATCTCGGTTGTGGTGAAAAGTGTCGCTAAATCAGCATCCTCGAACATCAAGTTCGCTGGTGTAATCGTCGAAAATACACCGGTTCTCAGCCCTCCACGCGCATGAACTGTAGTGCTTTCATATTGGAGAAAAGTGCATCACCAGCGGCGTGGATCGTAAGTACCCGTCTTCCTATGCTACCTATATTTGTTGTGCCTCACTTTTTATGTCGATTCACATATTTTAGTTTTGTAATAAGCAACGGCAATCACATACCTACCTAACTATACAGTCCGCTAAATATCGCGCCACCAAAACATAAACAAAGAGGATATAATTACTACGTTTATCATAAACGCTCGAGTAAATCCACAGTTAGCATCATGGGCTCCCCCTCTATTAGGGTTTTCATATAGGTGGGGAGCCCATGATGCTAACTGTGGATTTACTCGAGCATTACGGAAACCTATTAGATTTGGTAGATTAGATGATAGGAAGAATAAATGGTCCTATATGTTTCCACTTTCAGCGGTGGGGGAAGCGTCTACATATTAATTTCAAAATTGTAAAAATAACAATCCCCCTAATTAATCCCCCATCTTAATTCTGACGCGCTCGAGTATTTCAGATGGGAGGTTTTTTCCCCCTATATTAAGGGCTCATACTGGTTGGAGGTTCTTATCAATATGGAAGATATCCACTCTTCTACGGCTCTCCATCAAAAGATGGAGAAAGATAAAACCTAACAAATTGAGCCGGGAACCCACCGCGATACACGGAGAGGCCACGCACATGGCCACGGCTACGTTTTGCAAGAAAATGTATGGATGACGTCATTTCGTGCGTAGCCTCTCCGTGCGCCGCGGTGGACACGGTGACATACATTTTCGTGCAAAGCGAAGGTGACCCACGTGCGTAGCGTGTGCGTGGCCTCTTCGTGCGCCGCGGTGCGTTTCCGGCTTTATTATTGTTGTATTTTGTGATGCAATAGTTTTATTTATATACGTATTTTATATTTTCGTGACGGGTCACGAAAATATCGAAAATAATTAATTGTGATGTGAAAAAAAATTGCATAACAAATGTATTATTTCGTAAGTTTGTACGTAGGGGGTAATTTCTAGAACTACCAAAGAATTTGGTATAAACAGTCTACGCGAGTCTAGTATAGTGTAGTCTACGGATTTGAGTCTGCAAATTCTTTCACTGGTAGAAAGCTACACTATCTTTACATACCTACTTAGATTCTCATTCGTGCAGAACAGACAGAAGTCAAATAAAATTTGCACTTTGTTTACCTACTAAGAAATTACGTAGAGGGTATGTATAAGCTGGTTGGTAATTCAATAAAACAATGTCTCGAGTCCTTAGATTTTTCTATTTATGTACGTGTTTATTTTAGCATCAATAACTTAAGTGAAAGGAGGGACGGGACAGTTCATCAATCATAATAATAATAACAGTAAGTACAACCGAGCCGAATTTAGATACAGCATACATTTAGTGTCCGTTTCAGAATCGTCTGATAACTCTTATCCCCCAAATAAATATGGCGTTTGGACAGTTTTCCATGGAATATCTATCAAAACGCCATACTTATATGGTGGATAAAAGTAGTTTGACAATTCTGAAACAGGCCCTTACAGTAGTCGTGGCTGCGGCGACACTACCCGCCGCCGCCGCCGCACAGCGCGCTGCGCTACGCACTCGAGCACTGACGAGCCCTCGCCGCTCTATACCCCACAACACGAGCCCCGAGCCGTGGAACTGACCAATGACGCGGAGTCTGCTTGAAAATATTCACTGGACACGAGTGATGCCGGCGGCGGCGGCGCTCAGTCCACTTCACGCTTATGTACCTATTCGTTTAAAAAAAACAGTAAGTACTTACTTACATAATCATTTATTTACAATGCGTATTTTTCGTACATTTCGTCACACCAGTTCGAGGCTTAGTTTTACACTTTGGCGGAACCTGGGCACCGCGACACGCTCAATCACGATCACGATCGTCGATCGACCGATAGCACACGAAACACAAAAATATCCGCACCGTATCGCGGCAAGGGGGCGGGGGCGGGGGGCGCTCCGTCACACCGTGGTCTCGCGGTCCACGTGAATGTACTCGACGGAGCGCTCGCGCCGTCAGGATGACGCCGTCGACGAGGCGCGCGACGCGTCGTACAACAGCTCCTCCGTGAGGCGGCGGCCGGCGGCCAGCGCGCCCAGCAGCTGCTTGTCCGCGCCCGCGCGCCGCCGCCGCCGCAGCGCCGCCGCGCCCAGCAGCGCCAGCGCCGCCGCGCCGCACGCCGCCGCGGCCGCCGCCCCCGCCGTCGCCGGCGCCGCCAGCGCCGCCAGCAGCCGCGCGCCCGCGCCGCACGCGCCCGCCTCGTCGCCGCCGCCCGGGCAGTCGACTTCGCCATCGCACCACAGCGCACTCGCCATGCACGCGCCCAGCGCCGCACACGGGTGCGCGCAAGCCGCCGTCGCATTGGGCCACGCCTCGCCGGCGGCCGACGGCCGCGCTGCCGCCGCGCGCCACACCTCCATCCACGCGAAGCGCGCCGCGCCCGCCTCGCGCGCCGCCCACACCACCAGCAGCGCGCCCGGCCGCGCGCCGCGCCCGCGCCCGCTCCACTCCGGGGTGAACAAGTGCGCGGCGCGCGCGCCGGCGTCGCCCGGGCACACGGCGCGCACCAGCCGCGACGTGTGCGCGTCGTACACCAGTATGCGGTTGGACGTGGCACACGGCGCCGGCTCGCCCGCCCCGGCGCCGCCGCCCTCCGTCGGCATTGGCAGTTCCTCGCCCCACACGCGCAGAAACACCGAACGATTGCCTCGCGCCTCCAGGAGGAAAGGTGTCTCCCCGCACTCTGACATTCGGTTGGCGCTGTTCGAAATAAACACGGTCAGTGGATGTCACTCTGTGCGTCTACTGAACGGATCCTAGCCGTACCGACCTGTACGGAAACAGCAGGTCGATCCTGGCTCCGGGCGGTGGCAGGCGCCGGCGGGCCGCGCACGGCGAGGCCGGCGCCGGTGCCCGCGCCCACGCACCGCGGAACTGCACGTGGCGGTGGTCCTCGGCAGGCAGCAGCGCGCGCGCCACCAGCTCCAGCTCGAGCGCCGGCCCGCCCGATTCGAGCCGCAGCGGCGCGCTGGCGTTGTCGCAGATGCACGCCACCGGTACCTGAACGTCGTTGTTCGAATGACCGATCGTGTCGTAAACATTCTATCGCACGCTGTGGACTTTCGCTCTCACCCTGTATCCCGGCCACGGTGATTCATATATCCGCAGGTGTGGGACACGGAGTGGAGCATCATCGTCGCCGTCGAAGTCGACGGAAGTCTCGTCGACCGCGTCCTCGTCGAGCTTCAGGTCGTGGTCCGGATCGGGCACGCACGTCGGCCGGCCGGTGACCGGATCGGTGCGTGTGACGCAACGCGGTTCGCGCCCGAACGTCGCCGTCTGCAAATCCAGGACGACGCGCGCGCCCTCCGTCTGCAGCCGGTACACGCATCGCAGCCGCCGCGCTCCACCGCGTCCGAACCACAGCGCGTTTCGAGGCGAAGAGAACGCGCCCGGAACCGTCAGCCATCGCGCACACTCCGTGGGCACCGAGCGGGCCCTCCGCCCGTCATCCGGCAGCGGCCCTCCCTCCAGCCGCGCATCCACGAACTCGTAGTGGAGCGCGAACTCGAGAGGGTGCGTCGCGGTGCCGGGAAGCGAGGTGGTAGCGAGCGAGAGTAGCGGCGCCGCCGACACGTAGCCGTCGGGCGGTGCGCAAGGCCGCGGCGAGCGTGTCGCGTTAGCGAGCGAGGCGCGCGCGCACAGCGCAGGCGCCGCGTCGCAATAGCGACCCAGAGGCCGCGCGCCCGCCTCGTACGCCCCGCCACCGTCCCAGATACGTAACTCCACGGCGCACGCGCCGCTCGGAGGCCGCATGCGGCTCTCACCCAACGCGTAGGGGGGCGCGGGCCCGGTGCGTGGCGTCGGCGAACCCGCGCTCTCCTCGTCACGCTCGGCGCTCTCAACGCGCCGCGGTTCGACCAGAGAGTATTGTGTGAAGCTCGAAAAATAGATCCACACCAAATCGCCTGTAGGAGATGTCCAAAAATATTAATCTTGACACTCGACCGCGAGCTGCTTCTGGCCTTCATTGACTCACCTGGACGACCGTGAAATGTCCACGTACACGTAGTGTTAGGCGGAAGCGTGTGCGACGGCGCTCGAAGTCGCCCACGGCGCCCGCGCGCCCCCGTCGAGGTGGTGCCGTTAGCCTCCTCCTCTGACGATGACGCCTTCACGTGAAACTCACACCGCCGCGCCTCCCTTGGACGAGAAGAAAATTCGGTCACACTGGTCATTTCACACCAGCATGACCATTAGCGCGGGACATTTCATGCCTCACCTGGCGTAGTCGAGCGAATCGGAGTCCGCGAACACGACGTCCACGTCGAGCTCGAAGCCCCTGAGCGGCGCGGCGGGTGCGGCGGGGCGCAGCGGTGCGCTGAACGGCGACGAGTGGAAGGCGACGAGCATCTCGGGCCCGCGCGAGGTGACGCGCGGCAGCCAGTCGCCGCCGCAGTACTCCACCAGCACCGGGTCATCGGTCGACGCGCCGTCGTAGAAGATGAGCCGGTCGCGCTCGCCCGTGCACTCGCGCCACGCCCGCACCACCCGCCCTGTCTTATTGAGGCTGCCGAGGTGATTGCAGCTTCAGTTTATGAACACCTACCGAGCCTTTTACGCCATCTTAGTATTTAAAGCTATCTCACCTGGCCATCGATATCGAACGTTTAATTTGCATTTTATGCGAGTACTCCTGTCGCACCGAGATCATCGCGTGTTTGCACGTGGGAATGTCTTTTTGACGGAGGCTCCAGTAACACGTGACGTTTCTGACGAAATAAGAGCAGTTATTAGTAGACTAACTCCCCTCAGCCGACATTTGAAAACTAATGTGCATCATGGTATATACCTCGGGTACATGCCGGGATAATTGGGACTCTGCAGTCGACAAGGCTTACGATGACACTCCTCGTACGTCCTCGTGCAGTATGTGCCGGGAGATACGGCGCCGCGTTCCAGCGGAGCCTCCATGGCGCCGAATCTGCGGCGGGCGACCCAATCATACAGAAAACTGTCACAAATCATACCTTACGGAGTAATCTCACGCGGAAGGCGACTCGCTTACCTGACCACGGCGTCGCGCTGCGCGAGGAATTTGTATCTGAGCCGGAATCCGAAGGGCTCGCCGAGCCGCGCGCGGAACAGCTTGACGGAGACGGTGACTGTGGCGGTCTCGCTGTAGTAAAGTGCGGCGCCGTCTGCCTCGCCGCACCACGAGCCGCCGGTGAAGGGGCGGCCCAGCTCCGACAGCTGCATGTACCCGTCGGGGCAGCCGTCCAGCGCGCCCGGCTCGTAGCGCCCCACGCGGAACTCGTCGAACGCGAGCTGCACCAGGTCGCCGTGCGCGCCGCCGCCCGCCGTGAACGTCAAATGGCACAGAAATGGCGCGCGTGGCGCCGAGCGCACGCCCACCGCGTAGGCGACCCCCACGCGTCCGTAATAAGTGCGGTTGCAAACCGTGCACTGCGGCGGCTCGTCGCTGCCGTCCGCGCACTGCGCCTCGCCGTCGCAGTACGCGTCGAGCCGCACGCACGTGCCGCTGCGGCACGCGAACTCCGTCACGCCGCAGCCGCCGGCCGCGCCGCGCGCGCTCGTCCACAGCGCCAGTAGCACGCACGTCCATATTTGCGCCCACCCCATGCCGCCACCCGCTGCCGCGCCGTTCTCAAACGCGCATAGCGTGCGGCACAGCGCTGGTCAGCGCGGCGTGCCCGCACCGACGGCACCTAAACAACGGCACGTGCGCTCGTAGTTATGTAATAAATATAGATTTTTACAAATTGGCGAATGCAAATGTGAATACTCGTCACTCACATTCGTTGAATGTCAATGTGAATGTCCGCTTCTTAAACCAGTTTCTAAACCGGCGATAGGCAAATGCACGCGCGTTAGGAGAAGGCTAGACGTAAAGTATATACTGTGGTCCGTCAGTATGGTAAATAATGATGGATGTCATTCCATCGACGGAATAAACAGCTGGCCTACTCCGAAATACGAACCTAACGTTTCGGCTGACGGATTGTCGTGATTTGACATTTCTTCTTTCGTTTTTCTCTACGATTTGACATTGTTTTGATTGTAAATCGAATCCGTACTTCGGACGATCCGTCAGCGACGTATTTCGGAGTAACCCCCCTGGCAGGCTAGACGTTCAGTATTTATTCCGTCAGTATTGTGACGTAGTTCGTACAATGCAGACATCAAATAAAACACGAAAGCTTAGCGCTTGGTTTTATCCGCAATCTCAGAAGACATGTCCACTCTATTGCTTTCGCGACGCGTAATGACACGATGCCGTGGTCCAAACTGATCGTGTAGACTAGTGTACTAATGGATGTCAGTATTTACCAAACTGTTTGTGTTGTGTTGATACCAAACTGTTTTTGATAAATAATGACGGACCACAGTATTTACTGAACGTCTAGCCGTCGCCTTAAGACATATCAATGATCAATGAAATAAAAATAAAATAAGGGGTGGAAATTTATATGCGGATCCTATATTTATGAAGCTAGACACATGAAATTTTGAAAATGAAAATTTGTTTGTAAGTAGGCTACTCATTACAAATAAAAAAATATTAATATCAGCGTATTTTTAAATTCCTCCCTTAAGGGGTAAAAAAGTAAGTTTAAAAACTAGAACCCGACTACTGAAAAATCGCGCTCTAAAAGTATGGAACAAGAAAATATTCTCATCTAGAGGATAGCCGTGGTCCGTGGTCATATCCCACCTTGACCTAAAGGGCCTAAACGGACCACGGCTATCCTCTAGATGAGAATATTTTCTTGTTTCATACTTTTTAGAGCGCGATTTTTCAGTAGTCGGGTTTTAGTTTTTAAACTTACTTTTTATTTAATTACTAGCTGTGCCCCGCGGCTTCGCCCGCGTGTAAATTGGATAAGCCTATGTCTTATTTCAGAGCCTACACTATCTATGTTTCAAAATTCATAAAAATTGGTGAGGTAGTTATGGAGATACGTGGTAACAAACATTCACGCACACACACTTACTGTCGCATTTATAATATACATATAGCTTTTCCTGGCGACTTCGTACGCGTAGAATTTAAATTTAAAAAAAAATCGGATCCCGGATCCCGGACCCCGTATCTCGGATCCCGTTTGCCAGATCCCGTGTCCCAGATATCCCGGATCTCCTATCTCGGATCCCGTTTACGGAATATCCCGTATCCGGGATAGCCTGGATCCCAAATCCCGGATTCCGTATTCCGTGTCCCGTATATCCCGGATCCCGTATCCCAGATCCCGGATCGTTGATCTCGGATCCCGCAGTCCGGATACCCGATACCGTATCGTATTTGCCACTAAAAATCCCTTCAAAATCGGTCCAGCCGTTTCGGAGATTAGCCGGAATCGGTACCGCCATACAAACTTTTACCCCTTATTTTACTCCCTTAGGGGTTAAATTTTCGAAAACATAGAAGTTAAATTTTCTTTATTTATTAAAAGAAACCTCCACACGTATTTACATCAGCCTGACTTCAAAAATGACGAACTTGCATACAAACTTTCATCCCCTATTTAACACATTTTTGAAATTCGTAATATCTTTTGAATGGAATGTCCGATTTAAATAATTCAAAAAGTAATCTACAGGTATTAAAATAGTCTCAAATGCGAAATGATTTATTTGGATAAGGATTAATACTAAGGTATGGATAACATGGTCTGATTTTGGTCTGCATTTCTATCAACTTTTAAAATGTAAAAAAGTAGTTATAGTAACGTAACTACAATAGTTGGATATATGGTATCGAAACGTTTTTTGTAGATATTGATATGTTCTTTAATATTGTAGACCTTTTTTTTGTTCTATCATCAATAGTTTCCGTAGCGCATGCGATGAAAGTCATTTTATGGTAAAAAAAATTACACCTTGGATTACATTATTGGAGTTTTAGTAAGGATTCCTATTTTTTTAATATAATATAGCCTATGTCACCCGCAGGTAGTGTAGCTTCCCAACAGTGAAATAATTTTTCAAATCGGTTCAGTAGTTTCGGAGCCTATTCAATGCAAACAAACAAACAAACAATCAATTCTTTCCTCTTTATAATATTAGTATAGATTTTGGAGTTATAGATAACATAATATATATTTTTGAAATGTGCTAATTAAGCCCTTCCACTAGATAGCTAACACGGCTTTGTTAAAAAATATTATATTTTTAGTTCATGACATTACATCCTCTAGAGGGCGCCGCATGCAATTTTATGTTACGACATAACCTAAAACCAGCGGACAATTAAGTCGCTTCTAACGATACCTCATTTGTCAAATTACAACAAGTAGTTTGGAAGTTAGGCGGGAACAGATGAACATACATACATACATACCGGTCAAAATCATAACCCTCCGCCGTACTCGGGTAATAAAGGGTTAAATATTGCATTGGGGTCCCAATGTTTCTGAAGCTAAAGATATGAAACATTAGTATTTAGGTCACTCATTACAAAATTTTGGAATACCATTTTCAGCGTTTTTGAAAATTCAACCCCCAATAGTGTAAAATAAAGGGTGGAAGTTTGTATGGGTGTTCAAATTTTTTGAAGCTGAAGAGACATGAAAGAAAACTGTCCAACTGCATGTCGGGTTACACTCAAAGTGTGTTTCCGTAGCTATTGCAATTACGATGAGTTTCATTATTTCTTATGCAAAATATACATATTAAGTTTCAAGTCAATCGGACAAAAAATTTATTTTCAGACGACCTTCACCCCTCAAAATTACCCCCTTAGGGGTTGATTCTAGGAATTATTTTTTTATGGGACCAACTTGGAGCTACGATCTACCGAACAGCAAAAGAATTTTTCAAATCGGTTCATAAATGCCGGAGAAATCGGTGAACATACATAAAAAAAAAAAAAAATATACATACAGCCGAACATAGAACCTCCTCCTTTTTTGAAGTCGGTTAAAAACTTAATTTTAGCCAGCTAGGATTTCTGGGTAGGTACTCATAAAAATCCACAACCGACACAACGTAAGTAGGTCTGTTGTCAGCTGCTGTGTTGTTGGTCACTTGTTAGTTCTTCAGTTGTTCTGTTGGTCTAGTATTTCTGGGTGGTTTTTAAAACATCACCAACCTAAACTACCCAGGCAATTCTGCCTAGCTAAGGTTTACCTACGGATTTAGTTCCCGATTTCATATACTTAGTAACAAATTCTATTCAATTTCTTAGTAGTTTCCGACACTCGAAATACGTTTTTGCGAGAAATTATCGGACAGGAAAACGTACGAGGCGGATTCCTGAGTCGGAAAAAACGCTATGGAAGGAGAAAAAATAGGTCGTTCCTTCCTTCTATCGGAACCTTTCCGTCAACTACCTATGATAACCCCCTTCCCGACGATAGGTAGTTTTCAAAATTTTGTCACGCTACAATCAAAGCGTCTGTCACCAGGCTACGTACATTAACTGCATCACACTAGGCACTGGCCGCGATCGGTGGCGTTGCGTGGCTCACAGCCGCCGCAGGCTACCTGACAACGCACATGCTGCCAATCACAAGGAGCACTGCACGCGCGCTCGCGCCTCGTGCCTCGCGCCTCGCGCTTCGCGCGGCGCCCGCTCGGCTCGGAGCTGTCGCAAGCGGCGGCGCGACGCAATTCACTAGTTCACTACGCGGTGCTGGTGTGATGTAACACCGCGCCACACTGCAGTGCGAGCCGCCTGCCGCCGCGCCGGCCGCGCCCGCCCCGCCCCCGCCCCCGCACCGCCCCCGCCCCCGCCCCAGCCGCACATGCGCGCCTACCCAATCCGGGCCTGCACCGCACAGGCTCCAGCTTCTTCTCGCCTGCACTTCTGCAATACTCACGGGATTCATGGTCTGTCCCGGACAGCTCTATCTGGAGGCTGAACCAAGTGCCACCGTTGTAGGCGAACTTCACTGATGTACCTACCTACTTTTTATTTTAAACCAACTTCGCAAAAGAAGGAGAAATGGGAATCCCCTTGGGAATCCCTTTTGCCAGTTTCGGGAAAATCCCTAAACAAGTTTCTTTATTTAGGGTTCCATACTTGAAAAGGATTCCGTATCCTTATATTTAGTATCACTTTGGTGTCCGTCACTCTGTCTGTATGTCCGTCTGTCGGTCGACAAATCAACTCAAAACGCACGGAGAGGCCACGCACACGGCGCACGTTAGCTGCGTGGGTTGTTCAACAACGTGGGTCCACGTTTCCACTGTAGCACACGAATATCAACACACGGTTACGTATAGTCCGCGACCAGTCTATCATTCGAGATGGTAATTTTCTAGTGATGTGGTATCACGTACCAGGTAGTTTATATCGTTTTTTTTTTTTGCAACGCAATAAAATAAGAGTAAAATTAATTAAATAGGGTTTATTATAAGTAAAATGAAAAAATAATTTGTAATAATATTTTATTCATATTATTTATTCACACGAGTGAGTAGGACTCGCGACCTCGGGATGCCTCGGGATGCCCTCTTAATAAGAACCTTTCTCGAACTTCAATGAATATGTAAAAAAAACACGACTGCCCTGCCACAAAACGAACTAAAAAATAAAAACCGACTTCAAAAAAACCTGGAGCAACGGGACCAAAACTACTTAGTCCCCTACCAAATAACAGTTTAAAAAGAAAACTTGGTTCATAAACGTTAGAGATAAACGGTAACTGTCCACACAAACTTCAACACCTCGTTTTACCCCTTTGGGGGGGGATTTTTCGAAAATCCTGAAACATGAGTTTAATTATTTGTTATGCAAAATATACATATTAAGTTTCAAGTCAATCGGACAAAATATTTTTTTTCAGACGACCTTCACCCCCCGAAATTACCCCCTTAGGGGATGATTCTACGAATTATTTTTTTATGGGACCAACTTGGAGCTACGATCTACCGAACTGCAAAAGAATTTTTCAAATCGGTTCATAAATACCGGAGAAATCGGTGAACATACATAAAAAAATAATAATAATAATAATACATACATACAGCCGAACATAGAACCTCATCCTTTTTTGAAGTCGGTTAAAAAGTATAAAACAAGTGCAGTTTCATTGCAGTCGGGGGACCGGTCTGTGGAACATATTTAATCTAAGAGGGCCCCCGACTGCAATGGCACTGCACTTGTTTTTTATACTTTTTATTTTAGTTCGTTTTTCTGGCAGGGCAGTCGTGTTTTTAATTTTTTAAATTATTTATTTTTATTTTATGCATTTTAGTGACAGCAGGCAAAAATTAAATGTTTGTTTTGCATGTACACCCTACCTATGTTTAATGACGCCTGTAAGTTTTGGAATGTGCTCATCAAGGCCTTCAATTTGTTACCCATATTGTAATAATGGAAGAAAAAAATATTTTTTTCACATTTGTTAATAATTGAGCAATAATGCCGCCACTTTTTAATGTAACAACTAAATTCAGGAAATAAATGTCTTCTTTTATATCTGAACAGGCTGACTTCGCCGGTTTGAAGGCCTTCTTTGGTTCTCGGCCAGTACGTAGTTATGTCATGATAATAAGAAAATTTGACTCTGCTCAATTAAAAATCAACGCCTGTTACGTTTTTTTTCCAAATGAATCCTACACGTCCTGAATTTTGTAGCATTATATTGATCGAATTGGCTTCACAATGGGCCTCCGAAAGTCGAGCAGTGCTCGTGAGTGCTTGTAATATCAAAAAAAAACACTGTGCACGCGCATGTTTTGTGAGGTAAGTTACAAAGTTATTTGACGTTTTATAAATATAAATGTTGTTATTCTGTATTGAAGATGAGTTGAATTTGCATTATTTTAATAGAAATTAATGAAATAATGGGTGTGAGATATTTAAATTTGAAGGCCCGGTAAATGTTTAATAAACTGAATAAAGAATTCAACTTAGATCTCTTTCATTCCGTTGACGAAACCGCATTTGAGAACATTATTAAACAAACAGTTATTTTCTTCTCAACCCATTCCATTCCATTGACTTTGCCTACATAGATATCTAATTATCTTCTTTTTTTTTTTTTTTTTTTTTTTTTTTTTTTTTTTTTTTTGTTTTTTTTGTATATTATTGTTTTGTTTATATACTCTATATTTTATCTTGTGAATTTTTTTTTTTTTTTTGAACTTTTCTTGTTAACTTTTGAATCATATTCTTACTCTCTTTCTGCGAAAACAGAAGGCTTATTATGTAATTTGTATAACTGTTACCACCACTGAACTTAAAAGCTGTTGTTTTTCCTAGCTATATATAAATAAATAGATATTATTAGTATAGAAGTGTAGACAAAGAGCTACACCATTCAGGAAGAGCTACACAACCGTGCGATGCGCCATAAGTTCGATCTCGAGGTGAAAAGCAAGAATCGCTGGTCGATGATGGTGAGATAAGAACAAAATTTGGAAGTTATGGGTCGTTA